>JAMOIN010000626.1:0-303809 GCA_024666655.1 Dascyllus trimaculatus | reverse complement strand
GCTGGAGAGCCAGGCGGGCTGTGGTGCTGGGGGGCCCCGTGTGCTGTGCTGGGGAGCCCGGTGAGCTGGGCTTGGGAGCCCGGTGTGCTGGGCTTTTGTGCTGGGGAGCCGTGTAGACAGGCTCTTCTGCGGAGCGGGGTTTACAGTCTCTGATGGAGAGCCAGGCGCGCTGTGGTGCTGGGGGGCCCGGTGTGTTGTGCTGGGGGTCATCGTGTGCTGTGCTGGGGAGCCCGTTGTGCTGGGCTTGGGAGCCCGGTGTGCTTGGCTGTGCTGCTGGGGAGCCGTGTGGACAGGCTCTGCTGGGGAGTGGTTTGAACAGGCTCTGATGGAGAGCCAGGAGGGCTGTGGTGCTGTGCGGCCCCGTGTGCTGTGCTGGGGAGCCCAGTGTGCTGGGCTGGGGAGCCCCGTGTGCAGGGCTGTGGTGCTGGGGAGCCGTGTAGACAGGCTCAGCTGGGACGCGGTTTGAACAGCCTCTGCTGGAGAGCCAGGCGGGCTGTGGTGCTGGGGGCCCCCATGTGCTGTGCTGGGGAGCGCGTTGAGAAGTTCTGGGGAGCCCGGTGTGCTGGGCTGTGGTGATGGGGAGCCATGTAGACAGGTTCTGCTGCGGAGCGGTGTGAACAGGCTCTGCTGGAGAGCCAGGCGGGCTGGGGTTCTGGGGGGCCCCGTGTGCTGTGATGGGGGCCCCCGTGTGCTGTGCTGGGCAGCCCGGTGTGCTGGGCTGTGCTGCTGGGGAGCCGTGTGGACAGGCTCTTCTGGGGAGCGGTGTGAACAGGCTCTGATGGAGAACCAGGCGGGCTGTGGTGCTAGGGGCCCCCGTATGGTGGGCTGAGGAGCCCGGTGTGCTGGGCTGTGCTGCTGGAGAGCCGCGTGGACAGGCTCTGCTGGGGAGTTGTTTGAACAGGCTCTGCTGGATAGCCAGGCGGGCTGTGGTGCTGGGAAGCCCCGTGTGCTGTGCTGGGGAGCACGGTGAGCTGGGCTGGGGAGACCGGTGTGCTGGGCTGTGCTGCTGGGGAGCCGTGTGGACAGGCTCTGCTGGGGAGCGGTTTGAACAGGCTCTGCTGGAGAGCAAGGCGCGCTGTGTTGCTGGGGGCCCCCGTGTGCTGTGCTGGGGAGCCCGGTGAGCTGGGCTGTGGAGCCCGGTGTGCTGGGTTGTGCTGATGGAGAGCCGTGTGGACAGGCTCTGCTGGGGAGTGGTTTGAACAGGCTCTGATCGAGAGCCAGGAGGGCTGTGGTGCTGGGCGGCCCCGTGTGCTGTGCTGGGGAGCCCGGTGTGCTGGGCTGGGGAGCCCCGTTTGCAGGGCTGTGGTGCTGGGGAGACCGGTGTGCTGGGCTTTGGTTGTGGGGAACCGTGTCGAAAGGCTCTGCTGGGGAGCGTTGTGAACAGGCTCTGATGGTGAGCCAGGCGGGCTGTGATGCTGGGGGGCCCCGTGTGCTGTGCCGGGGAGCCCGGTGAGCTAGGCTGGGGAACCCGGTGTGCTAGGCTGTGGTGCTGGGGAGCCGTGTGGACAGGCTATCCTGGGATGCTGTGTGAACAGGCTCTGATGGAGACCCAGGCGGGCCGCGGTGCTGGGGGGCCCCGTGTGCTGTGCTGGGGAGCCCGGTGAGATGGGCTTGGGAGCCCGGTGTGCTGGGCTGTGGTGCTGGGGAGCCGTGCAGACAGTCTCTGCTGCGGAGAGGTGTGAACAGGCTCTTTTGGAGAGCCAGGCGGGCTGTGGTGCTGGGGGCCCCGTGTGCTGTGCTGGGGAGCCCGGTGAGCTGGGCTGGGGAGCCCGCTGTGCTGGGCAGTGCTGCTTGGGAGCCGTGTAGACAAGCTCTGCTGGGGAGCGGTGTGAACAGGCTCTGATGGAGAGCCAGGCGGGCTGTGGTGCTGGGGGGCCCCATGTGCTGTGCTGGGGAGCCCGGTGAGCTGGGCTTGGGAGCCCGGTGTGCTGGGCTTTTGTGCTGGGGAGCCGTGTAGACAGGCTCTTCTGCGGAGCGGGGTTTACAGTCTCTGATGGAGAGCCAGGCGCGCTGTGGTGCTGGGGGGCCCGGTGTGTTGTGCTGGGGGTCCCCGTGTGCTGTGCTGGGGAGCCCGTTGTGCTGGGCTTGGGAGCCCGGTGTGCTTGGCTGTGCTGCTGGGGAGCCGTGTGGACAGGCTCTGCTGGGGAGTGGTTTGAACAGGCTCTGCTGGATAGCCAGGCGGGCTGTGGTGCTGGGAAGCCCCGTGTGCTATGCTGGGGAGCCCGGTGAGCTGGGCTGGGGAGCCCGGTGTGCTGGGCTGTGCTGCTGGGGAGCCGTGTGGACAGGCTCTGCTGGGGAGTGGTTTGAACAGGCTCTGATGGAGAGCCAGGAGGGCTGTGGTGCTGGGCGGCCCCGTGTGCTGTGCTGGGGAGCCCAGTGTGCTGGGCTGGGGAGCCCCGTGTGCAGGGCTGTGGTGCTGGGGAGCCGTGTAGACAGGCTCAGCTGGGACGCGGTTTGAACAGCCTCTGCTGGAGAGCCAGGCGGGCTGTGGTGCTGGGGGCCCCCATGTGCTGTGCTGGGGAGCGCGTTGAGAAGTTCTGGGGAGCCCGGTGTGCTGGGCTGTGGTGATGGGGAGCCATGTAGACAGGTTCTGCTGCGGAGCGGTGTGAACAGGCTCTGCTGGGGAGCCAGGCGGGCTGGGGTGCTGGGGGGCCCCGTGTGCTGTGATGGGGGCCCCCGTGTGCTGTGCTGGGCAGCCCGGTGTGCTGGGCTGTGCTGCTGGGGAGCCGTGTGGACAGGCTCTTCTGGGGAGCGGTGTGAACAGGCTCTGATGGAGAACCAGGCGGGCTGTGGCGCTGGGGGCCCCCGTATGCTGGGCTGGGGAGCCTGGTGTGCTGGGCTGTGCTGCTGGGGAGCCGTGTGGACAGGCTCCACTCGGGAGCGGTGTGAACAAGCTCTGATGGAGAGCCAGGCGGGCTGTGCTGCGGTGTGCTGGGCTGTGCTGCTGTGGAGCCGTTTAGACAGGCTCTGCTGGGGAGTGTTTTGAACAGGCTCTGCTGGAGAGCCAGGCGGGCTGTGTTGCTGGGGGCCCCCGTATGCTGTTCTGGGGAGCCCAGTGTGCTGGGCTGTACTGCTGGGGAGCCGTGTAGACAGGCTCTGCTGGGGAGCGTTATGAACAGGCTCTGATGGAGAAACAGGCGCGCTGTTGTGCTGGGGGCCCCCGTATGCTGGGCTGGGGAGCCCAGGTTTTGCTGGTCTGTGCTGCTGGGGACCCGTGTGGACAGGCTCTGCCTGGGAGCGGTTTAAAAGGGCTCTGCCAGAGAGCCAGGCGGGCTGTGGTGCTGGGGGCCCCCATGTGCTGTGCTGTGGTGCCTTGTGCTGGGCAGTGCTGCTGGGGAGCCGTGTGGACAGGCTCTGCTGGGGAGTGGTTTGAACAGGCTCTGCTGGAGAGCATGGCAGGCTTTTGTGCTGGGGGGCCCCGTGTGCTGTGCTGGGGAGCCCTGTGAGCTGGGCTGGGAAACCCGGTGAGCTGGGCTTTTGTGCTGGGGAGCCGTGTATACAGGCTCTGCTGCGGATGGGTGTGAACAGGCTCTGATGGAGAGCCAGGCGGGCTGTGGTGCTGGGGGGCCCCGTGTGCTGTGCTGGGGAACCCGGTGAGCTGGGCTTTGGAGCCCGGTGTGCTGGGCTGTTGTGCTGGGGAGCCGTGTAGACAGGCTCTGCTGCGGAGCGGGGTTAACAGTCTCTGATGGAGAGCCAGGCGCGCTGTGGTGCTGGGGGGCCCGGTGTGCTGTGCTGAGGAGCCCGGTGTGCTTGGCTGTGGTGCTGGGGAGCCGTGTACACAGGCTCTGCTGGGGAGCGGTGTGAACAGGCTCTGATGGAAATCCAGGCGTGCTGTGGTGCTGGGGGCCCCCGTGTGCTGTGCTGGGGAGCCCGGTGAGCTGGGCTGGGGAGTCTGGTGTGCTGGGCTGTGCTGCTGGGGAGCCGTGTGGACAGGCTCTTCTGGGCAGCCGTGTGGACAGGCTCTGCTGGGGAGTGATTTGAACAGGCTCTGCTGCAGAGCCAGGCGGGCTGTGGTGCTGGGGGGCCCCGTGTGCTGTGCTGGGGAGCCCGGTGTGCTGTGCTGGGGGTCCCCGTGTGCTGTGCTGGGGAGCCCGTTGAGCTGGGCTGGGGAGCCCGGTGTGCTTGGCTGTGATGCTGGGGAGCCGCGTGGACAGGCTCTGCTGGGGAGTGGTTTGAACAGGCTCTTCTGGATAGCCAGGCGGGCTGTGGTGCTGGGAAGCCCCGTGTGCTGTGCTGGGGAGCCCGGTGAGCTGGGCTGGGGAGCCCGGTGTGCTGGGCTGTGCTTCTGGGGAGCCGTGTGGACAGGCTCTGCTGGGGAGCGGTTTGAACAGGCTCTGCTGGAGAGCAAGGCGCGCTGTGTAGCTGGGGGCCCCCGTGTGCTGTGCTGGGGAGCCCGGTGAGCTGGGCTGGGGAGCCCGGTGTGCTGGGTTGTGCTGCTGGAGAGCCGTGTGGACAGGCTCTGCTGGGGAGTGGTTTGAACAGGCTCTGATGGAGAGCCAGGAGGGCTGTGGTGCTTTGCGGCCCCGTGTGCTGTGCTGGGGAGCCCAGTGTGCTGGGCTGGGGAGCCCCGTGTGCAGGGCTGTGGTGCTGGGAAGCCGTGTAGACAGGCTCAGCTGGGACGCGGTTTGAACAGCCTCTGCTGGAGAGCCAGGCGGGATGTGGTGCTGGGGGCCCCCATGTGCTGTGGTGGGGAGCGCGTTGAGAAGTTCTCGGGAGCCCGGTGTGCTGGGCTGTGGTGGTGGGGAGCCATGTAGACAGGTTCTGCTGCGGAGCGGTGTGAACAGGCTCTGCTGGAGAGCCAGGCGGGCTGGGGTGCTGGGGGGCCCCGTGTGCTGTGATGGGGTCCCCCGTGTGCTGTGCTGGGCAGCCCGGTGTGCTGGGCTGTGCTGCTGGGGAGCCGTGTGGACAGGCTCTGCTGGGGAGTGTTTTGAACAGGCTCTGCTGGAGAGCCATGCGGGCTGTGTTGCTGGGGGCCCCCGTATGCTGTTCTGGGGAGCCCAGTGTGCTGGGCTGTACTTCTGGGGAGCCGTGTGGACAGGCTCTGGGAGACGCAGGCTGTGACAGAGGCCTGCCTGGGAAGCCAGGGCAGAGATATGATTGCCTCTACAGGTGGTGCACTCTAGAGGCCTGTGTCTTCTCTGAGATGTCAGATGACCTAAGGCTCTGCCTGTGGGAGGTGTTTTGAAAAAGGCCTGCTGGGAAGCCCAGGGCAGGTGTGTTGCACCTGGTGGGCCCAGCCACTACTGCCTGACTCAGAGGCTGAGGGCCCAGAGTTGGCTCGGCATGCTGTGGGGAGCCATGAAGGGACCCTGGTCTGCCTGGGGAGAGCAATGGTGGAGACAGAGGGGGCGGCTCTACTAGAGAGCCCAAACTGAGGCACTTTAATGCTGCGGTGTGCTGGGCTGTGCTGCTGGGGAGCCGTGTAGACAGGCTCTGCTGGGGAGTGTTTTGATCAGGCTCTGCTGGAGAGCCAGGCGGGCTGTGTTGCTGGGGGCCCCCGTATGCTGTTCTGGGGAGCCCAGTTTTCTGGGCTGTACTGCTGGGGAGCCGTGTAGACAGGCTCTGCTGGGGAGCGTTGTGAACAGGCTCTGATGGAGAACCAGGCGCGCTGTTGTGATGGGGGCCCCCGTGTGCTGTGATGGGGTCCCCCGTGTGCTGTGCTGGGCAGCCCGGTGTGCTGGGCTGTGCTGCTGGGGAGCCGTGTGGACAGCCCGCCTGGCTCTCCAGCAGAGCCTGTTCAAAACACTCCCCAGCAGAGCCTGTGTTGCTGTGGGCACCCGTATGCTGTTCTGGGGAGCCCAGTGTGCTGCGCTGTACTTCTGGGGAGCCGTGTGGACAGGCTCTGCTGGGGAGCGGTGTGAAAAGGCTAAGCTGGAGATCCAGGCGGGATGTGGTGCTGGGCGGCCCCGTGTGCTGTGCTGGGGAGCCCGGTGTGCTGGGCTGTTCTGCTGGGGAGCCGTGTGGACAATCTCTTCTGGGGAGCGGTTTGGACAGGCTCTGCTGGGGAGTGATTTGAACAGGCTCTGCTGGAGAGCCAGGCGGGCTGTGGTGCTGGGGGGCCCCGTGTGCTGTGCTGGGGAGCCCGGTGTGCTGTGCTGGGGGTCCCCGTGTGCTGTGCTGGGGAGCCCGTTGAGCTGGGCTGGGGAGCCCGGTGTGCTTGGCTGTGATGCTGGGGAGCCGCGTGGACAGGCTCTGCTGGGGAGTGGTTTGAACAGGCTCTTCTGGATAGCCAGGCGGGCTGTGGTGCTGGGAAGCCCCGTGTGCTGTGCTGGGGAGCCCGGTGAGCTGGGCTGGGGAGCCCGGTGTGCTGGGCTGTGCTGCTGGGGAGCCGTGTGGACAGGCTCTGCTGGGGAGCGGTTTGAACAGGCTCTGCTGGAGAGCAAGGCGCGCTGTGTTGCTGGGGGCCCCCGTGTGCTGTGCTGGGGAGCCCGGTGAGCTGGGCTGGGGAGCCCGGTGTGCTGGGTTGTGCTGCTGGAGAGCCGTGTGGACAGGCTCTGCTGGGGAGTGGTTTGAACAGGCTCTGATGGAGAGCCAGGAGGGCTGTGGTGCTGTGCGGCCCCGTGTGCTGTGCTGGGGAGACCAGTGTGCTGGGCTGGGGAGCCCCGTGTGCAGGGCTGTGGTGCTGGGAAGCCGTGTAGACAGGCTCAGCTGGGACGCGGTTTGAACAGCCTCTGCTGGAGAGCCAGGCGGGCTGTGGTGCTGGGGGCCCCCATGTGCTGTGGTGGGGAGCGCGTTGAGAAGTTCTCGGGAGCCCGGTGTGCTGGGCTGTGGTGGTGGGGAGCCATGTAGACAGGTTCTGCTGCGGAGCGGTGTGAACAGGCTCTGCTGGGGAGCCAGGCGGGCTGGGGTGCTGGGGGGCCCCGTGTGCTGTGATGGGGGCCCCCGTGTGCTGTGCTGGGCAGCCCGGTGTGCTGGGCTGTGCTGCTGGGGAGCCGTGTGGACAGGCTCTGCTGGGGAGCGGTTTGAACAGGCTCTGCTGGAGAGCAAGGCGCGCTGTGTTGCTGGGGGCCCCCGTGTGCTGTGCTGGGGAGCCCGGTGAGCTGGGCTGTGGAGCCCGGTGTGCTGGGTTGTGCTGATGGAGAGCCGTGTGGACAGGCTCTGCTGGGGAGTGGTTTGAACAGGCTCTGCTGGATAGCCAGGCGGGCTGTGGTGCTGGGAAGCCCCGTGTGCTGTGCTGGGGAGCCCGGTGAGCTGGGCTGGGGAGCCCGGTGTGCTGGGCTGTGCTGCTGGGGAGCCGTGTGGACAGGCTCTGCTGGGGAGCGGTTTGAACAGGCTCTGCTGGAGAGCAAGGCGCGCTGTGTTGCTGGGGGCCCCCGTGTGCTGTGCTGGGGAGCCCGGTGAGCTGGGCTGGGGAGCCCGGTGTGCTGGGTTGTGCTGCTGGAGAGCCGTGTGGACAGGCTCTGCTGGGGAGTGGTTTGAACAGGCTCTGATGGAGAGCCAGGAGGGCTGTGGTGCTGTGCGGCCCCGTGTGCTGTGCTGGGGAGCCCAGTGTGCTGGGCTGGGGAGCCCCGTGTGCAGGGCTGTGGTGCTGGGAAGCCGTGTAGACAGGCTCAGCTGGGACGCGGTTTGAACAGCCTCTGCTGGAGAGCCAGGCGGGCTGTGGTGCTGGGGGCCCCCATGTGCTGTGGTGGGGAGCGCGTTGAGAAGTTCTCGGGAGCCCGGTGTGCTGGGCTGTGGTGGTGGGGAGCCATGTAGACAGGTTCTGCTGCGGAGCGGTGTGAACAGGCTCTGCTGGAGAGCCAGGCGAACTGGGGTTCTGGGGGGCCCCGTGTGCTGTGATGGGGTCCCCCGTGTGCTGTGCTGGGCAGCCCGGTGTGCTGGGCTGTGCTGCTGGGGAGCCGTGTGGACAGCCCGCCTGGCTCTCCAGCAGAGCCTGTTCAAAACACTCCCCAGCAGAGCCTGTGTTGCTGGGGGCCCCCGTATGCTGTTCTGGGGAGCCCAGTGTGCTGGGCTGTACTTCTGGGGAGCCGTGTGGACCGGGTCTGCTGGGGAGCGGTGTGAACAGGCTCTGCTGGAGAGCCAGGCGGGCTGTGCTGCGGTGTGCTGGGCTGTGCTGCTGGGGAGCCGTGTAGACAGGCTCTGCTGGGGAGTGTTTTGAAAAGGCTCTGCTGGAGAGCCAGGCGGGCTGTGTTGCTGGGGGCCCCCGTATGCTGTTCTGGGGAGCCCGGTGTGCTGGGCTGTGCTGCTGGGGAGCCGTGTGGACCGGGTCTGCTGGGGAGCGGTGTGAACAGGCTCTGCTGGAGAGCCAGGCGGGCTGTGCTGCGGTGTGCTGGGCTGTGCTGCTGGGGAGCCGTGTAGACAGGCTCTGCTGGGGAGTGTTTTGATCAGGCTCTGCTGGAGAGCCAGGCGGGCTGTGTTGCTGGGGGCCCCCGTATGCTGTTCTGGGGAGCCCAGTTTTCTGGGCTGTACTGCTGGGGAGCCGTGTAGACAGGCTCTGCTGGGGAGCGTTGTGAACAGGCTCTGATGGAGAACCAGGCGCGCTGTTGTGATGGGGGCCCCCGTGTGCTGTGATGGGGTCCCCCGTGTGCTGTGCTGGGCAGCCCGGTGTGCTGGGCTGTGCTGCTGGGGAGCCGTGTGGACAGCCCGCCTGGCTCTCCAGCAGAGCCTGTTCAAAACACTCCCCAGCAGAGCCTGTGTTGCTGTGGGCACCCGTATGCTGTTCTGGGGAGCCCAGTGTGCTGGGCTGTACTTCTGGGGAGCCGTGTGGACAGGCTCTGCTGGGGAGCGGTGTGAAAAGGCTAAGCTGGAGATCCAGGCGGGATGTGGTGCTGGGCGGCCCCGTGTGCTGTGCTGGGGAGCCCGGTGTGCTGGGCTGTTCTGCTGGGGAGCCGTGTGGACAATCTCTTCTGGGGAGCGGTTTGGACAGGCTCTGCTGGACATCCAGGCAGGCTGTGGTGCTGTGGGCCCACGTGTGCTGTGCTGGGGAGCCCGTTGAGCTGGGCTGGGGAGCCCGGTGTGCTGGGCTGTGGTGCTGGGGAGTTGTTTGAACAGGCTCTGCTGGGGAGAGGGTTGAACATGCTCTGATTTAGAGCCATGTGGGCTTTGGTGCTGGGGGCCCCCGTATGCTGTGCTGGGGAGCCCGTTGAGCTGGGCTGGGGAGCCCGGTGTGCTGGGCTGTGGTGCGTGCGAACCGTGTAGACAGGCTCTGCTGGGGAGCGGTGTGAACAGGCTCTGATGGAGAGCCAGGCGGGCTGTGGTGCTGGGGGCCCCCGTGTGCTGTGCTCGGGAGCCCGTTGAGCTGGGCTGGGGAGCCCGGTGTGCTGGGCTGTGGTGCTGGGGAACCGTGTAGACAGGCTCTGCTGCGGAGCTGTGTGAACAGGCTCTGATGGAGAGCCAGGCGGGCTGTGGTGCTGGGGGCCCCCGTGTGCTGTGCTGGGGGGCCCGGTGAGCTTGGCTGGCGAGCCCGGTGTGCTGGGCTGTGGTGCTGGCCAACCGTGTAGACAGGCTCTGCTGGGGGGCCACGTGTGCTGTGCTGGGGAGCCCGTTGAGCCTGGCTGGGGAGCCCGGTGTGCTGGGCTGTGCTGCTGGGGAGCCGAGTGGACAGGCTCTGCTGCGGAGCGCTGTGAACAGGCTTTGATGGAGAGCCAGGCGGGCTGTGGTGCTGGTGGCCCCCGTGTGCTGTGCTGGGGAGCCCGGTCAGCTTTGCCGGGGAGCCCGCTGTGCTAGGCTGTGCTGCTGGGTAGCCGTGTGGACAGGGACTACTGGGGAGTGTTTTGACCATGCTCTGCTGGGAAGCCAGGCGGGCTGTGGGACTTGGGGCCCCCGTGTGCTGTGTTGGGGGCCCACGTGTGCCGTGCTCGGGAGCCCGGTGTGCTGGGCTGGGGAGCCCCGTGTGCTGGGCTGTGGTGCTGGGGAGCCCGTTGTGCTGGGCTGTGGTGCTGGGGATCCGTGCAGACAGGCTCTGCTGGGGAGCGGAGTGAACAGGCTCTGCTTTGGAGCGGTGTGAACAGCCTCTGATGGAGAGCCAGGCGGGCTGTGGTGCTGGAAGCCCCCGTGTGCTGTGCTGGGGAGACCGGTGTGCAGGGCTGTGCGGCTGGGGAGCCGTATTTACAGTCTCTTCTGGGGAGAGGTTTGAACAGGCTCTGATGGAGAGCCAGGCGCGCTGTGGTGCTGGGGGGCCAAGTGTGCATTGCTTGGGAGCCCGGTGAGCTGCGCTGGGGAGTCCGGTGTGCTGGGCTGTGTTGCTGGGTAGCCGTGTAGACAGGCTGTGCTGGGGATTGGTTTGAACAGGCTCTGCTGGAGAGCCAGGCGGGCTGTGGTGCTGGGGGCCCCCCGTGTGCTGTGCTGGGGAGCCCGGTTACCTGGGCTGGGGAGCCCGGTGTCCGAGGTTGTGCTGCTGGGGAGCTGTGTGGACCGGCTCTGCTGAGGCGCGGTGTGAACAGGCTCTGCTGGAGAGCCAGGTGGGCTGTGGTGTTGGCGGCCCCCGTGTGCTGTGCTGGGGAGCCCGGTGAGCTGGGCTGGGGAGCCCGGTGTTCTGGGCTGTGCTGCTGGGGAGCCGTGTGGACAGGCTCTGGTGGGGAGTTTTTTGAACAGGCTCTGCAGGAGAACCTAGCGGGCTGTGTTGCTGGGGGCCCCCCTGTGCTGTGCTGGGGAGCCCGGTGTGCTGGGCTGTGGTGCTGGGGGGCCCCGTGTGCGGTGCTGCGGAGCCCGGTGAGATCGGCTATGGAGCCCGGTGTGCTGGGCTGTGCTGCTGGGGAACCGTGTGGACAGGCTGTTCTGTGGAGCGGTGTGAAGAGGCTCTGCTGGAGAGCCAGGCGGGCTGTGATGCTGGGGGCCCTCGTGTGCTGTGCTGGGGATCCCGGAGTGCTGGGCTGTGGTGCCGGGGAGCCGTGTGGACAGGCTCTACTGAGGAGAGTTTTGTATAGGCTCTGATGGAGAGCCAGGCTTGCTATTGTGCTGGGGGCCCCCGTGTGCTGTGCTGGGGAGCCCGTTGAGCTGGGCTGGGGAGACCGGTGTGCTGGGCTGGTGTGCTGGGGAGCCGTGTGGACAGGCTCTGCTGGGGAGCGGTGTGAACAGGCTCTGATGGAGAGCCTTGCGGGCTGTGGTGCTGGGGGTCCCCGTATGCTGTGCTGGGGAGCCCTGTGAGCTGGGCTGGGGAGCCCGGTGAGCTGGGCTTTTGTGCTGGGGAGCCATGTAGGCAGGCTCTGCTGCGGATGGGTGTGAACAGGCTCTGATGGAGAGCCAGGCGGGCTGTGGTGCTGCGGGCCCCCCTGAGCTTTGGTCGTGAGCCCGGTGAGCTGTGCTGGGGAGTCCGGTGTGCTGGGCTGTGGTGCTGGGGAGCCGTGTAGACAGGCTCTGCTGGGGAGCGGTTTGAAGAGGCTCTGCTGGAGGGCCAGGCGGGCTGTGGTGCTGAGGGCCCCCGGTTGCTGGGGTCGGGAGCACAGTGAGCTGGGCTGGGGAGCCCAGTGTGCTGGGCTGTGGTGCTGGGGAGCCGTGTGGACAGGCTCTGCTGGAGATCCAGGCGGGCTGTGGTGCTGGGGGCCACCGTGTGCTGTGCTGGGGAGCCCGGTGTGCTGGGCTGTGCTGCTGGGGAGCCGTGTGGACAGGCTGTTCTGTGGAGCGGTGTGAAGAGGCTCTGCTGGAGAGCCAGGCGGGCTGTGATGCTGGGGGCCCTCGTGTGCTGTGCTGCGGAGCCCAATAGGCTGGGATGTGGAGCCCGGTGTGCTGGGCTGTGGTGCTGGGGAGCACGGTGAGCTGGGCTGAGGTGCTGGGGAGCCGTGTAGACAGGCTCTGATGGAGAGCCAGGCGGGCTGTGGTGCTGGGGGGCCCCGTTTGCTGTGCTGGGGAGCCCGGTGAGCTGCGCTGGGGAACCCGGTATCCTGGGCTGTGGTGCTGGGGAGAGGTGTGGAGAGGCATTGCTGGGGAGTTGTTTGAAAACGATGTGCTGGACAGCCAGGCGGGCTGTGGTGCTGGGGGGGCCCCGTGTGCCGTGCTCGGGAGCCCGGTGAGCTGGGCTAGGGAGCCTGGTGTGCTGGGCTGTGGTGCTGGGGAGCGGTGTGAAATGGCTCTGATGGAGAGCCAGGTGGGCTGTGGTGCTGGGGGGCCCCGTGTGGTGTGCTGGGGATCTCGTTGAGCTGGGATGGGGAGCCCACTGTGCAAGGCTGTGGTGCTTAGGAGCCGTGTGGACTCGCTCTGCTGGGGAGTGGTTTGAAAATGCTCTGATGGAGATCCAGGCGGGCTGTGGTGCTGGGGGGGACCGTGTGCTGTCCTGGGGAGCCCGTTGAGCTGAGCTGGGGAGCCCAGTGTGCTGGGCTGTGGTGCTGGGGAGCCGTGTGGACAGGCTCTGTTGGGGAGTGGTTTGAACAGGTTCTGATGGAGAGCCAGGCGGGCTGTGGTGCTGGGGAGCCCGGTGAGCTGGGCAGAGGAGCCCGGTGTGCTGGGCTGTGGTGCTGGGGAGCCGTGTGGAAAGGCTCTCCTGGGGAGCGGTGTGAACAGGCTCTGATGGAGAGTCAAGCGGGCTGTGGTGCTGCGGGCCCCCGTGAGCTTTGGTCGGGAGCCCGGTGAGCTGGGCTGTGGAGCCCGGTGTGCTGTCCTGTGGTGATGGTGAGCCGTGTAGACAGGCTATCCTGGGGAGCGGTGTGAAAAGGCTTTGATGGAGAGCCAGGCGGGCTATGGTGCTTGTGGGGCCCGTGTGCTGTGCTGGGGAGCCCGGTGAGCTTGGCTGGGGAGCCCGGTGAGCTGGGCTGGGGAGCCCGGTGTGCTGGGCTGTTGTGCTGGGGAGCCGTGTAGACAGGCTCTGCTGAGAAAGGGGTGTGAACAGGCCTTGTTTGAGACCCAGGCCGGCTATGGTGCTTGGGGGCCCCGTGTGCTGTGCTGGGGAGCCCTGTGAGCTGGGCTGGGGAGCCCAGTGTGCTGGGCTGTGGTGCTTGGGAGCCATGTGCACTCGCTCTACTAGGGAGTGGTTTGAATAGGCTCTGATGGAGAGCCAGGCGGACTGTTGTGCTGGGGAGCCCGGTGAGCTGGGCAGAGGAGCCCGGTGTGCTGGGCTGTGCTGCTGGGGGGCCGTGTAGACAGGCTCTGCTGGGGAGCGGTGTGAAAGGGCTCTGCTGGAGAGCCAGGCGGGCTGTGGTGCTGGGGAGCCGTGTGGACATGCTCTACTGGGGAGTGGTTTGAACAGGCTGTGCTGGAGAGCCAGGCAGGCTGTGGTGCTGGGGGGCCCCGCGTGCTGTGCTGGGGAGTCCGGTGAGCTTGGCTAGGGAGCCCGGTGTGCTGGGCTGTGGTGCTGGGGAGCCGTGCAGACAGGCTCTGCTGCGGAGAGGTGTGAACAGGCCCTGATGGAGAGCCAGGCGGGCTGTGGTGCTGGGGGCCCCCGTGAGCTGTGCTCAGGAGCCCGGTGAGCTGGGCTGGGGATCCCTGTGTGCTGGGCTGTGGTGATTGGGAGCCGTGTAGACAGGATGTGCTGTTGAGTGGTGTGAACAGGCTCTGATGGAGAGCCAGCCGGGCTGTGGTGCTGGGGGCCCCCGTGTGCTTTACTCGGGAGCCCAGTGTGCTGGGCTGTGGTGCCGGGAAGCCGTGTGGACGTGCTCTGCTGGGGAGAGGGTTGAACAGGCTCTGACGGACAGCCAGGGGGGCTGTTGTGCTGGGAAGCCCCGTGTGCTATGCTGGGGGGGCCCGTCTGCTGTGCTGGGGAGCCCGTTGAGCTGGGCTGGGGAGCCCGATGTTCTGGCCTGTGGTGCTGGGGAGCCGTGTGGACAGGCTCTGCTGGGGAGAGGGTTGAACAGGCTCTGATGTAGAGCCAGTCGGGCTGTGGTGCTGGGGGGCCCCATGTGCAGTGCTGGAGAACCCGGTGAGCTGGGCTGTGGTGCTGGTGAGCCGTGTGGACAGGCTCTGCTGGGGAGTGGTTTGAACAGGCTCTGCTCGAGAGCCAGGCGGGCTGTGGTGCTGGGGGGCCCCGTGTGCAGTGCTGGAGAGCCCGGTGAGCTGGGCTGTTTTGCTGGGGAGCCGTGTGGACAGGCTCTGCTGGGGAGTGGTTTGAACAGGCTCTGCTGGAGAGCCAGGCGGGCTGTGGTGCTGGGAGGCCCCGTGTGCTTTGCTGCGGAGCCCGGTGGGCTGGGCCGGGGAGCCCGGTGTCATGGGCTCTGCTGCTGGGGAGCCGTGTGGACAGGCTCTGCTGGCGAGTGGTTTGAACCGGCCCTGCTGAGGAGCAAGGCGGGATGTGGTGCTGGGGGGGCCCGTGTGAAGTGATTGGGTGCCCGGTGTGCTGGGCTGTGGTGATGGGGAGCCGTGTGGACAGGCTCTGCTGGGGAGTGGTTTGAACAGTCTCTGCTGTAGAGCCAGGCGGGCTGTGGTGCTGGGGGGCCCTGTGCGCTGTGCTGTGAAGCCCGGTCAGCTGGGCTTGGGAGCCCGGTGTG
Source organism: Dascyllus trimaculatus (assembly GCA_024666655.1). Classification (NCBI taxonomy): domain Eukaryota; kingdom Metazoa; phylum Chordata; class Actinopteri; family Pomacentridae; genus Dascyllus; species Dascyllus trimaculatus. The sequence continues at coordinate 289,458 of JAMOIN010000626.1, read as the reverse complement.
CTGGGCTGTGGTGCTGGGGAGCCGTGTAGACAGGCTCTGCTGCGGAGCGGTGTGAAGAGGCTCTGATGGAGAGCCAGGCTGGCTGTGGTGCTGGGGGCCCCCGTGTGCTGTTCTCAGGAGCCCGGTGAGCTGGGCTGGGGATCCCTGTGTTCTGGGCTGTGGGGATTGGGAGCCGTGTAGACAGGCTGTGCTGTTGAGCGGTGTGAACAGGCTCTGATGGAGAGCCAGCCGGGCTGTGGTGCTGGGGGCCCCCGTGTGCTCTCCTGTGGAGCCCGGTGAGCTGGGTTGGGGAGCCCGGTGTGCTGGGCTGTTGTGCTGGGGAGCCGTGTAGACAGGCTCTGCTGGGGAGCAGTGTGAAAGGGCTCTGCTGGAGAGCCAGGCGGGCTGTGGTGCTGGGGAGCCGTGTGGACAGGCTCTACTGGGGAGTGGTTTCAACAGACTTTGCTGGAGAGCCAGGCGGGCTGTGGTGCTGGGGGGCCCCGTGTGCAGTGCTGGAGAGCCCTGTGAGCTGGGCTGTGGTGCTGGGGAGCCGTGTGGACAGGCTCTGCTGGGGAGCGGTGTGAAATTTCTCTGATGGAGAGCCAGGCGGGCTGTGGTGCTGGGGGCCCGCGTGTGCTGTGCTGGGGAGCCTGTTGAGCTGGGCTGGGGAGACCGGTCTGATGGGCTCTGCTGCTGGGGAGCCGTGTGGACAGGCTCTGCTGGCGAGTGGTTTGAACCGGCCCTGCTGAGGAGCAAGGCGGGATGTGGTGCTGGGGGGGCCCGTGTGAAGTGATTGGGTGCCCGGTGTGCTGGGCTGTGGTGATGGGGAGCCGTGTGGACAGGCTCTGCTGGGGAGTGGTTTGAACAGTCTCTGCTGTAGAGCCAGGCGGGCTGTGGTGCTGGGGGGCCCTGTGCGCTGTGCTGTGAAGCCCGGTCAGCTGGGCTTGGGAGCCCGGTGTGCTGGGCTGTGGTGCTGGGGAGCCGTGTAGACAGGCTCTGCTGCGGAGCGGTGTGAAGAGGCTCTGATGGAGAGCCAGGCTGGCTGTGGTGCTGGGGGCCCCCGTGTGCTGTTCTCAGGAGCCCGGTGAGCTGGGCTGGGGATCCCTGTGTTCTGGGCTGTGGGGATTGGGAGCCGTGTAGACAGGCTGTGCTGTTGAGCGGTGTGAACAGGCTCTGATGGAGAGCCAGCCGGGCTGTGGTGCTGGGGGCCCCCGTGTGCTCTCCTGTGGAGCCCGGTGAGCTGGGCTGGGGAGCCCGGTGTGCTGGGCTGTTGTGCTGGGGAGCCGTGTAGACAGGCTCTGCTGGGGAGCAGTGTGAAAGGGCTCTGCTGGAGAGCCAGGCGGGCTGTGGTGCTGGGGAGCCGTGTGGACAGGCTCTACTGGGGAGTGGTTTCAACAGACTTTGCTGGAGAGCCAGGCGGGCTGTGGTGCTGGGGGGCCCTGTGTGCCTTGCTGTGAAGCCTGGTGAGATCGGCTGGGGAGCCCGGTGTGCTGGGCTGTGCTGCTGGTGAGCCGTGTGGACAGGCTCTGCTGGCGAGTGTTTTGAACGGGCTCTGCTGGAGAGCCTGGCGCTCTGTTTTGCTGGGGGCCCCCGTGTGCTGTGCTGGGGAGCCCGGTGAGCAGGACTGGGGAGCCCGGTGTGCTGGGCTGTGGTGCTGGGGGGCCCCGTGTGCTGTGCTGCGTAGCCCGGTGAGATCCGCTGTGGAGCCTGGTGTGCTGGGCTGTGGTGCTGGGGAGCCGTGTGGACAGGCTCTGCTGGGGAGCGGTGTGAAGAGGCTCTGCTGGAAAGCTAGGTGGGCTGAGGTGCTGGGGGGCCCCGCGTGCTGTGCTGGGGAGCCCGGTGAGCTGGGCTTGGGAGGCCAGTGTGCTGGGCTGTGCTGCTGGGGAGCCGTGTCGACCGGCTCTGCTTGGGAATGGTTTGAACAGGCTCTGCTGGAGAGCCAGGCAGGCCGTGGTGCTGGGGGCCCCCGTGTGCTGTGCTGGGGAACCCGGTGTTCTGTTCTGTGCTGCTGGGGAGCCGTGTTGACCGGGTCTGCTGGGGAGCGGTGTGAACAGGCTCTGCTGGAGAGCCAGGCGGCCTGTGCTGCGGTGTGCTGGGCTGTGCTGCTGGGGAGCCGTGTAGACAAGCTCTGCTGGTGAGCGGTGTGAACAGGCTCTGATGGAGAGCCAGGCGGGCTGTGGTGCTGGGGGCCCCCGTGTGCTCTGCTGCGGAGCCCGGTGAGCAGGGCTGGGGAGCCCGGTGTGCTGGGCTTTGGTGCTGGGGAGCCGTGTGGAAAGGCTCTGCTGGGGAGCGGTGTGAAGAGGCTCTGATGGAGAGCCAGGCTGGCTGTGGAGCTGGGGGCCCCCGTGTGCTGTGCTGGGGAGCCTGGTGAGCTGGGCTTGGGATCCCGGTGTGCTGGGTTGTGTGGCTGGGGAGCCGTGTAGACAGGCTCAGCTGGGGAGCGGTGTGAACAGGCTCTGATGGAGAACCAGGCGGGCTGCGGTGCTGGGTTGTCCCGTGTGCTGTGCTGGGGAGCCCGTTGAGCTGTGCTGGGGAGCCCGGTGTGCTGGGCTGTGGTGCTGGGGAGCCGTGTAGACAGGCTCTGCTGGGGAGCGGTGTGAACAGGCTCTGATGGAAATCCAGGTGTGCTGTGGTGTTGGGGGCCCCCGTGTGCTGTGGTGGGGAGCCAGGTGAGCTGGGCTGGGGAGCTCGGTGAGCTGGGCTGTGGAGTCCGGTGTGCTGGGCTGTGCTGCTGCGGAGCCGTGTGGACAGGCTCTCCTGGGGAGCGGTGTGAATAGGCACTGCTGGGGAGCCAGGCGGGCTGTGGTGCTGGGGGCCCTCGTGTGCTGTGCTGGGGAGCACGTTGAGCTGGGATGGGCAGCCCGGTGTGCTGGGCTGTGCTGCTGGTGAGCCGTGTGGACAGGCTTTGCTGCAGACACTGGCGGGCTGTGGTGCTGGGGGCCCCCGTGTGCTGTGCTGTAGAGCCTGGTGAGCTGGGCTGGGGAGCCTGGTGTTCTGGGCAGTGCTGCTGGCTAGCCGTGCATACTGGCTCTGCTGGGGAGCTGTGTGAACAGGCTCTGCTGGACAGGCAGGCAGGCTGTGGTGCTGGGTTGTCCCGTGTGCTGTGCTGGGGAGCCCGGTGTGCAGGGCTGCGCTGCTGGGGAGCCGTACGGAGAGTCTCTGCTGGGGAAAGGTTTGAACAGGCTCTGATGGAGAACCAGGCGGGCTGTGGTTCAGGTGAGCCCGGTGAGATGTGCTGGGGGCCCACGTGTGCTGGGCTGTGGTGCTGGGGAGCCCGGTGTGCTGGACAGTGGTGATGGGGAGCCGTGTAGACAGGCTCAGCTGGGGAGCGGTGTGAACAGGCTCTGATGGAGAGCCAGGCGGGCTGTGGTGCTGGGTTGTCCCGTGTGCTGTGCTGGGGAGCCCGTTTAGCTGGGCTGGGCGCCATGGTGAGCTGCGCTGGGGAGTACGGTGTGCTGGCCTGTGGTGCTGGGGAGCTGTGTGGACAGGCTCTTCTGGGGGGTGGTTTGAACAGGCTCTGCTGGAGAGTCAGGCGGGCTGTGGTGCCGGGGGGCCCCGTGTTCTGTGCTGGGGACCCTGGTGAGCTGGGCTGGGGAGCCCGGTGTGCTGGGCTGTGCTGCTGGGGAGCCGTGTGGACAGGCTCTCCCGGGGAGCGGTGTGAAAAAGCTCTAATGGAGAGCCAGCCGGGATGTGGTGCTGGGGGGCCCCGTGTGCTGTGCTCGGGAGCCCAGTGAGCTGGGCTTCGGAGCCCAGTGTGCTGGGCTGTGGTGCTGGGAAGCCGTGTAGACAGGCTCTGATGTGGAGAGGGTTGAAAAGGCTCTGATGGAGAGTCAGGAAGGCTGTGGTGCTGGTGGGCCCCGTGTGCTGTGCTGGTGAGCCCGTTGAGCTGTGCTGGGGAGCCTGGTGTGCTGGGCTGTGGTGCTGGGGAGCCCGGTGTGCTGGACTGTGGTGATGGGGAGCCGTGTAGACAGGGTCTGCTGGCGAGCCATTCGGGCTGTGGTGCTGGGGGGCCCCGTGTGCTGTGCCGGGGGGCCCGGTGTGATGGGCTGGGGAGCCCCGTGTGCTGGGCTGTGGTGCTGGGGAGCCCGGTGTCCTGGACTGTGGTGATGGGGAACCGTGCAGACAGGCTCTGCTGTGGAGCGGTGTGAACAGGCTCTGAATGAGAGCCAGACGGGCTGTGGTGCTGGGGGGCCCCGTGTGCTGTGCCGGGGGGCCCGGTGTTCTGGGCTGGGGAGCCCCGGGTGCTGGGCGGTGGTGCTGGGGAGCCCCGTGTGCTGGGCTGTGGTGCTGGGGAGCCCGGTGTCCTGGACTGTGGTGATGGGGAGCCGTGCAGACAGGCTCTGCTGTGGAGCGGTGTGAACAGGCTCTGAATGAGAGTCAGGCGGGCTATTGTGCTGGGGGGCATCGTGTGCTGTGTTGGGGAGCCCGGTGTGCTGGGCTTTGGTGCTGGGGAGCCGTGTGGACAGGCTGTGCTGGGGAGAGGGTTGAACAGGCTCTGATGGAGAGCCAGGCGGGCTGTGGTTCAGGGGAGCCCGGTGAGATGTGCTGGGGGGCCCCGTGTGCTGTGCCGGGGGGCCCGGTGTGCTGGGCTGGGGAGCCACGTGTGCTGGGCTGTGGTTCTGGGGAGCCCGGTGTCCTGGACTGTGGTTATTGGGAGCCGTGTGGACAGGCTCTGCTGTGGAGCGGTGTGAACAGGCTCTTCTGGGGAGTGGTTTGAACAGGCTCTGCTGGAGAGCCAGGCGAGGTGTGGTGCTGGGGGCCCCCGTGTGCTGTGCTGGCAAGCCCGGTGTCCTAGGGTGTGCTGCTGGGGAGCCGTGTGTACCGGCTCTGCTGAGGAGCGGTGTGAACAGGCTCTGATGGAGAGCCAGGCGGGCTGTGATGCTGGGGGCGCCCGTGTGCTGTGCTGGTGATGTGCTGGTGAGTCCGGTGAGCTGGGCTGGGGAGCCCGGTGTGCTGGGCTGTGCTGCTGGGGAGTCGTGTGGACAGGCTCTGCTGCGGAGCGCTGTGACCAAGCTCTGATGGAGAGCCAGGCGGGCTGTGGTGCTGGGGGGCCCCGTGTGCTGTGCTGGGGAGCCCGGTGAGCTGGGCTGGGGAGCCCGGTGTGCCGGGCTGTTGTGCTGGGGAGCCGTGTAGAAAGGCTCTGCTGTGGAGGGGTGTGAACAGGCTTTGTTGGATAGCCAGGCAGGCTATGGTGCTGGGGGGCCCCGCGTGCTGTGCTGGGGAGCCCTGTGAGCTGGGCTGGGGAGCCCAGTGTGCTGGGCTGTGGTGCTTGGGAGCCGTGTGGACTCGCTCTGCTGGGGACTGGTTTGAACAGGCTCTGATGGAGAGCCAGGCGGGCTGTGGTGATGGGGGGGACCGTGTGCTGTCTTGGGGAGCCCGTTGAGCTGGGCTGGGGAGCCCAGTGTGCTGGGCTGTGGTGCTGGGGAGCCGTGTGGACACGCTCTCTTGGGGAGTGGTTTGAACAGGCTCTGATGGAGAGCCAGGAGGGCTGTGGTGCTGGGGAGCCCGGTGGGCTTGGCGGAGGAGCCCGGTGTGCTGGGCGGTGCTGCTGGGGAGCCGTGTAGACAGGCTCTGCTGGGGAGCAGTGTGAACAGGCTCTGCTGGAGAGCCAGGCGGGCTGTGGTGCTGGGGAGCCGTGTGGACATTCTCTGCTGGGGAGTGGTTTGAACAGGCTCTGCTGGAGAGCCAGGCCGGCTTTGGTGCTGGGGGGCCCCGTGTGCTGTGCAGGGGAGTCCCGTGAGCTGGGCTGGGAAGCCCGGTGTGCTGGGCTTTTGTGCTGGGGAGCCGTGTAGACAGGCTCTGCTGCGGAGGGGTGTGAACAGGCCCTGATGGAGAGCCAGGCGGGCTGTGGTGCTGGGGGGCCCCGTGAGCTTTGCTCAGGAGCCCGGTGAGGTGGGCTGGGGAGCCCGGTGTGCTGGGCTGTGGTGCTGGGGGGCCCCGTGTGCTGTGCTGCGGAGCCCGGTGAGATCGGCGGGGGAGGCCAGTGTGCTGGGCTGTGCTGCTGGGGAGCCGTGTTGACCGGCTATGCTTGGGAGTGGTTTGAACAGGCTCTGCTTGAGAGCCAGGCGGGCCGTGGTGCTGGGTGCCCCCGTGTGCTTTGCTGGGGAACCCGGTGTGCTGTTGTGTTCTGCTGGGGAGCCGTGTAGACAGGCTCTGATGTAGAGCCAGGTGGGCTGTGGTGCTGGGGGGCCCCCGTGTGATGTGCTGGGTAGCCCGGTGAGCTGGGTGGAGGGCCCGGTGTGCTGGGCTGTGCTGCTGGGGAGCCGTGTGGACAGGCTCTGCATGGGAGTGGTTTAAACAGCCTCTGATGGAGAGCCAGGCGTGCTGTGGTGCTGGGGGGCCCCGTGTTCTGTGCTGGGGAGCCGGGTGAGATGTGCTGGGGAGCCCGGTGTGCAGGGCTGTGGTGCTGGGGAGCCGTGTTGACAAGCTCTGCTGGGGAGCGTTGTGAACAGGCTCTGCTGGGGAGCGGTGTGAACAGGCTCTGCTGGGGAGCGGTGTGAACAGGCACTGATGGAGAGCCAGGCGGGTTGTGGTGCTGGGGGGCCCAGTGTGCCGTGATCGGGAGCCCGGTGAGCAGGGCTGGGGAGCCTGGTGTGCTGGGCTGTGCTGCTGGGGAGCCGTGTAGACAGGCTCTGCTGGTGAGCAGTGTGAAGAGGCTCTGCTCGAGAGCCAGGCGGGCTGTGGTGCTGTGGGCCCGTGTGCCTTGCTGGGGAGCCCGGTGACATCGGCTGGGGAGCCCGGTGTGCTTGGCTCTGCTGCTGGGGAGCCCTGTGGACAGGCTCTGCTGGGGAGTGGTGTGAACAGGCTTTGATGGAGAGCCAGGCGGGCTGTGATGGTGTGGGCCCCCGTGTGCTGTGCTGGGGGGCCTTGTGAGGTGGGCTGGGGAGACCGGTGTGCTGGGCTCTGCTGCTGGGGAGCCGTGTTGAAAGGCTCTGCTGGCGAGTTGTTTGAACAGGCTCTGCTGGAGAGCCAGGCGGGCTGTGGTCCTGGGGGGCCCTGTGTGCTGTGCTGGGGAGCCCGGTGTGCTGGGCTGTGGTACTGGCGAGCCGTGTGGACAGGCTCTGCTGAGGAGCGGTGTGAACAGGCTCTGATGGAGAGTCAGGCGGGCTGTGGTGCTGGTGGCCTCCATGTGCTGTGCAGGGGAGCCTGGTGAGCTTGGCTGAGGAGCCCGGTGTGCTGGGCTGTTGTGCTAGGGAGCCGTGTGGACTCGCTCTGCTGGGGAGTGGTTTGAACAGGCTCTGCTGGAGATCCAGGCGGGCTGTGGTGCTGGGGGGCCCCGTGTGCCTTGCTGGGAAGCCCGGTGAGATCGGCTGGGGAGCCCGGTGTGCTGGGCTGTGCTGCTGGTGAGCCGTGTGGACAGGCTCTCTAGGGGACTGCTTTTCACAGGCTCTTCTGGGGAGCGGAGTGAACAGGCTCAGATGGAGAGCCAGGCGGGCTGTGGTGCTGGGGGGCCCGGTGTGCTGTTCTGGGGAGCCCGGTGAGCTGGGCTGGGGATCCTGGTGTGCTGGGCTGTGGTGCTGGGGAGCCGTGTAGACAGGCTGTGCTGGGGAGCGGTGTGAACAGTCTCTGCTGGGGAGCGGTGTGAACAGTCTCTGATGGAGAGCCAGGCGGGCTGTGGTGCTGGGGGGCCCGGTGTTCTGTTCTGGGGAGCCCGGTGTGCTGGGCTGTGGTGCTGGTGAGTCGTGTGGACAGGCTCTGCTGGGGAGCCGTGTGGACAGGCTCTGCTGGAGAGCCAGGCGGGCTGTGCTGCGGTGTGCTGGGCTGTGGTGCTGGGGAGCCGTGTGAACAGGCTCTACTGGGGAGCGTTGTGAAAAGGTTCTGATGGAATGCCAGGCGGGCTGTGGTGCTGGGGGGCCCCGTGTGCTGTGCTGGGGAGCCCGGTGAGCTGTGCTGGGGGCCCCCGTGTGCTGTGCTGGGGAGCCCGGTGAGCAGGGCTGGGGAGCCCGGTGTGCTGGGCTGTGGTGCTGGGGAGCAGTGTGGAAAGGCTCTGCTGTGGAGTGGTTTGAACAGGCTCTGCTGGAGACCAACGCGGGCTGTGGTGTTGGGGGCCCCCGTGTGCTGCGCTGGGGAGCCCGGTGAGCTGGGCTGGGGAGCCCGGTATGCTTGGCTGTGGTGCTGGATTGCCGTGTGGACAGGCTCTGCTGGGGAGTGGTTTGAACAGGCTCTGATGGAGAGCCATGCGGGCTCATGTGCTGGGCGGCCCCGTGTGCTGTGCTGGGGAGCCCGGTGTGCTGGGCTGGGGAGGCCCGTTTGCTGGGCTGTGGTGCTGGGGAGCCCGGTGTGCTGGGCTGGGGAGCCCGGTGTGCTGGGCTGTGCTGCTGGGGAGCCGTGTGGACAGGCTCTGCTGGGGAGCGGTGTGAACAGGCTAAGCTGGAGAGCCAGGCGGGCTGTGGTGTTAGGGGGCCCCGTGTGCTGTGCTGGGGAGCCCGGTGTGCTGGGCTGTTCATCTGGGGAGCCGTGTGGACAATCTCTTCTGGGGAGCGCTGTGGACAGGCTCTGATGGAGAGCCAGGTGGGCTGTGGTGCTGGGGAGTTGTTTGAACAGGCTCTGCTGGGGAGAGGGTTGAACATGCTCTGATTTAGAGCCAGGCGGGCTTTGGTGCTGGGGGCCCCCGTGTGCTGTGCTGGGGAGCCCGTTTAGCTGGACTGGGGAGCCCGGTGTGCTGGGCTGTGGCGCTGGGGAACCGTGTAGACAGGCTCTGCTGGGGAGCGGAGTGAACAGGCTCTGCTTTGGAGCGGTGTGAACAGTCTCTGATGGAGAGCCAGGCGGGCTGTGTTGCTGGAGGCTCCCGTGTGATGTGCTGGGGAGCCCGGTTAGCTGGGCTAGGGAGACCGGTTTGCAGGGCTGTGCTGCTGGGGAGCCGTATTTACAGTCTCTTCTGGGGAGAGGTTTGAACAGGCTCTGCTGGAGCTCCAGGCGGGCTGTGGTGCTGGGGGCCCCCCGTGTGGTGTGCTGGGGAGCCCGGTTACCTGGGCTGGGGAGCCCGGTGTCCGAGGTTGTGCTGCTGGGGAGCCGTGTGGACCGGCTCTGCTGAGGCGCGGTGTGAACAGGCTCTGCTGGAGAGCCAGGCGGGCTGTGGTGTTGGTGGCCCCCGTGTGCTGTGCTGGGGAGCCCGGTGAGCTGGGCTGGGGAGCCCGGTGTTCTGGGCTGTGCTGCTGCGGAGGCTTGTGGACAGGCTGTGCTGGGGAGTGGTTTGAACAGGCTCTGCTGGAGAGCAACGCGGGTTGTGGTTCTGGGGGCCCCTGTGTGCTGTGCTGGGGGGCCCCGTGAGCTGTGCTCAGGAGCCCGGTGAGCTGGGCTTTGGAGCCCGGTGTTCTGGGCTGTGGTGCTGGGGAGCAATGTGGACAGGCTCTGCTGGGGAGTCGTGTGGACAGGCTCTGCTGGGGAGTGGTTTGAACAGGCTCTGCTGGATAGCCAGGCGGGCGGTGGAGTTGGGGGCCCCCGTGTGCTGTGCTGCCGAGCCCGTTGAGCTTAGCTGGTGAGCCCGGTGATCTGGGCTGTGGTGCTGGGGAGCCCTGTGGACAGGCTCTGCTGGGGAGCCGTTTGGACAGGCTCTGCTGGGGAGTGTTTTGAACAGGCTCTGCTGGAGAGCCAGGCGGGCTGTGTTGCTGGGGGCCCCCGTGTGCTGTGCTGGGGAGCCCGGTGAGCTGGGCTGGGGAGCCCGGTGTGCTGGGCTGTGGTGCTGGGGGGCCCCGTGTGCTTTGCTGCGGAGCCCGGTGAGATCGGCTATGGAGCCCGGTGTGCTGGGCTGTGCTGCTGGGGAGCCGTGTGGACAGGCTCTGCTGGGGAGTGGTTTTAAAAGGCTCTGCTGGACAGCCAGGCGGGCTGTGGTGCTGGGGGGGCCCGTGTGCTGTGCTGGGCAGCCCTGTGAGCTTGGCTGGGTAGCTCGGTGTGCTGGGCTGGGGAGCCCGGTGTGCTGGGCTGTGGTGCTGGGGAGCCTTGTGGAATGGCTCTGCTGGGGAGTGGTGTGAACAGGCTCTGATGGAGAGCCAGGCGGGCTGTGGTGCTGGGGGCGCCCGTGTGCTGTGCTGGGGAGTCCGGTGAGCTGGGCTGGGGAGCCCGGTGTGCTGGGCTGTGCTGCTGGGGAGCCGTGTGGACAGGCTCTGCTGGGGAATGGTTTGAACAGGCTCTTCTGGAGAGCCAAGCGGGCTGTGGTGCTGGGGGCCCCCGTGTGATGTCCCGGGGGGCCCGGTGTTCTGGGCTGTGCTGCTGGGGAGCCGTTTGGACAGTATCTGCTGGGGACAGGTTTGAACAGGCTCTGATGGAGAGCCAGGCGGGCTGTGGTGCTGGGGGCCCCCGTGTGCTGTGCTGGGGGGCCCGGTGAACTGGGCTTGGGAGCCCGGTGTGCTGGGCTGTGGTGCTGGGGAGCCGTGTAGACAGGCTCTGCTGCGGAGCGGTGTGAACAGGCTGTGATGGAGAGCCAGGCGGGCTGTGGTGCTGGGGGCCCCCGTGTGCTGTGCAGGGGATCCCGGTGTGCTGTGCGATGGTGCTGGGGAGCCTTGTAACAGGCTTTGCTGGGGAGTGGTGTGAACAGGCTCTGCTGGAGAGCCAGGCGGGCTGTGGTGCTGGGGGCCCCCGTGTGCTGTGCTGGGGAACCCGGCGTGCTGGGCTGTGCTGCTGGGGAGCCGTGTGGACAGGCTCTGCTGGGGAGCGGGGTGAACTGGCTCTGCTGGAGAACCAGGCGGGCGGTGGTGCTGGGGGCCCACGTGTGCTGTGCTGGGGAGCCCGGTGAGGTGGGCTGGGAAGCCCGGTGTACTGGGCTGTGGTCCTTGGCAGCCGTGTGAACATTCTTTGCTGGAGAGCAACTCGGGCTGTGGTGCTGGGGGCCGCCGTGTGCTGTGCTGGGGAGGCCGGTGAACTGGGCCGGGGAGCCCGGTGTGCTGGGCTGTGCTGCTGGGGAGCCGTGTTGTCAGGCTCTGCTGGGGAGTGCTTTGAACAGGCTCTGATGGAGAGCCAGGCGGGCTGTGGTGCTGGGGGGCCCCGTGTGCTGTGCTGGGGAACCCGGTGAGCTGCGCTAAGGAGCCCGTTGTGCTGGGTTTTGGTGCTGGGGAGCGGTGTGGAAAGGCTCTGGTGGGGAGCCGTGTGGAAAGCCTCCGATGGAGAGCGATTCGGGCTGTGGTGTGGGGGGCCCCGTGTTCTGTGCTGGGGAGCTCGTTGAGCTGGGCTGGGGAGCCCGGTGTGCTGGGCTGTGGTGCTGTGTAGCCGTGTGGATAGGCTCTGCTGGTGAGTGGTTTGAACTGGCTCTGCTGGACAGCCAGGAGGGCTGTGGTGCTGGGGGTCCCCGTGTGCTGTGCTGGGGAGCCCGGTGAGCTTGGCTGGGGAGCCCGGTGTGCTGCGCTGTGGTACTGGGGAGCCGTGTAGACAGGCTCTGCTTCGGATTGGTGTGAACAGGCCCTGATGGAGAGCGTGGCGGGCTGTGGTGCTGGGGGCCCCCGCAAGCTGTGCAAAGGAGCCCGTTGAGTTTGGCTGGGGAGCCCGGTGTGCTGCGCTGTGGTGCTGGGGAGCTGTGTGGACAGGCTCTGCTGGGGAGTGGTTTGAACAGGCTCTGATGGAGAGCCAGGCGGGCTGTGGTGCTGGTTGGCCCCGTGTGCTGTGCTGGGGAGCCCTTTGAGCTGGGCTGGCGAGCCCGGTGTGCTGGGCTGTGGTGCTGGGGAGCCGTGTACACAGGCTCTGCTGGGGAGCGGTGTGCACAGGCTCTGATGGAGAGCCAGGCGGGCTGTGGTGCTGGGTGGCCCCGTGTGCTGTGCTGGGGAGCCCCTTGAGCTGGGCTGGCGAGCCCGGTGTGCTGGGCTGTGGTGCTGGGGAGCCGTGTACACAGGCTCTGCTGGGGAGCGGTGTGAACAGGCTCTGATGGAGAGCCAAGCGGGCTGTGGAGCTGGGGGCCCCCATGTGCTGTGCTAGGGGCCCAGTTGAGTTGGGCTGGGGAGCCCAGTGTGCTGGGCTGTGGTGCTGGGGAGCCGTGTAGACAGGCTCTGCTGGGGAGCGGTGTGAACAGTCTCTGCTGGGGAGCGGTGTGAACAGGCACTGATGGAGAGCCAGGCCGGCTGTGGTGCTGGGGGCCCCCGTGTGCTGTGCTGGGGAGCCCGTTGAGCTGGGCCGAGGAGCCCGATGTGCTGGGCTGTGGTGCTGGGGAGAAGTGTGGACAGGCTCTGCTGGAGAGCCAGGCGGGCTGTGGTGCTGGGGGCGCCCGTGTGCTGTGCTCAGGAGCCCGTTGAGCTTGGCTGGGAAGCCCGGTGTGCTGGGCTGTGGTGCTGGGGAGCAGTGTAGACAGGCTCTGCTGTGGAGTGGTTTGAACAGGGTCTGATGCAGAGCCAGGCAGGCTGTATTGCTGGGGGGCCCCGTGTGCTGTGCTGGGGAGGCCGGTGTGCTGGGCTGTGGTGCTGGTGAGCCGTGCGGACAGGCTGTGCTGTGGAGCGGTGTGAACAGGCTCTGATGGAGAACTAGGCGGGCTGTGGTGCTGGGGGGCACCGTGATCTGTGCTGGGGAGCCCGGTGAGCTGGGCTGGGGAGCCCGGTGTGCTGGGCTGTGCTGCTGGGGAGGCGTGTGGGCCGGCTCTCCTGGGGAGCGCTGTGAACAGGATCTGATGGAGAGCCAGGTGGGCTGTGGTGCTGGGGGGCCCCCGTGTGCTGTGCTGGGGAGCCCGGTGAGCTGGGCGGAGGAGCCCGGTGTGCTGGGCTGTGCTGCTTGTGAGCCGTGTGGACAGGCTCTGCATGGGAGTGGTTTGAACAGGCTCTGATGGAGAGCAATGCGGGCTGTTGTGCTGGGGAGCCCCGTGTTCTGTGCTGGGGAGCCGGGTGAGCTGGGCTGCGGAGCCCGGTGTGCTGGGCTGTTCTGCTGGGGAGCCGTGTGGACAGGCTCTTCTGGGGAGCGTTGTGGACAGGCTCTGCTGGACAGCCAGGCGGGCTGTGGTGCTGGTGTGCCCCGTGTGCTGTGCTGGGGAGCCCGTTGAGCTGGGCTGTGGAGCCCGGCGTGCTGGGCTGTTGTGCTGGGGAGCGGTGTGGACAGGCTCTGCTGGAGAGCCAAGCGGGCTGTGGTGCTGGGGGGCCCCGTGTGCTGTGCTGGGGAGCCCGGTGTGCTGGGCTGTGGTGCTGGGGAGCCGTGTAGACGGGCTCGGCTGGGGAGCTGTGTTAACAGGCTATGATGGAGAGCAAGGCGGACTGTGATGCTTTGGGGCCCCGTGTGCTGTGCTGGAGAGCAAGGTGAGCTGGGCTGGGGAGGCCGGTGAGCTGGGCTGTTGTGCTGGGGAGCCGTGTAGACAGGCACTGCTGCGGAGCGGTGTGAACATGCTCTGATGGAGAGCCAGGCGGGCTGTGGTGCTGGGGGCCCACTTGTGCTGTGCTGGGGGGCCCGGTGAGCTGCGCTGGGGAGGCCCGGTGTGCTTGTCTGAGCTGCTGGGGTGCCGTGTGGACAGGGTCTGCTGGGAAGCGGTGTTAACAGGCTCTGATGGAGAGCCGGGCGGGCTGTGGTGCTGGGGGCCCCCGTGTGCTGTGCTCGGTAGCCCGGTGAGCTGGGCTGGGGAGCCCGGTGTGCTCGGCTGTGCTGCTGGGGCGCCGTGTGGACAGGCTCTGCTGGGGAGTGTTTTGAAGAGGCTCTGATGGAGAGCCAGGCGGGCTGTGGTGCTGGGGAGCACGGTGAGCTGGGCAGAGGAGCCCGGTTTGCTGGGCTGTGGTGCTGGGGAGAAGTGTGGACAGGCTCTGCTGGAGAGCCAGGTGGGCTGTGGTGCTGGGGGGCCCCGTGTGCTGTGCTGGGAAGCCCGGTGAGCTTGGCTGGGGAGCCCGGTGTGCTGGGCTGTGCTGCTGGGGAGCCGTGTAGACAGGCTCTGCTGAGGAGCGGTGTGAAGAGGCTCTGACGGAGAGCCAGGTGGACTGTGGTGCTGGGGGGCCCCGTGTTCTGTGCTGGGAAGCCCGGTGAGCTGGGCTCGGGAGGCCAGTGTGCTGGGCTGTGCTGCTGGGCAGCCGTGTGGACCGGCTCTGCTTGGGAGTGGTTTGAACAGGCTCTGCTGGAGAGCCAGTCGGGCTGTGCTGCTGGGGAGCCGTGTGGACAGGATCTGCTGGGGAGCGGTTTGAACAGGCTCTGATGCAGAGCCAGGCGGGCTTTGTGCGGTGTGCTGGGCTGTGCTGCTGGGGAGCCGTGTAGACAGGCTCTGCTGGGGAGCCATTCGGGCTGTGATGCTGGGGGGCCCCGTGTGCTGTGCTGGGGAGCCCGGTGAGCTGGGCTGGGGAGCCCGATGTGCTGGGCTGTGGTGCTCGGGAGCCGTGTAGACAGGCTCTGCTGAGGAGCGCTGTGAAGAGGCTCTGATGGAGAGCCAGGCGGGTTGTGGTGCTGGGGGCCCCCGTGTGCTGTGCTGCGGAGCTCGCTAAGCTGGGATGTGGAGCCCGGTGTGCTGGGCTGTGGTGCTGGGGAGCACGGTGAGCTGGGCTGTGGTGCTGGGGAGCCGTGTAGACAGGCTCTGATGGAGAGCCAGGCGGGCTGTGGTGCAGGGGGGCACCGTGTGCTGTGCTGGGGAGCCCGTTGAGCTGGGCTTCGGAGCCCGGTGTGTTGGGCTGTGGTGCTGGGGAGCCGTGTGGACAGGCCCTGCTGGGGAGTGGTTTGAACAGGCTCTGCTGGATAGCCAGGCGGGCTGTGGTGCTGGGGGCCCCCGTGTGCTGTGCTGCGGAGCCCGTTGAGCTGGGATGTGGAGTCCGGTGTGCTGGGCTGTGGCGGTGGGGAGCCCGGTGAGCTGGGCTGTGGTGTTGGGGAGCCGTGTGGACAGGCTCTGCTGGGGAGCCGTGTGGACAGGCTCTGCTGTGGAGGGGTGTGAACAGGCTTTGTTGTAGAGCCAGGCGGGCTATGGTGCCGGGGGGCCCCGTGTGCTGTGCTGGGGAGCCCTGTGAGCTGGGCTGGGGAGCCCAGTGTGCTGGGCTGTGGTGCTTGGGAGCCGTGTGGACTCGCTCTTCTGGGGAGTGGTTTGAACAGGCTCTGATGGAGAGCCAGGCGGGCTGTGGTGCTGGGGGGGACAGTGTGCTGTCCTGGGGAGCCCGTTGAGCTGGGCTGGGGAGCCCAGTGTGCTGGGCTGTGGTGCTGGGGAGCCGTGTGGACAGGCTCTGTTGGGGAGTGGTTTGAACAGGCTCTGATGGAGAGCCAGGCGGGCTGTGGTGCTGGGGAGCACGGTGAGCTGGGCAGAGGAGCCCGGTTTGCTGGGCTGTGCTGCTGGCGAGCCGTGTAGACAGGCTCTGCTGTGGAGCGATGTGAACAGGCTCTGCTGGAGAGCCAGGCGGGCTGTGGTGCTGGGGAGCCGTGTGGACAGGCTCTTCTGGGGAGTCGTTTGAACAGGCTCTGCTGGAGAGCAAGGCAGGCTGTGGTGCTGGGGGGCCCCGTGTGCTGTTCTGGGGAGCCCGGTGAGCTGGGCTGGGGAACCCGGTGTGCCTGGCTTTTGTGCTGGGGAGCCGTGTAGACAGGCTCTGCTGCGGAGGTGTGTGAAAAGGCCCTGATGGAGAGCCAGGCGGGCTGTGGTGCTGGGGGCCCCCGTGAGCTGTGCTCAGGAGCCCGGTGAGCTGGGCTGGGGATCCCTGTGTGCTTTGCTGTGGTGATGGGGAGCCGTGTAGACATGCTGTGCTGTTGAGAGGTGTGAACAGGCTCTGATGGAGAGCCATTCGGGCTGTGGTGCTGGGGGCCCCCGTGTGCTGTACTCGGGAGCCCAGTGAGTTGGGCTTCGGAGCCCAATGTGCTGGGCTGTGGTCCTGGGAAGCCGTGTGGAAAGGCTTTGCTGGAGAGAGGGTTGAACAGGCTCTGATGGAGAGCCAGGCGGGTTGTTGTGCTGGGTAGCCCCGTGTGCTGTGCTGGGTGGGCCCGTGTGCTGTGCTGGGGAGCCCGTTGAGTTGGGCTGGGGAGTCCGGTGTGCTGGGCTGTGGTGCTGGGGAGCCGTGTGGACAGGCTCTTCTGGGGAGAGGGTTGAACAGGTTCTGATGGAGAGCCAGGCGGGCTGTGGTGCTGGGGGGCCCCGTGTGCTGTGCTGGGGAGCCCGGTGAGCTGGGCTGTGGTGCTGGGGAGCCGTGTGGACATGCTCTGCTGGGGAGAGGGTTGAACAGGCTCTGATGGAGAGCCAGGCGGGCTGTAGTTCAGGGGAGCCCGGTGAGCTGTTGTGGGGGCCCCCGTGTGCTGTGCTGGGGGGCCGGGTGAGCAGGGCTGGGGAGCCCGGTTTGCTGGGCTGTGGTACTGGGGAGCCATGTGGACAGGCTCTGCTGGGGAGTGGTTTGAACAGGCTCTGATTGAGAGCCAGGCGGGCTGTGGTGCTGGGGGCCCCCGTGTGCTGTGCTGGGGAGCCCGGTGTGCTGGGCTGTGGTGCTGGGGAGCCGTGTAGACAGGCTCTGCTGGGCAGAGGTGTGAAGAGGCTCTGATGGAGAGACAGGCGGGCTGTGGTGCTGGGGGCCTCCATGTGCTGTGCTGGGGAGCCCGGTGTGCTGGGCTGTGGTGCTGGGTAGCCGTGTGGACAGGCTCTGCTGAGGAGAGTTTTGTACAGGCTCTGATGGAGAGCCAGGCGGGCTGTTGTTCTGGGAAGCCCCTTGCGCTTTGCTGGGGGGGCCCGTGTGCTGTGGAGGGGGGGCCCGTGTGCTGTGCCGGGGAGCCCGTTGAGCTGGGCTGGGGAGCCCGGTGTGCTGGGCTGTGGTGCTGGGGAGCCGTGTGGACAGGCTCTGCTGGGGGAGTGGTTTGAACAGGCTCTGCTTGAGAGCCAGGCGGGCTGTGGTTCTGGGGGGCCCCGTGTGCAGTGCTGGAGAGCCCGGTGAGCTGGGCTGTGGTGCTGTGGATCCGTGTAGACAGGCTCTGCTGCGGAGCTGTGTGAACAGGCTCTGATGGAGAGCCAGGCGGGCTGTGGTGCTGGGGGGCCCCGTGTGCTGTCCTGGGGAGACCGGTGAGCTGGGCTGGGGAGCCCGATGTGCTGGGCTGTTGTGCAGGGGAGCTGTGTAGACAGGCTCTGCTGTGGAGGGGTGTGAACAGGCTTTGTTGGAGAGCCAGTCGGGCTATGGTGCTGGGGGGCCCCGTGTGCTGTGCTGGGGAGCCCTGTGAGCTGCGTTGGGGAGCCCAGTGTGCTGGGCTGTGGTGCTTGGGAGCCGTGTGGAATCGCTCTGCTGGGTAGTGGTTTGAACAGGCTCTGATGGAGAGCCAGGCGGGCTGTGGTGCTGGGGGGGACCGTGTGCTGTCCTGGGGAGCCCGTTGAGCTGGGCTGGGGAGCCCAGTGTGCTGGGCTGTGGTGCTGGGGAGCCGTGTGGACAGGCTCTGTTGGGGAGTGGTTTGAACAGGCTCTGATGGAGAGCAAGGCGGGCTGTGGTGCTGGGGACCCCGGTGAGCTGGGCAGAGGAGCCCGGTTTGTGGGCTGTCCTGCTGGGGAGCCTTGTAGACAGGCTCTGCTGGGGAGCGGTGTGAACAGGCTCTGCTGGAGAGCCAGGCGGGCTGTGGTGCTGGGGAGCCATGTGGACAGTCTCTGCTGGGGAGAGGTTTGAACAGGCTCTGCTGGAGAGCCAGGCGGGCTGTGGTGCTGGGGGCCCCCGTGTGCTGTGCTGGGGGGCACGGTGAGCTGGGCTGGGCAGCCCGGTGTACTGGAGTGTGGTGCTGGCCAACCGTGTAGACAGGCGCTTCTGGGGGGCCCCGTGTGCTGTGCTGGGGAGCCCGGTGAGCTGGGCTTGGGAGCCCGGTGTTCTGGGCTGTGCTGCTGTGGAGGCGTGTGGACAGGCTGTGCTGGGGAGTGATTTCAACAGGCTCTGCTGGAGAGCAACGCGGGCTGTGGTGCTGGGGGTCCCCGTGTTCCATGCTGGGGAGCCGGTTGAGCCTGGCTGGGGAGCCCGGTGTGCTGGGCAGTGGTGCTGGGGAGGCGTGTGGACAGGCTGTGCTGGGGAGTGGTGTGGACAGGCTCTGCTGGACAGCCAGGCAGGCTGTGGTGCTGGGGGCCCCCATGTGCTGTGCTGGGGAGCCCGTTGAGCTTGGCTGGGGAGCCTGGTGTGCTGGGCTGTGGTGCTGGGGAGAGGGTTGAACATGCTCTGATTTAGAGCCGGGCGGGCTGTGGTGCTGGCGAGCCGTGTGGACAGGATCTGCTGGGAAGGTTTGAACAGGCTCTGATGGAGAGCCAGGCGGCCTGTGCTACGGTGTGCTGGGCTGTGCTGCTGGGGAGCCGTGTAGTCAGGCTCTGCTGGGGAGCCATTCGGGCTGTGATGCTGGGGGGCCCCGTGTGCTGTGCTGGGGATCCCGGTGTACTCGGCTGTGGTGCTGGCCAACCGTGTGGACAAGGCTCTGCTGGCGAGTGGTTTGAACAGGCTCTGCTGGGGAGCGGAGTGAACAGGCTCTGATGGAGAGCCACGTGGACTGTGGTGCTGGGGGGCCCTGTGTGCTGTGCTGGGAAGCCCGGTGAGCTTGGCTGGGGAGCCCGGTGTGCTGGGCAGTGGTGCTGGGGAGGCGTGTGGACAGGCTCTGCATGGGAGTGGTTTGAACAGGCTCTGATGGAGAGCCAGGCGGGCTGTTGTGCTGCGGAGCCCCGTGTTCTGTGCTGGGGAGCCGGGTGAGCTGGGCTGGGGAGCCCGGTGTGCTGGGCTGGGGAGCCCGGTGTGCTGGGCTGTTCTGCTGGGGAGCCGTGTGGACAGGCTCTTCTGGGGAGCGGTGTGGAAGGGCTCTGCTGGACAGCCAGGCGGGCTGTGGTGCTGGGGGCCCCCGTGTGCTGTGCTGGGAAGCCCGGTGAGCTGGGCTCGGGAGGCCAGTGTGCTGGGCTGTGCTGCTGGGCAGCCGTGTGGACCGGCTCTGCTTGGGAGTGGTTTGAACAGGCTCTGCTGGAGAGCCATGCGGGCTGTGCTGATGGGGAGCCGTGTGGACAGGATCTGCTGGGGAGCGGTTTGAACAGGCTCTGATGGAGAGCCAGGCGGGCATTGCTGCGGTGTGCTGGGCTGTGCTGCTGAGGAGCCGTGTAGACAGGCTCTGCTGGGGAGCCATTCGGGCTGTGATGCTGTGTGGCCCAGTGTGCTGTGCTGGTGAGCTGGGCTAGGGAGCCCGGTGTGCTGGGCTGTGGTGCTCGGGAGCCGTGTAGACAGGCTCTGCTGAGGAGCTCTGTGAACAGGCTCTGATGGAGAGCCAGGCGGGCTGTGGTGCTGGGGGCCCCCGTGTGCTGTGCTGCGGAGCTCGTTAAGCTGGGATGTGAAGCCCGGTGTGCTGGGCTGTGGTGCTGGGGAGCACGGTGAGCTGGGCTGTGGTGCTGGGGGGCACCGTGTGCTGTGCTGGAGAGCCCGTTGAGCTGGGCTTCGGAGCCCGGTGTGTTGGGCTGTGGTGCTGGGGAGCCGTGTGGACAGGCTCTGCATGGGAGTGGTTCGAACAGGCTCTGATGGAGAGCCAGGCGTGCTGTGGTGATGGGGGGCCCCGTGTTCTGTGCTGGGGAGCCGGGTGAGCTGGGCTAGGGAGCCCGGTGTGCAGGGCTGTGGTGCTGGGGAGCCGTGTAGACAGGCTCTGCTGGGGAGCGGTGTGAAAAGGCTCTGCTGGGGAGTGGTTTGAACAGGCTCTGCTGGACAGCCAGGCGGGCTGTGGTGCTGGGGTGCCCCGTGTGCTGTGCTGGGGAGTCCGTTGAGCGGGGCTGGGGAGCCCGGTGTGCTGGGCTGTTGTGCTGGGGAGCCGTGTGGACAGGCTCTGCTGGAGAGCCAGGTGGGCTGTGGTGCTGGGGGGCCCGGTGTGCTGTGCTGGGGAGCCCGGTGTGATGGGCTGTGGTGCTGGGGAGCCGTTTAGACGGGCTCTGCTTGGGAGCTGTATGAACAGGCTCTGCTGGGGAGCCATTCGGGCTTTGGTGCTGGGGTGCCCCGTCTGGTGTGCTGGGGAGCCCGGTGTGCTGGCCTGGGGAGCCCCGTGTGCTGGGCTGTGGTGCTGGGGAGCCCGGTGTACTGGGCTTTGGTACTGGGGAGCCGTGTAGACAGGCTCTGCTGCGGAGCGGTGTGAAAGGGCTCTGATGGAGAGCCAGGCGGGCTGTGGTGCTGGGGACCCCCGTGTGCTGTGGTGGGGAGCCCGGTGAGCTGGGCCTGGGAGCCCGGTGTGCTGGGCTGTGTTGCTGGGGAGCCGTGTAGACAGGCTGTGCTGGGGAGTGGTTTGAACAGGCTCTGCTGGAAAGCCAGGGGGGCTGTGGTGCTGGGGGCCTCCCGTGTGCTGTGCTGGGGAGCCCGGTGAGCTGGGCTGGGGAGCCCGGTGTCCTAGGGTGTGCTGCTGGGGAGCCGTGTGGAAAGGCTCTGCTGAGGAGCGGTGTGAAAGGGCTCTGATGGAAAGCCATGGGGGCTTTGGTGTTGGGGGCCCCCGTGTGCTGTGCTGGGGAGCCCGGTGAGCTGGGCTGGGGAGCCCGGTGTTCTAGGCTTTGCTGCTGCGGAGGCTTGTCGACAGGCTGTGCTGGGGAGTGGTTTGAACAGGCTCTACTGGAGAGCAACGCGGGCTGTGGTGCTGGGGGCCCACGTGTGCTGTGCTGGGGGCCCCTGTGTGCTGTGCTGGGGGCCCCCGTGTGCTGTGCTGCTGGCCCCCGTGTGCTGTGCTTGGGAGCCTGGTGTGCTGGGCTGTGGTGCTGGGGAGCCGTGTGGACAGGCTCTGCTGCAGAGCCTAGCGGGCTGTGGTGCAGGGGGGCCCCGTGTGGTTTGATGGAGGCCCCCGTCTGCTGTGCTGGGGGCCCCCGTGTACTGGGCTGTGGAGGCCAGTTCGCTGGGCTGTGCTGCTGGGGAGCCGTGTTGACAGGCTCTGCTGACGAGCGGTGTGAAAGGGCTCTGATGGAAAGCCATGGGGGCTGTGGTGTTGGGGGCCCCCGTGTGCTGTGCTGGGAAGCCCGGTGAGGTGGGCCTGGGAGCCCGGTGTGCTGGGCTGTGTTGCTGGGGAGCCGTGTAGACAGGCTGTGCTGGGGAGTGGTTTGAACAGGCTCTGCTGGAGAGCCAGGGGGGCTGTGGTGCTGGGGGCCTCCCGTGTGCTGTGCTGGGGAGCCCGGTGAGCTGGGCTGGGGAGCCCGGTGTCCTAGGGTGTGCTTCTGGGGAGCCGTGTGGAAAGGCTCTGATGGAGAACCATCCATGCTGTGGTGCTGGGGGGCCCCGTGTGCTGTGCTGGGGAGCCCGTTGAGCTGGGCTGGGGAGCCCGGTGTGTTGGGCTTTGGTGCTAGGGAACCATGTGGAAATGCTCTGCTGGGGAGTGGTTTGAAAAGGCTCTGCTGGATAGCCAGGCGGGCTTTGGTGCTTGGGGCCCCCGTGTGCTGGGCTGGGGAGCCCTGTGAGCTGGGATGAGGAGCCCGGTGTGATGGGCTGTGGTGCTTGGTAGCCGTGTTGACCTGCTCTGCTGGCGAGTGGTTTGAACAGGCTCTGCTGGGGAACAGAGTGAACAGGCTCTGCTGGGGAGCGGTGTGAACAGTCTCTGCTGGAGAGCCAGGCGTGCTGTTGTGCTGGGAAGCACCGTGTGCTATGCTGCGGGCCCCCGTGTTCTGTGCTGGGGAGCCCGGGCGGTCTCGGCTGAGGAGCGCGGTCTGTTGGGTTGTTGTGCTGGGGAGCCGTGTGGACAAGCTCTGGTGAGGAGCGGTGTGAAGAGGCTCTGATGGAGAGCCAGGCGGGCTGTGGTGCTTGGGGGCCCCGTGTTCTGTGCTGGGGAGCCCGGTGAGCTTGGCTGGGGAGCCCAGTGTGCTGGGCTGTGGTGCTGGGGAGCCGTGTGGACAGGCTCTGCTGGGGAGTGCTTTGAACAGGCTCTACTGGAGAGCCAGGCGGGCTGTGGTGCTGGGGGGCCCCGTGTGCTGTGCTCGGGAGCCCGGTGTTCTGGGCTGTTCTGCTGGGGAGCTGTGTGGACAGGCTCTGCTTGGGGGCGGTGTGAACAGGCTCTGCTTTGGAACCAGGCGTGCTGTGCTGCGGTGTTCTGGGCTGTGCTGCTGGGGAGCCGTGTGGACAGGCTCTGCTGGGGAGTGGTTTGAACAGGCTCTGATGGAGAGCGAGGCAAGCTGTGATGATGGGGGGCCCCGTGTGCTGTGCTGGGGAGCCCGTTGATTTGAGCTGGGAAGCCCGGTGTGCTGGGCTGTGCTGCTGGGGAGCCGTGTGGACAGGCTCTGCTGGCGAGTGGTTTGAACAGGCTCTGCTGCAGAGTCAGGCGGGCTGTGGTGCTGGGGGGCCCCGTGTGCTGTGCTGGGGAGCCCGGTGTGTTGGGATGTGGTGCTGGGGAGCCGTGTGGAAAAGCTCTGGTGGGGAGAGGGTTGAACAGGCTCTGATGGAGAGCCAGGCGGGCTGTGGTGCTGGGGGGCACCGTGTTCTGTGCTGGGGAACCAGATGAGCTGGGCGTGGGAGCCCGGTGTGCTGGGCTGTAGTGCTGGGGAGCAGTGTAGACAGGCTCTGCTGTGGAGTGGTTTGAACACGCTCTGATGCAGAGCCATGCAGGCTGTATTGCTGGGGGGCCCCGTGTGCTGTCCTGGTGAGACCGGTGAGCTGGGCTGTGGAGCCCGGTGTGCTGGGCTGTGGTGATGGGGAGCCGTGTAGACAGGCTCTGCTGGGGAGCGGTGTGAACAGGCTTTGATGGAGAGCCAGGCGGGCTGTGGTGCTGGGGGGGCCCGTGTGCTGTGCTGGGGAGCCCGGTGAGCTGGGCTGGTGAGCCCCGTGTGCTTGGCTGTTGTGCTGGGGAGCCGTGTAGACAGGCTCTGCTGTGGAGGGGTGTGAACAGGCTTTGTTGGAGAGCCTGGCGGGCTGTGGTGCTTGGGGGCCCCGTGTGCTGTGCTGGGGAGCCCTGTGAGCTGGGCTGGGGAGCCAAGTGTGCTGGGCTGTGGTGCTTGTGAGCCGTGTAGACAGGCTCTGCTGGGGAGCCATTCGGGCTGTGGTCCTGGGGGGCCCCGTCTGCTGTGTTGGGGAGCCCGGTGTGCTGGGCTGGGGAGCCCCGTGTGCTGGGCTTTGGTGATGGGGAGCCGTGTAGACAGGCTCTGCTGCGGAGCGGTGTGAACAGGCTCTGATGGAGAGCCAGGCGGGCTGTGGTGCTGTGGGGCCCCGTGTGCTGTGCTGGGGAGCCCGGTTTGCTGGGCTGTGGTGCTGGGGAACCGTGTGGACAGGCTCTGCTGGGGAGCCGTGTGGACAGGCTCTGCTGGGGAGCCGTGTGGACAGGCTCTGCTGGCGAGTGGTTTGAACATGCTCTGCTGGGGCGCGGAGTGAACAGGCTCTGATGGAGAGGCAGGCGGGCTGTTGTGCTGGGAAGCCCCGTGTGCTGTGCTGGGGGGCCCCGTGTGCTGTGCTGGGGAGCCCGTTGAGCTGGGCTGGGGAGCCCGGTTTGCTGGGCTTTGGTGATGGGGAGTCGTGTAGACAGGCTCTGCTGCGGAGCGGTGTGAACAGGCTCTGATGGAGAGCCAGGCGGGCTGTGGTGCTGGGGGCCCCCATGTGCTGTGCTGGGGGCCACGGTGAGCTGGGCTTGGGAGCACGGTGTGCTGGGCTGTGGTGCTGGGGAGCTGTGTGGACAAGCTCTGCTGGGGGTGATTTGAAAAGGCTCTGCTGGAGACCCAGGCGGGCTGTGGTCGTGGGGGGCCCCGTGTTCTGTGCTGGGGACCCTGGTGAGCTGGGCTGGGGAGCCCGGTATTCTGGGCTGTTCTGCTGGGGAGCCGTGTGGACAGGCTCTGCTGGGGAGCGGTGTGAAAAGGCTCTGATTGAGAGCCAGCCGGGCTGTGGTGCTGGGGGGCCCCGTGTGCTGTGCTGGGGAGACCCTTGAGCTGGGCTGTGGAGCCCGGTTTGGTGGGCTGTGGTGCTGGGGAGCCGTGTGGAAAGGCTCTCCTGGGGAGTGGTTTGAACACGCTCTGCTCGAGTACCAGGCGGGCTGTGGTGCTGGGGGGCCCCGAGTGCAGTGCTGGAGAGCCCGGTGAGCTGGGCTGTGGTGCTGGGGAGCCGTGTGGACAGGCTCTGCTGGGGAGCGGAGTGAAAAGGCTCTGATGGAGAGCCATGCGGGCTGTGGTGCTGGGGGGCCCCGTGTGCTGGGCTGGGGAGCCTGGTGTGCCGGGCTGTGCTGCTGGGGAGCCATGTGGACAGGCTCTGCTGGGGAGTGGTTTGAACCGGCTCTGCTGAGGAGAGTTTTGTACAGGCTCTGATGGAGAGCCAGGCGGGCTGTGTTGCTGGGAGCCCCCGTGTGCTGTCCTGGGGAGCCCGGTGAGCTGGGCTGGGGAGCCCGGTGTGCTGGACTGTGGTGCTGGGGAGCCGTGTAGACAGGCTCTGCTGTGGAGCGGTGTGAACAGGCTCTGATGGAAAGCCAGGCGGGCTGTGGTGTTGGGGGCCCCCCTGTGCTGTGTTGGGGAGCCCGGTGAGCTGGGCTGGGGAGCCCGGTGTTCTGGGCTCTGCTGCTGTGGAGGCGG
Source organism: Dascyllus trimaculatus (assembly GCA_024666655.1). Taxonomy (NCBI): domain Eukaryota; kingdom Metazoa; phylum Chordata; class Actinopteri; family Pomacentridae; genus Dascyllus; species Dascyllus trimaculatus. The sequence continues at coordinate 265,166 of JAMOIN010000626.1, read as the reverse complement.
GTGGACGGGCTCTGCTGGGGAGTGGTTTGAACAGGCTTTGCTGGAGTGAAACGCGGGCTGTGGTGCTGGGGGCCCCCGTGTGCTGTTCTGGGGGCCCCCGTGTGCTTTGCTGGGGAGCTCGGTGTGCTGGGCTGTGCTGCTGGGGAGCCGTGTGGACAGGCTCTGCTGGGGAGTGTTTTGAACAGGCTCTGCTGGAGAGCCAGGCGGGCTGTGTTGCTGGGAGCCCCCGTGTGCTGTCCTGGGGAGCCCGGTGAGCTGGGCTGGGGAGCCCGGTGTGCTGGACTGTGGTGCTGGGGGGCCCTGTGTGCTGTGCTGCGGAGCCCGGTGAGATCGACTGGGGAGGCCAGTGTGCTGGGCTGTGCTGCTGGGGAGCCGTGTTGACCGGCTCTGCTTGGGAGTGGTTTGAAAAGGCTCTTCTGGAGAGCCAGGCGGGCCGTGGTGCTGGGGGCCCCCGTGTGCTGTGCTTGGGAGCCCGTTGTGCTGGGCTGTGGTGCTGGGGAGCCGAGTGGACAGGCTCTGCTGGGGAGCGGTTTGAACAGGCTCTGCTGGAGAGCAAGGCGCGCTGTGTTGCTGGGGGCCCCCGTGTGCTGTGCTGGGGAGCCCGGTGTGCTGGGCTGTGGTGCTGGGGAACCGTGTATACAGGCTCTGCTGGGGAGCGCTGTGAACAGGCTCTGATGGAGAGCCAGGGGGGCTGTGGTGCTGGGGGGCCCCGTGTGCTGTACTGGGGGCCCCCGTGTGTTGTGATGGGGAGCCCCGTGTGCTGTGCTGGGGAGTCCGGTGAGCTGGGCTGGGGAGCCCGTTGAGCTGGGCTTCGGAGCCCTGTGTGTTGGGCTGGGGAGCCCGGTGTGCTGGGCTGTGGTGCTGGGGAGCCGTGTAGACATGCTCTGGGGGGAGCGGAGTGAACAGGCTCTGCTGGGGAGCGGTGTGAACAGTCTCTGATGGAGAGCCAGGCTGGCTGTGGTGCTGGGGGACCCCGTGTGCTGTGCTGGGGAGCCCGGTTAGCTGGGCTAGGGAGCCCGGTGTGCAGGGCTGTGCTGCTGGGGAGCCGTATTGACAGTCTCTGCTGGGGAGCGGTTTGAACAGGCTCTGCTGGAGAGCCGTGTGGACAGGCTCTGCTGGGGAGCCGTTTAAACAGGCTCTGCCGGAGAGCCAGGCGGGCTGTGGTGCTGGGGTGCCCCGTGTGCTGTGCTGGGGAGCTCGGTGTGCTCGGCTGTAGTGCTGCGGAGCCGTGTGGACAGGCTCTGCTGGGGAGCCGTCTGGACAGGCTCTGCTGCTGAGCGCTGTGACCAGGCTCTGATGGAGAGCCAGGCGGGCTGTGGTGCTGGGTTGTCCCGTGTGCTGTGCTGGGGAGCCCGTTGAGCTGGGCTGGGGAGCCCGGTGTGCTGGGCTGTGGTGCTGGGGAGCCGTGTAGACAGGCTCTGCTGGGGAGAGGGTTGAACAGGCTCTGATGGAGAGCCAGGCGGGCTGTGGTGCTGGGGGCCCCCGTGTAATGTGCTGGCGGGCCCGGTCAGCTGGGCTGGGGAGCCCGGTGTAATGGACTGTGGTGCTGGCCAACCGTGTAGACAGGCTCTGCTGGGGGCCCCTTGTGCTGTGCTGGGGAGCCCGGTGAGCTGGGCTGGGGAGCCCGGTGTGCTGGGCTGTGCTGCTGGGGAGGTGTGTGGACAGGGTCAGCTGGGAAGCGGTTTTAACAGGCTCTGCTGGAGAGCCAGGCGGGCTGTGGTGCTGGGCGCCACCGTGTGCTGTGCTGGGAAGCCCGGTGAGGTGGGCTGGGGAACCCGGTGTGATGGGCTGTGCTGCTGGGGAGCCGTGTTGACAGGCTCTGCTGGGGAGCGGTGTGAATAGGCTCTGCTGGAGAGCCAGGCGGGCTGTGGTGCTGGGGGGCCCTGTGTGCTGTGCTGGGGAGCCCGGTGATGTGGGCTCGGGAGCCCGGTGTGCTTGGCTGTTGTGCTGGGGAGCCTCGTAGACAGGTTCTGCTGCGGAGCGGTGTGAACAGGCTCTGCTGGGGAGCGGTGTGAACAGGCTCTGATGGAGAGCCGGGCGGGCTTTGGTGCTGGGGGGCCCGATGTGCTGTGCTTGGAAGCCCGGTGAGCTGGGCTGCGGAGCCCGGTGTACTGGGCTGAGCTGCTGGGGTGCCGTTTGGACAGGGTCTGCTGGGGAGCGGTGTGGACAGGCTCTGATGGAGATCTAGGCGGGCTTTGCTGCGGTGTGCGGGGCTGCTGGCGAGCCGTGTAGACAGGCTCTGCTGGGGAGCGGTTTGAAAAGGCTCTGATTGAGAGCCAGGCGGGCTGTGGTGCTGTGGGCCCCCGTGTGCTGTGCTGGGGAGCCCGGTGAGCTTGGCTGGGGAGCCCGGTGTGCTGGGCTGTGCATCTGGGGAGCCGTGTGGACAGGCTCTGCTGGGGAGCCGTGTGGACAGGCTCTGCAGGGGAGCGGTGTGAAAAGGCTCTGATGGAGAGCCAGGCGGGCTGTGGTTCTGGGGGGCCCCATGTGCTGTCCTGGAGAGCCCGGTGAGTTTGGCTGGGGAGCCCGGTGTTCTGGGCTGTGGTGCTGGGGAGCCGTGTAGACAGGCTCTGCTCGGAGCGGTGTAAAGAGGATCTGATGGAGAGCCAGGCGGGCTGTGGTGCTGGGGGCCCCCATGTGCTGTGCTGGAGGCCACAGTGAGCTGGGCTGGGCAGCACGGTGTGCTGGGCTGTGGTGCTGGGGTGCTGTGTGGACAGGCTCTGCTGGGGGGTGGTTTGAACAGGCTCTGCTGGAGACCCAGGCGGGCTGTGGTCCTGGGGGGCCCTTTGATCTGTGCTGGGGACCCTGGTGAGCTGGGCTGGGGAGCCCGGTATGCTGGGCTGTGCTGCTGGGGAGCCGTGTGGACAGGCTCTGCTGGGGAGCGGTGTGAAAAGGCTCTGATGGAGAGCCAGCCGGGCTGTGGTGCTGGGGGGCCCCGTGTGCTGTGCTGGGGAGCCCGCTGAGCTGGGCAGAGGAGCCCGGTGAGATGGGCTGTAGTGCTGGGTAGCTGTGTAGACAGGCTCTGCTGGCGAGTGGTTTGAACAGGCTCTGCTGGAGAGCCAGGCGGGCTGTGGTGCTGGGGGGCCCCGTGTGGTGTGCTGGGGAGCCCGTTGAGCTGGGCTGGGGAGCCCGGTGTGCTGGGCTGTGCTGCTGGCGAGCCGTGTGGACAGGCTCTGCTGAGGAGAGTTTTGTAAAGGCTCTGATGGAGAGCCAGGCGGGCTGTTGTGCTGGGAAGCCGCGTGTGCTGTGCTGGGGGGGCCCCGTGTGCTGTGCTGGGGGGTCCCGTGTGCTGTGCTGGGGAGCCCGGTGTGCTGGGCTGTGGTGCTGGGGAGCCGTGTGGTCAGGCTCTGCTGAGGAGAGTTTTTTACAGGCTCTGATGGAGAGCCAGGCGGGCTGTGGTGCTGGGGAGCCCGGTGAGCTGGGCTGTTGTGCTGGGGAGCCGTGTAGACAGGCTCTGCTCGGAGTGGTGTAAACAGGCTCTGATGGAGAGCCAGGCTGGCTGTGGTCCTGGGGGAACCCGTGTTCTGTGCTGGGGACCCTGGTGAGCTGGGCTGGGGAGCCCGGTGTGTTTGGCTTTGGTGCTAGGGAACCGTGTGGAATTGCTCTGCTGGGGAGTGGTTTGAAAAGGCTCTGCAGGATAGCCAGGCGGGCTTTGGTGCTTGGGGCCCCCGTGTGCTGTGCTGGGGAGCCCTGTGAGCTGGGATGAGAAGCCCGGTGTGCTGGGCTGTGGTGCTGGGGAGCCGTGTTGACCTGCTCTGCTGGCGAGTGGTTTGAACAGGCTCTTCTGGGGAACGGAGTGAACAGGCTCTGATGGAGAGCCAGGCGGGCTGTTGTGCTGGGAAGCCCCGTCTGCTGTGCTGGGGGGCCCCGTGTGCTGTGCTGGGGAGCCCGGTGTTCTGGGCTGTGGTGCTAGGGAGCCGTGTGGACAGGCCCTGCTGGGGAGAGGGTTGAACAGGCTCTGATGGAGAGCCAGGCGGGCTGTGGTTCAGGGGAGCCCGGTGAGCTGTGCTTGGGGCCCCCGTGTGCTGTGGTGGGGAACCGGGTGAGCAGGGCTGGGGAGCCCGGTATGCTGGGCTGTGGTGCTGGGGAGCAGCGTGGAAAGGCTCTGCTGGGGAGTGGTTTGAACAGTCTCTGCTGGAGAGCCAGGACGGCTGTGGTGCTGGGGGCCCCCGTGTCCTGTGCTGGGCGGCCCGGTGAGCTGGGCTGGGGAGCCCGGTGTGCTGGGTTGGGGAGCCCAGTGTGCTGGGCTGTGGTGCTGGGGAGCCGTGTGGACCGGCTCTGCTGGGGAGTCGTTTGAAAAGGCTCTGATGGAGAGCCAGGAGGGCTGTTGTGCTGGGAAGCCCCGTGTGCTGTGCTTGGGGGGCCCCGTGTGCTGTGCTGGGGAGCCCGTTGAGCTGGGCTGGGGGCCATGGTGAGCTGCGCTGGGGAGTACGGTGTGCTGGCCTGTGGTGCTGGGGAGCTGTGTGGACAGGCTCTTCTGGGGGGTGGTTTTAACAGGCTCTGCTGGAGAGCCAGGCGGGCTGTGGTGCCGGGGGGCCCCGTGTTCTGTGCTGGGGACCCTGGTGAGCTGGGCTGGGGAGCCCGGTGTGCTGGGCTGTGCTGCTGGCGAGCCGTGTGGACAGGCTCTGCCGGGGAGCGCTGTGAAAAGGCTATGATGGAGAGCCAGCCGGGCTGTGGTGCTGGGGGCCCCCGTGTGCTGTGCTCGGGAGCCCAGTGAGCTGGGCTTCGGAACCCAGTGTGCTGCGCTGTGGTGCTGGGAAGCCGTGTGGACAGGCTCTGATGGGGAGAGGGTTGAACAGGCTCTGATGGAGAGTCAGGCGGGCTGTGGTGCTGGGGGGCCCCGTGTGCTGTGCTGGGGAGCCCGTTGAGCTGGGGTGGGGAGCCCGGTGTGTTGGGCTGTGGTGCTGGGGAGCCGTGTCCACGGGCTCTGCTGGCGAGTGGTTTGAACAGGCTCTGCTGGGGAGCTGAGTGAACAGGCTCTGCTGGGGAGCGGTGTGAAGTGGCTCTGATGGAGAGCCAGGCGGGCTGTGGTGCTGGGGGGCCCCGTGTGCTGGGCTGTGGTGCTGGGGAGCCCGGTGTCCTGGGCTGTGGTGCTGGGGAGCCGAGTAGACAGGCTCTGCTGGGGAGCCATTCGGGCTGCGGTGCTGGGGGGCCCCGTGTGCTGTGCTGGGGTGCCCGGTGTTCTGGGCTGGGGAGCGGTGTGAAAAGGCTCTGATGGAGAGTCAGGCGGGCTGTGGTGCTGGGGGGCCCCGTGTGCTGTGCTGGGGAGCCCGTTGAGCTGGGCTGGGGAGCCCGGTGTGTTGGGCTGTGGTGCTGGGGAGCCGTGTCTACAGGCTCTTCTGGCGAGTGGTTTGAACAGGCTCTGCTGGGGAGCTGAGGGAACAGGCTCTGCTGGGGAGCGGTGTGAACTGGCTGTGATGGAGAGCCAGGCGGGCTGTGGTGCTGGGGGGCCCCGTGTGCTGGGCTCTGGTGCTGGGGTGCCCGGTGTCCTGGGCTGTGGTGCTGGGGAGCCGTGTAGACAGGCTCTGCTGGGGAGCCATTCGGGCTGCGGTGCTGGGTGGCCCCGTGTGCTGTGCTGGGGTGCCCGGTGTGCTGGGCTGGGGAGCCCGGTGTGCTGGGCTTTGCTGTTGGGTAGCCTTGTTGACAGGCTCTTCTGGGGAGTGGTTTGAACAGGCTCTGATGGAGAGCCAGGCGGGCTGTGGTGCTGGTGGGCCCCGTGTGCTGTGATGGGGAGCCCGGTGTGCTGGGCTGCGCAGCCCCGTTTGCTGGGCTGTGGTGATGGGGAGCCGTGTAGACAGGCTCTGCTGCCGAGCGGTGTGAACAGGCTCTGATGGAGAGCCAGGCGGGCTGTGGTTCTGGGGGGCCCCGTGTGCTGTGCTGGGGAGCCCGGTGTGCTTGGCTGTGGTGCTGGGGAGCCGTGTGGACAGGCTCTGCTGGGGAGCGGTGTGAACAGGCTAAGCTGGAGAGCCAGGCGGGCTGTGGTGTTGGGGGCCCCCGTGTGCTGTGCTGGGGAGCCTGGTGAGCTGGGCTGCGTAGCCCGGTGTGCTGGGCTGTGGTGCTGGGGAGCCCGGTTTGCTGGGCTGTGGTACTGGGGAACCGTGTAGACAGGCTCTGTTGGGGAGCGGTGTGAGCAGGCTTTGATGGAGAGCCAGGTGGGCTGTGGTGCTGGGGGGCCCCGTGTGCTCTGCTGGGGAGCCCGGTGTGCTGGGCTGTGGTGCTGGGGAGCGGTTTGGAAAGGCTCTGCTGGGGAGTGGTGTGAACAGGCTCTGATGGAGAGCCAGGCTTGCTGTGGTGCTGGGGGGCCCCGTGTGCTGTGCTGTGGAGCCCGTTGAGCTGGGCTGGGGAGCCCGGTGTGCTGGGCTGTTCTGCTGGGGAGCCGTGTGCACAGGCTCTTCTGGGGAGCGGTGTGGACAGGCTCTGCTGGGGAGTGGTGTGAACAGGCTCTGATGGAGAGCCAGGCTTGCTGTAGTGCTGGCGGGCCCCGTGTGTTGTGCTGGGGAGCCCGTTGAGCTGGGCTGGGGAGCCCGGTGTGCTGGGCTCTTCTGCTGGGGAGCCGTGTGCACAGGCTCTTCTGGGGAGCGGTGTGGACAGGCTCTGCTGGACAGCCAGGCGGGCTGTGGTGCTGGGGGCGCCCGTGTGCTTTGCTGGGCAGCCCTGTGAGCTCGGCTGGGGAGCCCGGTGTGCTGGGCTGTTGTGCTGGGGAGCCGTGTGGACAGGCTCTGCTGGGGAGCCGTGTGGACAGGCTCTGCTGGGGAGCGGTGTGAACAGGCTCTGCTGGACAGCCAGGCGGTCTGTGGTGCTGGGTGGCCCCGTGGGCTGTGCTCGGGAGCCCGGTGAGCTGGGCTGGGGAGCCCGGTGTACTGGGCTGTGGTGCTCGGGAGCGGAGTGAAATGGCTCTGATGGAGAGCCAGGCGGGCTGTGGTGCTGGGGGGCCCCGTGTGCTGTGCTGGGGAGCCCGTTGAGCTGGGCTTCGGAGCCCGGTGTGTTGGGCTGTGGTGCTGGGGAGCCGTGTGGACAGGCTCTGCTGGGGAGTGGTTTGAAAATTTTCTGCTGGATTGCCAGGCGGGCTGTGGTGCTGGGGGCCCCCGTGTGCTGTGCTGGGGAGCGCGATGAGCTGGGCTGAGGAGCACGGTGTGCAATTCTTTGGTGCTGGGGAGCCGTGTGTACAGGCTCTGCTGGGGAGTGGTTTGAACAGGCTCTGCTGGATTGCCAGGCGGGCTGTGGTGCTGGGGGGCCCCGTGTGCTGTGCTGGGGAGCCCGTTGAGCTGGGCTTCGGAGCCCGGTGTGCTGGGCTGTGGTGCTGGGGAGCCGTGTGGACAGGCTCTTCTGGAGAGCGGTGTGAAAAAGCTCTGATGGAGAGGCAGGCGGGCTGTAGTGCTGGGGGCCCCCGTGTGCTGTGCTGGGCAGCCCGGTGAGTTGGGCTGGGGAGCCCGGTGTGCTGGGCTGGAGAGCCCGGTGTGCTGGGCTGTGGTGCTGGGGAGCCGTGTAGGCAGGCTCTGCTGCGGGGCGGTGTGAAAAGGCTCTGATGGAGAGCCAGGTGGGATGTGGTGCTGGGGGCCCCCGTGTGCTCTCCTGTTGAGCCCGGTGAGCTGGGCTGGGGAGCCCGGTGTGCTGGGCTGTTATGCTGGGGAGCCGTGTAGACAGGCTCTGCTGGGGAGCGGTGTGATTGGGCTCTGCTGGAGAGCCAGGCGGGCTGTGGTGCTGGGGAGCCGTGTGGACAGGCTCTACTGGGGAGTGGTTTCACCAGACTCTGCTGGAGAGCCAGGCGGGCTGTGGTGCTGGGGGGCCCCGTTTGCCTTGCTGTGAAGCCTGGTGAGATCGGCTGGGGAGCCCGGTGTGCTGGTCTGTGCTGCTGGGGAGCCGTGTGGACAGGCTCTGCTGGAGATCCAGGCGGGCTGTGGTCCTGGGGGCAACCGTGTGCTTTGCTGGGGAGCCCGGTGTGCTTGGCTGTGCTGCTGGGGAGCTGTGTGGACAGGCTCTGCTGGAGAGCCAGGCGGGCTGTGGTGCTGGGGGCCCCCTTGTGCTGTGCTGCGGAGCACGGTGAGCAGGGCTGGGGAGCCCGGTGTACTGGGCTGTGGTCCTGGGGAGCCGTGTGGACAGGCTCTGCTGGGGAGCGGTTTGAACAGGCTCTGCTGGAGAGCCAGGCGGGCTGTGGTGCAGGGGGGCCCCGTGTGGTTTGCTGGGGGCCCCCGTGTGCTGATCTGGGGAGCCCGGTGTGCTTGGCTGTGCTGCTGGTGAGCCGTGTGGACAGGCTCTGCTGCAGAGCTCTGCTGGGGAGCGGTTTTAACAGGCTCTGCTGGAGCGCCAGGCGGGCTGTGGTGCAGGGGGGCCCCGTGTGGTTTGCTGGGGGCCCCCGTGTTCTGTACTGGGGAGCCCGGTGTGCTGGGCTGTGCTGCTGGTGAGCCGTGTGGACAGGCTCTGCTGCAGAGCCTGGCGGGCTGTGGTGCTGGGGCCCTCCGTGTGCTGTGCTGTAGAGCCTGGTGAGCTGGGCTGGGGAGCCTGGTTTGCTGGGCAGTGCTGCTGGGGAGCCGTGCGTACTAGCTCTGCTGGGGAGCTGTGTGAACAGGCTCTGCTGGAGAGGCAGGCAGGCTGTGGTGCTGGGGGCCCCCGTGTGCTGTGCTGGGGAGCCCGTTGAGCTGGGCTGGGGAGCCCGGTTTTCTGGGCTGTGGTGCTGGGGAGCCGTGTGGACAGGCTCTGCTGGGGAGCGGTGTGAAGAGGCTCTGATTGAGAGCCAGGCTGGCTGTGGTGCTGGGGGCCCCCGTGTGCTGAGCTGGGGAGCCCGGTGTGCTGGGCTGTGGTGCTGGGGAGCCGTGCATACTGGCTCTGCTGGGGAGCTGTGTGAACAGGCTCTGCTGGATAGGCAGGCAGGATGTGGTGGTGGGGGCCCCCGTGTGCTGTGCTGGGGAGCCCGGTGTGATGGGTTGTGGTTCTGGGGAGCCGTTTAGACTGGCTCTGCTGGGGAGCGGTGTGAACAGCCTCTGGTGGAGATCCAGGCGGGCTGTTGTGCTGGGGGACCCCGTGTTCTGTGCTGGGGAGCCCGGTGAGCTGGGCTGGGGAGCCCGGTGTGCTGGGCAGTGCTGCTGGGGAGCCGTGTACACAGGCTCTGCTGGGGAGCGGTTTAAACACGCTCTGCCGGAGAGCGAGGCGGGCTGTGGTGCTGGGGGGCCCCCTGTGCTGTGCTGGGGAGCATGGTGAGCTGGGCTGGGGAGCCCGGTGTGCTGGGCTGTGGTGCTGGGGAGCCGTGTGGAAAGGCTCTGCTGGGGAGCGGTGTGAAGAGGCTCTGATGGAGAGCCAGGCTGGCTGTGATGCTGGGTGCCCCCATGTGCTGTGCTGGGGAGCCCGTTGAGCTGGGCTGGGGATCCCGGTGTGCTGGGCTGTGGTGCTGGGGAGCCGTGTAGACAGGCTCTGCTGCGGAGCGGTGTGAACAGGCTCTGATGGAGAGCCAGGCGGGCTGTGGTGCTGCCCCCGTGGGCTGGTGTGCTGTGCCCCGTGAGCTGGGCTGGGGAGCCCGGTGTGCTGGGCTGTGGTGCTGGGGAGCCGTGTGGACAGGCTCTGCTGGGGAGAGGGTTGAACAGGCTCTGATGGAGAGCCAGGCGGGCTGTGGTGCTGGGGGCCCCCGTGTGCATTGCTGGGGGGCCCGTTGAGCTGGGCTGGGGAGCCCGGTGTACTGGACAGTGGTTCTGGCCAACCGTGTAGACAGGCTCTGCTGGGGGGCCCCATGTGCTGTGCTGTGGAGTCCGGTGAGCTGGGCTGGGGAGCCCGGTGTACTGGGCTGTGCTGCTGGGGAGCCGTGTGGACAGGTTCTGCTGTGGATTGGTTTGAACAGGCTCTGCTTCAGAGCCAGGCGGGCTGTGGTGCTGGGGGTCCCCGTGATCCATGGTGGGGAGCCCGTTGAGCCTGGCTGGGGAGCCCGGTGTGCTGGGCAGTGGTGCTGGGGAGCCGTGTGGACAGGCTCTGCTGGGGAGCTGTGTGAACAGGCCAAGATGGAGAGCCAGGCGGGATGTGGTGCTGGGGGACCCCGTGCTCCATGCTGGGTAGCCCGTTGAGCCTGGCTGGGGAGCCCGGTGAGCTGGGCAGTGGTGCTGGGGAGCCGTGTAGACAGGTTCTGCTGGGGGGCCCCATGTGCTGTGCTGGGGAGCCCTTTTAGCTGGGCTAGGGAGCCCGGTGTGCAGGGCTGTGCTGCTGGGGAGCCGAATGGACAGTCTCTGCTGGGGAGAGGTTTTAACAGGCTCTGATGTAGAGCCAGGCGGGCTGTGGTGTTGGGGGCCCCCGTGTGCTCTCCTGTTGAGCCCGGTGAGCTGGGCTGGGGAGCCCGGTGTGCTGGGCTGTGCTGCTGGGGAGGCGTGTGGACAGGCTCTGCTGCGGAGTGCTGTGATATGGCTCTGATGGAGAGCCAGGCAGGCTGTGGTGCTGGGGGGCCCCGTGTGCTGTGCTGGGGAGCCCGGTGAGCTTGGCCGGGGAGTACGGTGTGCTGGGCTGTGGTGCTGGGGAGCAGTGTAGACAGGCTCTGCTGCGGAGCGGTGTGAAAAGGCTCTGATGGAGGGCCAGGCGGGCTGTGGTGCTGGGGGCCCCCGTGTGCTTTGCTGGGGGGCCCGGTGAGCTGGGCTGGGGAGCCCGGTGTGTTGGGCTGTGGTGCTGGGGAGCCGTGTGGACAGGCTGTGCTGGGGAGTGGTTTGAACCGGCTCTGCTGAGGAGAGTTTTGTACAGGCTCTGATGGAGAGCCAGGCGGTCTGTTGTGCTGGGAAGCCCCGTGTGCTGTGCTGGGGGGGCCCGTGTGCTGTGCTGGGGGGCCCCGTGTGCTGTGCTGGGGATCCCGTTGAGCTGGTCTGGGGAGCCCGGTGTGCTGGGCTGTGGTGCTCGGGAGCCGTGTGGACATGCTCTGCTGGGGAGAGGGTTGAAAAGGCTCTGATGGAGAGCCAGGCGGGCTGTGGTGCTGGGGGGCCCCTTGTGCTGTGCTGGGGAGCCCGGTGAGCTTGGCTGGGGAGCCCGGTGTGCTGGGCTGTGCTGCTGGGGAGCTGTGTGGACAGGCTCTGCTTTGGAGTGGTTTGAACAGGGTCTGCTGGAGAGCAACGCGGGCTGTGGTGCTGGGGGCCCCCGTGTGCTGTGCTTGGGGTCCCCGTGTGCTGTGCTGGGGAGCCCGTTGAGCTGGGCTGGGGAGCCCGGTGTGCTTGGCTGTGGTGCTGGGGAGCCGCGTGGACAGGCTCTGCTGGGGAGTGGTGTGAACAGGCTCTGCTGGATAGCCAGGCGGGCTGTGTTGCTGGGAAGCCCCGTGAGTTGTGCTGTGGGGCCCCATGTGCTGTGCTGGGGAGCCCGGTGAGCTGGGAAGAGTAGCCCGGTTAGCTGGGCTGTGGTGCTGGGGAGCCCGGTGTGCTTGGCTGATGTGCTGGGGAACCGTGTAGACAGGCTCTGCTGGGGAGCCGTTTAGACAGGCTCTGCTGGGAAGCGGTGTGAACAGGCTCTGATGGAGAGCCAGGCGGACTGTGGTGCTGGGGGCCCCCGTGTGCTCTGCTACGGAGCCCGGTGAGCAGGGCTGGGGAGCCCGGTGTGCTGGGCTGTGGTACTGGGGAGCCGTGTGGACCGGCTCTGCTGGGGAGTGGTTTGAAAAGGCTCTGCTGGACAGCCAGGCGGGCTGTTGTGCTGGGGGGCCCCGTGTGCTGTGCTGGGGAGCCCGGTGTGCTGGGCTGTGGTGCTGGGGAGCCGTGTGGACAGGCTCTGCTGGGGAGCGGTGTGAACTGGCTCTGCTGGAGAGCAAGACGGGCTGTGGTGCTGGTGGGCCCCGTGTGCTATGCTGGGGAGCCCGTTGAGCTGGGCTGGGGAGCCCGGTGTGCTGGGCTGTGGTGCTGGCCAACCGTGTAGACAGGCTCTGCTGGGGGGCGCCGTTTGCTGTGCTGGGGAGCCCGGTGAGCTTGGCTGGGGAGCCCGGTGTGCTGGGCTGTGGTGCTGCGGAGCCGTGTGGACTGTCTCTGATGGAGAGCCAGGCGGGCTGTGGTGCTGGTTGGCCCCGGTTGCTGTGCTGGGGAGCCCGGTGAGCTGGGCTTGGGAGGCCAGTGTGCTGGGCTGTGCTGCTGGGGAGCCGTGTCGACCGACTCTGCTTGGGAATGGTTTGAACAGGCTCTGCTGGAGAGCCAGGCGGGCCGTGGTGCTGGGGGCCCCCGTGTGCTGTGCTGGGTAACCCGGTGTGCTTTTCTGTGCTGCTGGGGAGCCGTGTTGACCGGGTCTGCTGGGGAGCGGTGTGAACAGGCTCTGCTGGAGAGCCAGGCGGCCTGTGCTACGGTGTACTGGGCTGTGCTGCTGGGGAGCCGTGTAGACAGGCTCTGCTGGTGAGCGGTGTGAACAGGCTCTGATGGAGAGCCAGGCGGGCTGTGGTGCTGGGGGCCCCCGTGTGCTCTGCTGCGGAGCCCGGTGAGCAGGGCTGGGGAGCCCGGTGTGCTGGGCTTTGGTGTTGGGGAGCCGTGTGGAAAGGCTCTGCTGGGGAGCGGTGTGAAGAGGCTCTGATGGAGAGCCAGGCTGGCTGTGGTTCTGGGGGCCCCCGTGTGCTGTGCTGGGGAGCCCGGTGAGCTGGGCTTGGGATCGCGGTGTGCTGGGCTGTGTTGCTGGGGAGCCGTGTAGACAGGCTCAGTTGGGGAGCGGTGTGAACAGGTTCTGATGGAGAACCAGGCGGGCTGTGGTGCTGGGTTGTCCCGTGTGCTGTGCTGGGGAGCCCGTTGAGCTGTGCTGGGGAGCCCGGTGTGCTGGGCTGGGGAGGCCCGTTTGCTGGGCTGTGGTGCTGGGGAGCCCGGTGTGCTGGGCTGGGGAGCCCGGTGTGCTGGGCTGTGGTACTGGGGAGCCGTGTGGACAGGCTCTGCTGGGCAGCGGTGTGAACAGGCTAAGCTGGAGAGCCAGGCGGGCTGTGGTGCTGGGGGGCCCCGTGTGCTGTGCTGCGGAGCCCGGTGTGCTGGGCTGTTCATCTGGGGTGCCGTGTGGACAATCTCTTCTGGGGAGCGGTGTGGACAGGCTCTGATGGAGAGCCAGGTGGGCTGTGGTGCTGGGGAGCCCGTTGAGCTGGGCTGGGGAGCCCGGTGTGCTGGGCTGTGGTGCTGGGGAGTTGTTTGAACAGGCTCTGCTGGGGAGAGGGTTGAACATGCTCTGATTAAGAGCCAGGCGGGCTTTGGTGCTGGGGGCCCCCGTGTGCTGTGCTGGGGAGCCCGTTTAGCTGGGCTGGGGAGCCCGGTGTGCTGGGCTGTGGTGCGTGCGAACCGTGTAGACAGGCTCTGCTGGGGAGCGGTGTGAACATGTTCTGATGGAGAGCCAGGCGGGCTGTGGTGCTGGGGGCCCCCGTGTGCTGTGCTCGGGAGCCCGTTGAGCTGGGCTGGGGAGCCCGGTGTGCTGGGCTGTGGTGCTGGGGAACCGTGTAGACAGGCTCTGCTGCGGAGCTGTGTGAACAGGCTCTGATGGAGAGCCAGGCGGGCTGTGGTGCTGGGGGCCCCCGTGTCCAGTGATGGGGAGCCCGGTAAGCAGGGCTGGGGAGCCCGGTTAGCTGGGCTGTGCTGCTGGGGAGCCGTGTAGACAGGCTCTACTGGGGAGTGGTTTCAACAGACTCTGCTGGAGAGCCAGGCGGGCTGTGGTGCTGGGGGGCCCTGTGTGCCTTGCTGGGGAGCCCGGTGAGATCGGCTGGGGAGCCCGGTGTGCTGGGCTGTGCTGCTGGTGAGCCGTGTGGACAGGCTCTGTAGGGGACTGTTTTTAACAGGCTCTGCTGGGGAGCGGAGTGAACAGGCTCAGATGGAGAGCCAGGCGGGCTGTGGTGTTGGGGGGCCCGGTGTGCTGTTCTGGGGAGCCCGGTGAGCTGGGCTGGGGATCCTTGTGTTCTGGGCTGTGGTGCTGGGGAGCCGTGTAGACAGGCTGTGCTGGGGAACGGTGTGAACAGTCTCTGCTGGGGAGCGGTGTGAACAGTCTCTGATGGAGAGCCAGGCGGGCTGTGGTGCTGGGGGGCCCGATGTTCTGTTCTGGGGAGCCCGGTGTGTTGGGCTGTGGTGCTGGGGAGTCGTGTGGACAGGCTCTGCTGGGGAGCGGTGTGAACAGGCTCTGCTGGGAAGAGGGTTGAACAGGCCCTGATGGAGAGCAAGGCGGGCTGTGGTGCTGGGGGGCCCCGTGTGCTGTGCTTGATAGCCCGGTGTGCTGGTCTGTGGTGCTGGGGAGCCGTGTGGACAGGCTCTACTGGGGAGCGTTGTGAAAAGGTTCTGATGGAAAGCCAGGCGGGCTGTGGTGCTGGGGGGCCCCGTGTGCTGTGCTGGGGAGCCCGGTGAGCAGGGCTGGGTAGCCCGGTGTGCTGGGCTGTGGTGCTGGGGAGCAGTGTGGAAAGGCTCTGCTGTGGAGTGGTTTGAACAGGCTCTGCTGGAGACCCATGCGGGCTGTGGTGTTGGGGGCCCCCGTGTGCTGCGCTGGGGAGCCCGGTGAGCTGGGCTGGGGAGCCCTGAATGCTTGGCTGTGGTGCTGGATTGCCGTGTGGACAGGCTCTGCTGGGGAGTGGTTTGAACAGGCTCTGATGGAGAGCCATGCGGGCTCATGTGCTGGGCGGCCCCGTGTGCTGTGCTGGGGAGCCCGGTGTGCTGGGCTGGGGAGGCCCGTGTGCTGGGCTGTGGTGCTGGGGAGCCCGGTGTGCTGGGCTGTGGTGCTGGGGAGCCGTGTGGACAGGCTCTGCTGGGGAGCGGTGTGAACAGGCTAAGCTGGAGAGCCAGGCGGGCTGTGGTGCTGGGGGGCCCCGTGTGCTTTGCTGGGGAGCCCGGTGTGCTGGGCTGTTCATCTGAGGAGCCGTGTGGACAATCTCTTCTGGGGAGCGGTGTGGACAGGCTCTGATTGAGAGCCAGGTGGACTGTGGTGCTGGGGAGCCCGTTGAGCTGGGCTGGGGAGCCCGGTGTGCTGGGCTGTGGTGCTGGGGAGTTGTTTGAACAGGCTCTGCTGGGGAGAGGGTTGAACATGCTCTGATTTAGAGCAAGGCGGGCTTTGGTGCTGGGGGCCCCCGTGTGCTGTGCTGGGGAGCCCGTTGAGTTGGGCTGGGGAGTCCGGTGTGCTGGGCTGTGGTGCTTGGGAGCCGTGTATACAGGCTCTGCTGGGGAGTGGTTTGAACAGGCTCTGCTGGAGACCCAGGCAGGCTGTGGTGCCGGGGGCCCTCGTGTGCTGTGCTGGGGAGCCCGGTGTGCTGGGCTATGGTGCTGGGGAGCAAAGTAGACAGGCTCTGCTGGTGAGCGGAGTGAACAGGCTCTGCTGGGGAGCGGTGTGAACAGTCTCTGATGGAGAGCCAGGCGGTCTGTGGTGCCGGGGGCCCTCGTGTGCTGTGCTGGGGAGCCCGGTGAGCTGGGCTGGGGAGCCCGGTATGCTGGGCTGTGCTGCTGGGGAGCCGTGTGGACAGGCTCTGCTGGGGAGCGGTGTGAAAAGGCTCTGATGGAGAGCCAGCCGGGCTGTGGTGTTGGGGGGCCCCGTGTGCTGTGCTGGGGAGACCCTTGAGCTGGGCTGGGGAGCCCAGTGTGCTGGGCTGTGGTGCTGGGGAGCCGTGTGGACAGGCTCTGTTGTGGAGTGGTTTGAACAGGCTCTGATGGAGAGCCAGGCGGGCTGTGGTGCTGGGGAGCCCGGTGAGCTGGGCAGAGGAGACCGGTTTGCTGGTCTGTGCTGCTGGGGAGCCGTGTAGACAGGCTTTGCTGGGGAGCGGTGTGAACAGGCTCTGCTGGAGAGCCTGGCGGGCTGTTGTGCTGGGGAGCCATGTGGACAGGGTCTGCTGGGGAGCGGTGTGAACAGGCTTTGATGGAGAGCCAGGCGGGCTGTGATGGTGTGGGCCCCCGTGTGCTGTGCTGGGGGGCCTTGTGAGGTGGGCTGGGGAGACCGGTGTGCTGGGCTCTGCTGCTGGGGAGCCGTGTATACAGGCTCTGCTGGGGAGTGGTTTGAACAGGCTCTGCTGGAGACCCAGGCAGGCTGTGGTGCTGGGGGGCCCCGTGTGCTGTGCTGGGGAGCCCGGTGAGCTGGGCTGGGGAACCCGGTGTGCTGGGCTTTTGTGCTGGGGAGCCGTGTAGACAGGCTCTGCTGCGGAGGGGTGTGAACAGGCCCTGATGGACAGCCAGGCGGGCTGTGGTGCTGGGGGCCCCCGTGAGCTTTGCTCAGGAGCCCGGTGAGCTGGGCTGCGGATCCCTGTGTGCTTTGCTGTGGTGATGGGGAGCCGTGGGGACAGGCTCTGCTGGGGAGCGCTGTGAACAGGCTCTAATGGAGAGCCAGCCGGGCTGTGGTGCTGGGGGGCCCCGTGTGCTGTCCTGGGGAGACCGGTGAGCTTGGCTGGGGAGCCCGGTGTGCTGGGGAGCCCGGTGATGGGGAGCCGTGTAGACAGGCTTTGCTGGGGAGAGGGTTGAACAGGCTCTGATGGAGAGCCAGGCGGGTTGTTGTGCTGGGTAGCCCCGTGTGCTGTGCTGGGGGGGCCCGTGTGCTGTGCTGGGGAGCCCGTTGAGTTGCGCTGGGGAGGCCGGTGTGCTGGGCTGTGGTGCTGGGGGCCCCCGTGTGCTGTGCTTGGGTGCCAGGTGTGCTGGGCTGTGGTGCTGGGAAGCCGTATGGACAGGCTCTGCTGGGGAACGATGTGAACAGGCTCTGATGGAGAGCCAGGCGGGCTGGGGTGCTGGGGGACCCAATGTGCTGTGCTGGGGAGCCCGTTCAGCTGGGCTGGGGAGCCCGGTGTGCTGGGCTGTTCTGCTGGGGAGCCGTGTGGACAGGCTCTGCTGAGGAGCCGTGTGGACAGGCTTTTATGGAGAGCAAGGCGGGCTGTAGTGCTGGGGGCCCCCGTGTGCTGTGCTGGGCGGCCCGGTGAGCTGGGCTGGGGAACCCGGTGTGCTGGGCTGGAGAGCCCGGTGTGCTGGGCTGTGGTGCTTGGGTGCCGTGTGGACAGGCTCTGCTGGGGAGCGGTGTGAACAGGCTCTGATGGAGAGCCAGGCGGGCTGTGGTGCTGGGGGGCCCCGTGTGCTGTGCTGGGGAGCCCGGTGTGCAGGGCTGTTCTGCTGGGGAGCCGTATGGACAGTCTCTGCTGGGGAATGGTTTGAACAGGCTCTGATGGAGAGCCAGGCGGGCTGTGGTGTTGGGGGCCCCCGTGTGCTTTGCTGGGGAGCCTGGTGAGCTGGGCTGGGGAGCCCGGTGTGCTGGGCTGTGCTGCTGGGGAGCCGTGTGGACAGGCTCTGCTGGGGAGTGGTTTCAACAGGCTCTGCAGGGGAGTGGTCTGAACAGGCCATGATGGAGAGCCAGGCGGGATGTGGTGCTGGTGGCCCCCGTGTGCTGTGATCGGGAGCCCGGTGAGCTTGGCCGGGGAGCCCGCTGTGCTAGGCTGTGCTGCTGGGGAGCCGTGTGGACAGGGACTGCTGGGGAGTGGTTTGAACAGGCTCTGCTGGGGAGCCAGGCGGGCTGTTGTGCTGGGGGGCCCCGTGTGCTGTGCTGGGGAGCCCGGTGAGCTGGGCTGGGGAGCCCGGTGTGCTGGGCTGTGGTGCTGGGGAGCCGTGTAGCCAGGCTCTGCTGGGGAGCGAAGTGAACAGGCTCTTCTTGCGAGCGGTGTGAACAGTCTCTGATGGAGAGCCAGGCGGGCTGTGGTGCTGGGGGCCCCTGTGTGCTGTGCTGTGGAGCCCGCTGAGCTGGGCAGTGCTGCTGGGGAGCCGTGCATACTTGCTCTTCTGTGGAGCTGTGTGAACAGGCTCTGCTAGAGAGCCAGCCAGGCTGTGGTGCTGGGGGCCCCCGTATTCTGTGCTGGGAAGCCCGGTGAGCTGGGCTGGGGAGCCCGGTGTGCTGGGCTGTGCTGCTGGGGAGCCCTGTGGACAGGCTCTGCTGGGGAGTGGTTTGAACAGGCTCTGATGGAGAGCCAGGCGGGCTGTGGTGCTTGGGGCCCCCGTGTGGTGTGCTGGGGAACCCGGCGTGCTGGGCTGTGCTGCTGGGGAGCCGTGTAGACAGGCTCTGCTGGGGAGCAGTGTGAACAGGCTCTGCTGGAGAGCCAGGCGGGCTGTGGTTCTGGGGAGCCCGGTGAGCTGGGCTGGGGAGCCCTGTGAGATCGGCTTGGGAGCCTGGGGTGCTGGGCTGTGGTGCTGGGGAACCCTGTGGACAGGCTCTGCTGGGGAGCGGTGTGAACAGGCTCTGCTGGAGAGCCAGGCGGCCTGTGGTTCTGGGGGCCCCCGTGTCCAGTGCTGGGGAGCCCGCTGTGCTGGGATGTGGTGCTGGGGAGCCGTGTAGGCATGCTCTGCTGGGGAGCGGAGTGAAAAGGCTCTGCTGGGGAGCGGTGTGAACAGTCTCTGATGGAGAGCCAGGCCAGCTGTGGTGCTGGGGGCCCCCGTGTGCTGTGCTGGGGAGCCCGGTTAGCTGGGTTGGAGGCCCGGTGTGCAGGGCTGTGCTGCTGGGGAGCCGTGTGGACAGGCTCTACTGGGGAGCGGTGTGAACATGCTCTGATGGAGCGCCAGGCGGACTGTGGTGCTTGGCGGCCCCGTGTGCTGTGCTGGAGCGCCCGGTGAGCTGTGCTGGGGGCCCCCGTGTGCTGTGCTGGGGAGTCCGGTGAGCAGGGCTGGGGAGCCCGGTGTGCTGGGCTGTGGTGCTGGGGGCCCCCGTGTGCTGTGCTGGGGAGCCCGGTGTGCAGGGCTGTGCTGCTGGGGAGCCGTATGGACAGTCTCTGCTGGGGAATTGGTTTGAACAGGCTCTGATGGAGAGCCAGGCGGGCTGTGGTGTTGGGGCCCCCCGTGTGCTTTGCTGGGGTGCCCAGTGAGCTTGGCTGGGGAGCCCGGTGTGCTGGGCTGTGCTGCTGGATAGCCCTGTAGACAGGCTCTGCTGGGGAGAGGTGTGAACAGGCTCTGATGGAGAGCCAGGTTGGCTGTGGTGCTGGGGGGCCCCGTGTGCTGTGCTGGGGAGCCCGGTGAGCTGGGCTGTGGAGGCCAGTGTGCTGGGTTGTGCTGCTGGGGAGCCGTGTGGACCGGCTCTGCTTGGGAGTGGTTTGAACAGGCTCTGATGGAGAGCCAGGCGGGCCGTGGTGCTGGGGGCCCCCTTGTGCTGTGTTGGGGAACCCGGTGTGTTGGGCTGTGGTGCTGGGGAGTCGTGTCGACAGGCTCTTCTGCGGAGCGGTGTGAACAGGCTCTGATGGAGAGCCAGGCGGGCTGTGGTGCTGGGGGCCCCCGTGTGCTGTGCTGGGGAGTCCGGTGTGCTGGGCTGTAGTGCTGGGGAGCCGTGTGGACAGGCTCTGCTGGGGAGTGGTTTGAACAGGATCTGCTACAGAGCCAGGCGGGCTGTGGTTGTGGCGGGCCCCGTGTGCTGTGCTGGGGAGCCCGTTGAACTGGGCTGGGGAGCCCGGTGTGCTGGGAAGTGGTGCTGGGGAGCCGTGTGGACAGGCTCTGCTGAGGAGCGGTGTGGACAGGCTCTGATGGAGAGCCAGGCGGGCTGTGGTGCTGGCGGGCCCCGTGTTCTGTGCTGGGGAGCCCGTTGAGCCTGGCTGGAGAGCCCGGTGTGCTGGGCTGTGGTGCTGGGGAGCCGGGTGGAAAGGCTCTGCTGGGGAGCGGTGTGAACAGGCCATGATGGAGAGCCAGGCGGGATGTGGTGCTGGTGGCCCCCGTGTGCTGTGCTGGGCAGCCCGGTGAGCTTGGCCGGGGAGCCCGCTGTGCTAGGCTGTGCTGCTGGGGAGCGGTGTGGACAGGGACTGCTGGGGAGTGGTTTGAAAAGGCTCTGCTGGGGAGCCAGGCTGGCTGTGTTGCTGGGGGGCCCCGTGTGCTGTGCTGGGGAGCCCGGTGAGCTGGGCTGGGGAGCCCGGTGAGTTGGGCTATGGTGCTGGGGAGCAAAGTAGACAGGCTCTGCTGGTGAGCGGAGTGAACAGGCTCTGCTGGGGAGCGGTGTGAACAGTCTCTGATGGAGAGCCAGGCGGGCTGTGGTGCCGGGGGCCCTCGTGTGCTGTGCTGGGGAGCCCGGTGAGCTGGGCTGGGGAGCCCGGTATGCTGGGCTGTGGTGCTGGGGAGCCGTGTGGACAGGCTCTGCTGGGGAGCGGTGTGAAAAGGCTCTGATGGAGAGCCAGCCGGGCTGTGGTGTTGGGGGGCCCCGTGTGCTGTACTGGGGAGACCCTTGAGCTGGGCTGTGGAGCCCGGTGTGGTGGGCTGTGGTGCTGGGGAGCCGTGTGGACCGGCTCTGCTGGGGAGTGGTTTGAACAGGCTCTGCTCGAGTACCAGGCGGGCTGTGGTGCTGGGGGGGCCCCGAGTGCAGTGCTGGAGAGCCCGGTGAGCTGGGCTGTGGTGCTGGGGAGCCGTGTGGACAGGCTCTGCTGGGGAGCGGTGTGAACAGGCTCTGATGGAGAGCCAGGCGGGCTGTGGTTCTGGGGGGCCCCGTGTGCTGTGCTGGGGAGACCGTTGAGCTGGGCTTCGGAGCCCGGTGTGTTGGGCTGTGGTGCTGGGGGGCCGTGTGGACAGGCTCTGCTGGGGAGTGGTTTGAACCGGCTCTGCTGAGGAGAGTTTTGTACAGGCTCTGATGGAGAGCCAGGCGGGCTGTTGTGCTGGGAAGCCCCGTGTGCTGTGCTGGGGGGGCCCGTGTGCTGTGCTGGGGGGCCCTGTGTGCTGTGTTGGGGATCCCGTTGAGCTGGGCTGGGGAGCCCGGTGTGCTGGGCTGTGGTGCTGGGGAGCCGTGTGGACAGGCTCTGCTGGGGAGAGGGTTGAAAAGGCTATGATGGAGAGCCAGGCGGGCTGTGGTGCTGGGGGGCCCCTTGTGCTGTGCTGGGGAGTCCGGTGAGCTGGGCTGGAGAGCCCGGTGTGCTGGGCTGTGCTGCTGGGGAGCCGTGTGGACAGGCTCTGCTGGGCAGTGGTCTCAACAGGATCTGCTGGAGAGCCAGGCGGACTGTGGTGCTGGGGGGCCCCGTGTGCAGTGCTGGAGAGCCCGGTGAGCTGGGCTGTGGTGCTGGGGAGCCATGTGGACAGGCTCTGCTGGGGAGCGGTGTGAAATGGCTCTGATGGAGAGCCAGGCGGGCTGTGGTTCTGGGGGGCCCCGTGTGCTGTGCTGGGAGCCCGTTGAGCTGGGCATCGGAGTCCGGTGTGTTGGGCGGTGGTGCTGGGGAGCCGTGTGCACAGGCTCTGCTGGGGAGTGGTTTGATCAGGGTCTGCTGGATTGCCAGGCGGGCTGTGGTACTGGGGGCCCCCGTGTGCTGTGCTGGGGAGCCCGTTGAGCTGGGCTTACGAGCCCGGTGTGCTGGGCTTTGGTGCTGGGGAGCCGTGTGGACAGGCTCTGCTAGGGAGTGGTTTGAACAGGCTCTGCTCGAGAGCCAGGCGGGCTGTGGTGCTGGGGGGCCCCGTGTGCTGTGCTGGGGAGCCAGGTGGGCTGGGCCGGGGAGCCCGGTGTGCTGGGCTGTGGTGATGGGGAGCCGTGTAGACAGGCTCTGCTGGGGAGCGGTGTGAACAGGATCTGATGGAGAGCCAGGCGGGCTGTGATGGTGGGGGCCCCCGTGTGCTGTACTGGGGGGCCTGGTGAGGTGGGCTGGGGAGACCGGTGAGCTGGGCTCTGCTGCTGGGGAGCCGTGTGGAAAGGCTCTGCTGGCGAGTGGTTTGAACAGGATCTGCTTGAGAGCCAGGCGGGCTGTGGTGCTGGGGGGCCCCGTGTTCTGTGCAAGGGAGCCCGGTGTGCTGGGCTGTGGTACTGGTGAGCGGTATGGACAGGCTCTGCTGGGGAGCGGTGTGAACAGGCTCTGATGGAGACTCAGGCGGGCTTTGGTGCTGGGGGCCCCCATGTGCTTTGCTGGGGAGCCCGGTGAGCTTGGCTGGGGAGCCCGGTGTGCGGGGCTGTGCTGCTGGGGAGCCGTGTGGACAGGCTCTGCTGCGGAGCGCTGTGACCAGGCTCTGATGGAGAGCCAGGTTGGCTGTGGTGCTGGGGGGTCCCGAGTGCTGTCCTGGGGAGACCGGTGAGCTGGGCTGGGGAGCCCGGTGTGCTGGGCTGTGGTGATGGGGAGCCGTGTAGGCAGGCTCTGCTGGGGAGCGGTGTGAACAGGCTCTGCTGGAGAGCCAGGCGGGCTGTTGTGCTGGGGAGCCGTGTAGACAGGCTCTGCTGTGGAAGGGTGTAAACAGGCTTTGTTGGAGAGCCAGGCGGGCTATGGTGCTGGGGGGCCCCGTGTGCTGTGTTGGGGAGCCCTGTGAGCTGTGCTGGGGGCCCCCGTGTGCTGTGCTGGGGAGCCGGGTGAGCTGGGCTGGGGAGCCCGGTGTGCTGGGCTGTGGTGCTGGGGAGCAGCGTGGAAAGGCTCTGCTGGGGAGCGGTGTGAACACGCTCTGATGGAGCGCCGGGCGGGCTGTGCTGCTGGGGAGCCATGTGGACAGGCTCTGCTGGGGAGTGGTTTTAACAGGCTCTGATTGAGAGCCAGGCGGGCTGTGTTGCTCGAAGCCCCGTGTGCTGTGCTGGGGGGGCCCGTGAGCTGTGCTGGGGGGCCCCGTGTGCTGTGCTGGGGAGCCCGTTGAGCTGGGCTGGGGAGCCCGGTGTGCTGGGCTGTGGTGCTGGGGAGCCGTATGGAAAGGCTCTGCTGGGGCAGTGGTTTGAACAGGCTCTGCTCGAGAGCCAGGCGGGCTGTGGTGCTGGGGGGCCCCGTGTGCAGTGCTGGAGAACCCTTTGAGCTGGGCTGTGGTGCTGGGGATCCGTGTAGACAGGCTCTGCTGCGGAGCGGTGTGAGGAGGCTCTGATGGAGAGCCAGGCGGGCTGTGATGCTGGGCACCCCCGTGTGATGTGTTGGGGGGCCCGGTGAGGTGGGCTGGGGACCCCAATGTGCTGGGCTGTGGTGCTGGGGAGCAGTGTAGACAGGCTCTGCAGGGGAACGGTGTGAACAGGCTCTGATGGAGAGCCAAGAGGGCTGTGGTGCTGTGGACGCCGTGTGCTGTGCTCGGAAGCCCAGTGAGCTGGGCTGGGGAGCCCGGTGTGCTGGGCTGTGCTGCTGGGGAGCCGTGTGGACAGGCTGTGCTTGGGAGTTGTTTGAACAGGTTCTGCTGGAGAAACAGGCGGGCTGTGGTTCTGGGGGCCCCCGTGTGCTGTGCTGGGGAGACCGGTGAGCTGGGCTGGGGAGCCCGGTGTGCTGGGCTGTGCTGCTGGAGAGCCGTGTAGACAGGCTCTGCTGGGGAGCGGTTTGAAAAGGCTCTGCTGGAGAGCAAGGCGCGCTGTGTTGCTGGGGACCCCCGTGTGATGTGCTGGGGAGACCGGTGAGCTGGGCTGTGCTGCTGGGGAGCCGTGTAGACATGGTCGGCTGGGGAGCGGTGTGAACAGGCTCTGATGGAGAGCCAGGCGGGCTGTGGTGCTGGTGGACCCCGTGTGCTGTGCTGGGGAGCCCGGTGAGCTTGGCTGGGCAGCCCGGTGTGCTGGGCTGTGGTGCTGGGGAGCCGTGTAGACAGGCTCTGATGGGGAGCGTTGTAAACAGGCTATGCTGGAGAGCCAGGCGGGCTGTGGTGCAGTGGGCCCCCGTGTGCTGTGCTTTGGAGACCGGTGTGCTGGGCTGTGGTGCTGGGGAGCCATGTGGACAGGCTCTGCTGGGGGGCGGTGTGGACAGGCTCTGCTGGAAAGCCAGGCGGGCTGTGCTGTGGTGTGCTATGCTGTGCTGCTGCGGATCTGTGTAGACAGGCTCTGCTGGGGAGCCATTCGGGCTGTGGTGCTGGGGGGCCCCGTTTGCTGTGCTGGGGAGCCCGGTGTGCTGGGCTGAGCTGCTGGGGTGCCGTGTGTAGAGGGTCTGCTGGGAAGCGGTGTGAAAAGGCTCTGATGGAGAGCCAGAAGGGCTGTGGTGCTGGGGGGCCCCAGTGTGCTGTGCTCGGTAGCCCGGTTAGCTGGGCTGCGGGGCCCGGTGTGCTGGGCTGAGCTGCTGGGGTGCCGTGTGGACAGGGTCTGCTGGGAAGCGGTGTTAACAGGCTCTGATGGAGAGCCAGGCGGGCTGTGGTGCTGAGTGGCCCCGTGTGCTGTGCTCAGAAGCCCGGTGAGCTGGGCTGCGGATCCCGGTGTGCTGGGCTGAGCTGCTGGGGTGCCGTGTGGACAGCGTCTGCTGGGGAGCCGTGTGAACAGGCTCTGATGGAGAGCCAGGCGGGCTGTGTTGCGGTGTGCGGGGCTGCTGGGGAGCCGTGCAGAATGGCTCTTCTGGGGAGCTTTGTGAACAGGCTATGATGGAGAGCCAGGCGGGGTGTGGTGCTGGGGGCCCACGTGTGCTGTACTGGGGAGCCCGGTGAGCTGGGCTGGGGAGCCCGGTGTGCTGGGCTGTGCATCTGGGGAGCCGTGTGGACAGGCTCTGCTGGGGAGCGGTTTCAACAGGCTCTGCTGGAGAGCAAGGCGCGCTGTGTTACTGGGGGCCCCCGTGTGCTGTGCTGGGGTGCCCGGTGAACTGGGCTGGGGAGACCGGTGTGCTGGGCTGTGCTGCTTGGGAGCCGTGTGGACAGGCTCTGGTGGGGAGTGATTTGAAAAGGCTCTGCTGGAGAGCCAGGCGGGCTGTGGTGCGGGGGGCCACCGTGTGCTGTGCTGGGGAGCCCTGTGAGCTGGGCTGGGGAGCTCGGTGTGCTGGGCTGTGGTGCTGGGGAGGCGTGTGGACAGGTTCGGCTGGGGAGTGGTGTGGACAGGCTCTGATGGAGAGCCAGATGGGCTGTGGTGCTGGGGGGCCCCGTGTTCTTTGCTTGGGAGCCCGTTGATTTGGGCTGGAGAGCCCGGTGTGCTGGGCTGTGGTGCTGGGGAGCCGTGTGGACAGGCTCTGCTGGGGAGCGGTGTGAACAGGCTCTGATGGAGAGTCAGGCGGGCTGAGGTGCTGGGGGCCCCCGTGTGCTGTGCTGGGGAGTACGGTGAGCTGGACTGGGGAGCCCGGTGTGCTGGGCCATGCTGCTGGGGAGCCGTGTGGACAGGCTCTTCTGGGGAGCGGTGTGAACAGGCTCAGATGGAGAGCCAGGCGGGCTGTGGTTCTGGGGGGCCCCGTGTGCTGTGCTGGGGAGCCCGTTGAGCTGGGCTGGGGAGCCCGGTATGCTGGGCTGTGCTGCTGGGGAGCCGTGTGGAAAGGGATTGGTGGGGAGTGGTTTGAAAAGGATCTGCTGGACAGCCAGGCGGGCTGTGGTGCTGGGGGGCCCCGTGTGCCGTGCTCGGGAGCCCGGTGAGCTGGTCTGGGGAGCCCGGTGTGCTGGGCTGTGGTGCTGGGGAGCCTTGTGGACAGGCTCTGCTGGAGAGCGTTGTGAACAGGCTCTGATGGAGAGCCAGGCGGGCTGTGGTGCTGGGGGCTCCTGTGTGCTGTGATGGGGAGCCCGGTGAGCTGGGCTCGGGAGCCCGGTGTGCAGGGCTGTGGTGCTGGGGAGCCGTGTGGACAGGCTCTGCTGAGGAGCGGTGTGGACAGGCTCTGACGGAGAGCCAGGCGTGGTGTGGTGCTGGGGGGCCCCTTGTTCTGTGCTGAGGAGCCCGTTGAGCTGGGCTGGGGAGCCCGGTGTGCTGGGCTGTGGTGCTGGGGAGCCGTGTGGACAGGCTCTGCTGGGGAGTGTTTTGAACAGGCTTTGCCGGAGAGCCAGGCGGGCTGTGGTGCTGGGTGCCCCCGTGTGCTGTGCTGGGGAGCCCGGTGTGCTGGGCTGTGGTGCTGGGGAGCCGTGTGGACAGGCTCTACTGGGGAGCGTTGTGAATACGTTCTGATGGAAAGCCAGGCGGGCTGTGGTGCTGGGGGGCGCCGTGTGCTGTGCTGGGGTGCCCGGTGAGCTGTGCTGGGGGCCCCCGTGTGCTGTGCTGGGGAGCCCGGTGAGCAGGGCTGGGGAGCCCGGTGTGCTGGGCTGTGGTGCTGGGGAGCCGTGTAGACAGGCTCTGCTGCGGAGCGGTGTGAACAGGCTCTGATGGAGAGCCAGGCGGGCTGTGGTGCTGGGGGCCCCCGTGTGCTGTGCTGGGGGGCCCGGTGAGCTGGGCTGGGGATCCCGGTGAGCTGTGCTGTGGTGCTGGGGAGCCTTGTAGACAGGCTTTGCTGGGGAGTGGTGTGAACAGGCTCTGTTGGAGAGCCAGGCGGGCTGTGGTGCTGGGGGGCCCCGTGTGCTGTGATGGGGAGCCCGTTGAGCTGGCCTCGGGAGCCCGGTGTGTTGGGCTGTGGTGCTGGGGAGCCGTGTGGACAGGCTCTGCTGGGGAGTGGTTTTAAAAGGCTCTGCTGGACAGCCAGGCGGGCTGTGGTGCTGGGGGGCCTCGTGTGCTGTGCTGGGCAGCCCTGTGAGCTTGGCTGGGGAGCTCGGTGTGCTGGGCTGGGGAGCCCGGTGTGCTGGGCTGTGGTACTGGGAAGCCGTGTGGACAGGCTCTGCTGGGGAGCGGTGTGAACAGGCTCTGATGGATAGCCAGGCCGGCTGTGGTGCTGGGGGCCCCCGTGTGCTGTGCTGGGGAGTCCGGTGAGCTGGGCTGGGGAGCCCGGTGTGCTGGGCTGTGCTGCTGGGGAGCCCTGTGGACAGGCTCTGCTGGGGATTTGTGTGAACAGGCTCTGCTGGAGAGCCAGGCGGGCTGTGGTGCTGGGGGCCCCTGTGTGCTGTGCTGGGGAGTCCGGTGAGGTGGGCTGGGGAGCCCGGTGAGCTGGGCTGTGCTACTGGGAAGCCGTGTGGACAGGGTCTGCTGGGGAATGGTTTGAACAGGCTCTTCTGGAGAGCCAGGCGGGCTGTGGTGCTGGGGGGCCCCGTGTGCCGTGCTCGGGAGCCCGGTGAGCTGGGCTGGGGAGCCCGGTGTGCTGGGCTGTGGTGCTGGGGAGCCGTGTGGACAGGCTCTACTGGGGAGCGTTGTGAATAGGTTCTGATGGAAAGCCAGGCGGGCTGTGGTGCTGGGTTGCCCCGTGTGCTGTGCTGGGGAGCCCGGTGAGCTGTGCTGGTGGCCCCCGTGTGCTGTGCTGGGGAGCCCGGTGAGCAGGGCTGGGGAACCCGGTGTGCTGGGCTGTGGTGCTGGGGAGCCGTGTAGACAGGCTCTGCTGCGGAGCGGTGTGAACAGGCTCTGATGGAGAGCCAGGCGGGTTGTGGTGCTGGGGGCCCCCGTGTGCGGTGCTGGGGGGCACGGTGAGCTGTGCTGGGGATCCCGGTGAGATGTGCTGTGGTGCTGGGGAGCCTTGTAGACAGGCTTTGCTGGGGAGTGGTGTGAACAGGCTCTGTGGGAGAGCCAGGCGGGCTGTGGTGCTGGGGTGCCCCGTGTGCTATCATGGGGAGCCCGTTGAGCTGGCCTCGGGAGCCCGGTGTGTTGGGCTGTGGTGCTGGGGAGCCGTGTGGACAGGCTCTGCTGGGGAGTGGTTTTAAAAGGCTCTGCTGAACAGCAAGGCGGGCTGTGGTGCTTTGGGGCCTCGTGTGCTGTGCTGGGAAGCCCTGTGAGCTTGGCTGGGGAGCTCGGTGTGCTGGGCTGGGGAGCCCGGTGTTCTGGGCTGTGGTGCTGGGGATCCGTGTGGACAGGCTCTGCTGTGCAGGGGTGTGAACAGGCTTTGTTGGAGAGCAAGGTGGGCTGTGGTGCTGGGGTGCCCCGTGTGCTGTGATGGGGAGCCCGGTGAGCTGGGCTGGGGAGCCCGGTGTGCTGGGCTGTTGTGCTGGGGAGCCGTGTAGACAGGCTCTGCTGTGCAGGGGTGTGAACAGGCTTTGTTGGAGAGCAAGGTGGGCTGTGGTTCTAGGGATCCCGGTGAGCTGGGCAGAGGAGCCCGGTGTGCTGGGCGGTGCTGCTGGGGAGCCGTGTAGACAGGCTCTGCTGGGGAGCAGTGTGAACAGGCTCTGCTGGAGAGCCAGGCAGGCTGTGGTGCTGGGGGCCCCCGTGTGCTGTGATGGGGAGCCCGGTGAGCTGGGCTGGGGAGCCCGGTGTGCTGGGCTGTTGTGCTGGGGAGCCGAGTAGACAGGCTCTGCTGTGCAGGGGTGTGAACAGGCTTTGTTGGAGAGCAAGGTGGGCTGTGGTTCTGGGGAGCCCGGTGAGCTGGGCAGAGGAGCCCGGTGTGCTGGGTGGTGCAGCTGGGGAGCCGTGTAGACAGGCTCTGCTGGGGAGCAGTGTGAACAGGCTCTGCTGGAGAGCCAGGCAGGCTGTGGTGCTGGGGAGCCGTGTGGACAGGGTCTGCTGGGGAGTGGTTTGAACAGGCTGTGCTGGAGAGCCAGGCGGGCTATGGTGCTGGGGGGGCCCGTGTGCTGTGCTGGGGAGCCCGGTGAGCTTGGCTGGGGAACCCGGAGTGCATGGCTGTGCTGCTGGGGAGCCGTGTGGACAGGCTCGTCTGCGGACCGCTGTGACCAGGCTCTGATGGAGAACCAGGCGGGCTATGGTGTTGGGGGCCCTCGTGTGCTATGCTGGGGAGCCCGGTGAGCTGGGCTGGGGAGCCCGGTGTGCTGGGCTGTGGTGCTGGCGAACCGTGTCGACAGGATCTGCATGGGGGCCCCGTGTGCTGTGCTGGGGAGCCCGTTGAGCCTGGCTGGGGAGCCCGGTGTGCTGGGCTGTGGTGCTGGGTGGCCCCGTGTGCTGTGCTGCGGAGCCCGGTGAGATCGGCTGTGGAGCCTGGTGTGCTGGGCTGTGCTGCTGAGGAGCCGTGTGGACAGGCTGTGCTGGGGAGCCTTGTGAAGAGGCTCTGCTGGAAAGCCAGGTGGGCTGAGGTGATGGGGAGCCCCGTGTGCTGTGCTGGGGAGCCCGGTGAGCTGGGCTTGGGAGGCCAGTGTGCTGGGCTGTGCTGCTGGGGAGCCGTGTGGACCGGCTCTGCTTGGGA
Organism: Dascyllus trimaculatus; assembly: GCA_024666655.1. NCBI lineage: Eukaryota > Metazoa > Chordata > Actinopteri > Pomacentridae > Dascyllus > Dascyllus trimaculatus. The sequence continues at coordinate 236,530 of JAMOIN010000626.1, read as the reverse complement.
GTGGTTTGAACAGGCTCTGCTGGAGAGCCAGTCGGGCCGTGGTGCTGGGGGCCCCCGTGTGCTGTGCTGGGGAAACCGGTGTGCTGTTCTGTGCTGCTGGGGAGCCGTGTGGACCGGCTCTTCTTGGGAGCGGTGTGAACAGGCTCTGCTGGAGAGCCAGGCGGGCTGTGCTGCGGTGTGCTGGGCTGTGCTGCTCGGGAGCCGTGTAGACAGGCTCTGCTGGGGAGCGGTGTGAACAGGCTCTGATGGAGTGCCAGACGGGCTGTGGTGCTGGGGGTCCCCGTGTGCTCTGCTACGGAGGCCGGTGAGCAGGGCTGGGGAGCCAGGTGTGCTGGGCTGTGGTGCTGGGGAGCCGTGTGGAAAGGCTCTGCTGGGGAGCGGTGTGAAGAGGCTCTGATGGAGAGCCAGGCTGGCTGTGGTGCTGGGGCCCCCCGTGTGCTCTGATGGGGAGCCCGGTGAGCTGGGCTGGGGATCCCGGTGTGCTGGGCTGTGGTGCTGGGGAGCCGTGTAGACAGGCTCAGCTGGGGAGCGGTGTGAACAGGCTCTGATGGAGAGTCAGCCGGGCTGTGGTGCTGGGGGCCCCCGTGTGCTGTGCTCGGGAGCCCAATGAGCTGGACTGGGGAGCCTGGTGTGCTGGGCTGTGCTGCTTGGCAGCCGTGTGGACAGGCTCTGCTGGGGAGTGGTTTGAACAGGCTCTGTTGGAGAGCCAGGCGGGCTGTGGTGCTTGGTTGTCCCGTGTGCTGTGCTGGGGAGCCCGTTGAGCTGGGCTAGGGAGCCCGGTGTGCAGGGCTGTGCTGCTGGGGAGCCGAATGGACAGTCTCTGCTGGGGAGAGGTTTGAACAGGCTCTAGTGGAGAGCCAGCCTGGCTGTGGTGCTGGGGGACCCCGTGTGCTATTCTGGGGAGCCCGTTGTGCTGGGCTGGGGAGCCCGGTGAGCTGGGCTGTGCTGCTGGGGAGGCGTGTCGACAGGCTGTGCTGGGGAGTGGTTTGAACAGCCTCTGCTGGAGAGCCAGGCGGGCTGTGGTGCTGGGGGCCCACGTGTGCTGTGCTGGGGAGCCCTGTGTCCTAGGGTGTGCTGCTGGGGAGCCGTGTGGACCAGCTCTGCTGAAGAGCGGTGTGAACAGGCTCTGATGGAAAGCAAGGCGGGCTGTGGTGTTGGGGGCCCCCCTGTGCTGTGCTGGGGAGCCCGGTGAGCTGGGCTGGGGAGCCCGGTGAGCTGGGCTGGGGTGCCCCGTGTGCTGTACTGCGAAGCCCGGTGAGATCGGCTGGGGAGGCCATTGTGCAGGGCTGAGGTGCTTGGGAGCCCGGTGTGCTGGGCTGTTGTGCTGGGGAACCGTGTAGACAGGCTCTGCTGGGGAGCGGTGTGAACAGGCTCTGATGGAGAGCCAGGCGGGCTGTGGTGCTGGGGGGCCCCGTGTGCTGTGCTGGGGAGCCCGGTGTGCTGGGCTGTGGTGCTGGGGAGCCGTGTGGACAGGCTCTGCTGGGGAGCGGTGTGAACAGGCTGTGCTGGAGAGCCAGGCGGGCTGTGGTGCTGGGGGCCCCTGTGTGCTGTGCTGGGGGGCCCGGTGAGCTGGGCTGGGGAGCCCGGTGTGCTGGGCTGTGGTGCTGGGGAGCCGTGTAGACGGGCTCTGGTGTGGAGCGGTGTGAACAGGCTCTAGTGGAGAGCCAGCCGGGCTGTGGTGCTGGGTGCCCCCATGTGCTGTGCTGGGGAGCCCGGTGAACTGGGCTGGAGAGCCCGGTGTGCTGGACTGTGGTGCTGGGGAGCCGTGTGGACAGGCTCTACTGGGGAGCGTTGTGAAAAGGTTCTGATGGAAAGCCAGGGGGGCTGTGGTGCTGGCGGGCCCCGTGTGCTGTGCTGGGGAGCCCGGTGAGCTGTGCTGGGGGCCCCCGTGTGCTGTGCTGGGGAGCCCGGTGAGCAGAGCTGGGGAGCCCGGTGTGTTGGGCTGTGGTGCTGGGGAGCAGTGTGGAAATGCTCTGCTGGGGAGCGGTGTGAACAGGCTCTGATGGAGAGCCAGGTGGGCTGTGGTGCCGGGGGCCCCCGTGTGCTGTGCTGGGGAGCCCTATGAGCTGGGCTGGGGAGCCCGGTGTGCTGGGCTGTGGTGCTGGGGAGCCGTGTAGACAGGCTCTTCTGGTCAGCGGTGTGAACAGGCTCTGCTGGAGAGCCAGGCGGGCTGTGGTGCTGGGGGACCCCGTGTGCTATTCTGGGGAGCCCGTTGTGCTGGGCTGGGGAGCCCGGTGAGCTGGGCTGTGCTGCTGGGGAGGCGTGTCGACAGGCTGTGCTGGGGAGTGGTTTGAACAGCCTCTGCTGGAGAACCAGGCGGGCTGTGGTGCTGGGGGCCCCGGTGTGCTGTGCTGGGGAGCCCGGTGAGGTGGGCTGGGGAGCCCGGTGTGCTGGGCTGTGGTCCTGGGCAGCCGTGTGAACATTCTCTGCTGGAGAGCAACGCGGGCTGTGGTGCTGGGGGCCCCCGTGTGCTGTGCTGGGGAAGCCAGTAAGCTGGGCCGGGGAGCCCGGTGTGCTGGGCTGTGCTGCTGGGGAGACGTGTTGTCAGGCTCTGCTGGGGAGTGCTTTGAACAGGCTCTGATGGAGAGCCAGGCGGGCTGTGGTGCTGGGGGGCCCCGTGTGCTGTGCTGGGGAGCGCGGTGAGCTGCGCTAAGGAGCCCGTTGTGCTGGGTTTTAGTGCTGGGGAGCCGTGTGGACAGGCTCTGCTGGGGAGCCGTGTGGAAAGGCTCCGATGGAGAGCGATTCGGGCTGTGGTTTCGGGGGCCCCGTGTTCGGTGCTGGGGAGCCCGTTGAGTTGGGCTGGGGAGCCCGGTATTCTGGGCTGTTCTGCTGGGGAGCCGTGTGGAAAGGCATTGCTGGGGAGTGGTTTGAAAAGGATCTGCTGGACAGCCAGGCGGGCTGTGGTGCTGGGGGGCCCCGTGTGCCGTGCTCAGGAGCCCGGTGAGCTGGGCTGGGGAGCCCGGTGTGCTGGGCTGTGGTGATGGGGAGCCGTGTAGACAGGCTGTGCTGGGGAGCGGTGTGAACACGCTCTGATGGAGAGCCAGGCGGGCTGTAATGGTGTGGACCCCCGTGTGCTGTACTGGGGGGCCCCGTGAGCTTTGCTGGGGAGCCCTGTGTGCTGGGCTGTGCTGCTGGGGAGCCGTGTGGACAGGCTTTGCTGGGGAGCGGTTTGAAAATGCTCTGCTGGAGAGCCAGGCGGGCAGTGGTGATGGGGGCCCCCGTGTACCGTGCTCAGGAGCCCGGTGAGCTGGGCTGGTGAGCCCGGTGTGCTGGGCTGTGGTGATGGGGAGCCGTGTAGACAGGCTCTGCTGGGGAGCGGTGTGAACAGGCTCTGATGGAAAGCCAGGCGGGCTGTGGTGCTGGGGGCCCCCGTGTGCTGTGCTGGGGAGCCCGGTGAGCAGGGCTGGGGAGCCCGGTGTGCTGGGCTGTGCTGCTGGGGAGCCGTGTGGAAAGGCTTTGGTGGGGAGCGGTTTGAAAATGCTCTGCTGGAGAGCCAGGCGGGCAGTGGTGCTGGGGGCCCCCGTGTGCTGGGTTGGGGAGCACGGTGTGCTGGGCTGTGCTGCTGGGGAGCCATGTGGACAAGCTCTGCTGGGGAGTTGTTTCAACAGGCTCTGATTGAGAGCCATGCGGGCTGTGGTGCTGGGGGCCCCCGTGTGCTGTGCTGGGGAGCCCGGTGTGCTGGGCTGTGGTGCTGGGGAGCCGTGTAGACAGGCTCTGCTGGGGAGCAGTGTGAAGAGGCTCTGATGGAGAGCCAGGCGGGCTGTGGTGATGGGGGCCCCGGTCTGCTGTGCTGGGGATCCCGGTGTGCTGGGCTGTGCTGCTGGGGAGCCGTGTGGAAAGGCTCTGCTGCGGAGCGGTGTGAACAGGCTCTGATGGAGAGCCAAGCGGGCTGTGGTGCTGGGGGCCCCCGTGTGCTGTGCTGGTGGGCCCGGTGAGCGGGGCTGGGGATCCCGGTGTGCTGTGCTGTGGTGCTGGGGAGCTTTGTAGAAAGGCTTTGCTGGGGAGTGGTGTGAACAGGCTCTGTTGGAGAGCCAGGCGGGCTGTGGTGTTGGGGGCCCCCGTGTGCTGTGCTGGGGGGCACGGTGAGCTGGACTGTGGTGCTGGCCAACCGTGTAGACAGGCGCTTCTGGGGGGCCCCGTGTGCTGTGCTGGGGAGCCCGGTGAGCTGGGCTTGGGAGCCCGGTGTTCTGGGCTGTGCTGCTGGGGAGGCGTGTGGACAGACTGTGCTGGGGAGTGATTTCAACAGGCTCTGCTGGAGAGCAACGCGGGCTGTGGTGCTGGGGGTCCCCGTGTTCCATGCTGGGGAGCCGGTTGAGCCTGGCTGGGGAGCCCGGTGTGCTGGGCAGTGGTGCTGGGGGCCCCCGTGTGCTTTGCTGGGAGCCCGTTGAGCTTGGCTGGGGAGCCTGGTGTGCTGGGCTGTGGTGCTGGGGAGCTGTTTGAACAGGCTCTGCTGGGGAGAAGGTTCAACATGCTCTGATTTAGAGCCATGCGGGCTGTGGTGCTGGGGAGCCGTGTGGACAGGATCTGCTGGGGAGCGGTTTGAACAGGCTCTGATGGAGAGCCAGGCGGGCTGTGCTGCGGTGTGCTGGGCTGTGCTGCTGGGGAGCCGTGTAGACAGGCTCTGCTGGGGAGCCATTCGGGCTGTGATGCTGGGGGGCCCCGTGTCATGTGCTGGGGATCCCGATGTACTCGGCTGTGGTGCTGGCCAACCGTGTGGACAGGCTCTGCTGGCGAGTGGTTTGAACAGGCTCTGCTGGGGAGCGGAGTGAACAGGCTCTGATGGAGACCAGGCGGGCTGTTGTGCTGGGAAGCCCCGTGTGCTGTGCTGGGGGGCCCCGTGTGCTGTGCTGGGGAGCCCGGTGTGGTGGGCTCTGGTGCTGGGGAGCCGTGTGTACAGGCTCTGCTGGGGAGTAGTTTGAACAGGCTCTGCTGGGGAGCGGAGTGAACAGGCTCTGATGGAGAGCCAGGCGGGCTGTGGTGCTGGGGGGCCCCGTGTGCTGTGCTGGGGATCTCGTTGAGCTGGGCTGGGGAGCCCGGTGTGATGGGCTGTGGTGCTGGGGAGCCGTGTGGACAGGCTCTGCTGGGGAGTGGTTTGAACAGGCTCTGCTCGAGAGCCAGGCGGGCTGTGGTGCTGGGGGGCCCCATGTGCAGTGCTGGGGAGCCCGGTGAGCTGGGCTGGGGAGCCCGGTGTGCTGGGCTGTGGTGATGGGGAGCCGTGTAGACAGGCTGTGCTGGGGAGCGGTGTGAACACGCTCTGATGGAGAGCCAGGCGGGCTGTGATGGTGTGGACCCCCGTGTGCTGTACTGGGGGGCCCCGTGAGCTGTGCTGGGGAGCCCGGTGTGGTGGGCTGTGGTGCTGGGGAGCCGTGTGGACAGGCTCTGCTGGGGAGTGTTTTGAACAGGCTCTGCTGGAGAGCCAGGCGGGCTGTGTTGCTGGGTGCCCCCGTGTGCTGTGCTGGGGAGCCTGGTGTTCTGGGCTGTGGTTCTGGGGGGCCCCGTGTGCTGTGTTGGGGAGCCCGGTGAGCTTGGCTGGGGAGCCCGGTGTGCTGGGCTGTGCTGCTGGGGAGCCGTGTAGACAGGCTCTGCTGGGGAGCGGTGTGAAGAGGCTCTGATGGAGAGCCAGGTGGACTGTGGTGCTGGGGGGCCCCGTGTGCTGTGCTGGGAAGCCCGGTGAGCTGGGCTCGGGAGGCCAGTGTGCTGGGCTGTGCTGCTGGGCAGCCGTGTGGACCGGCTCTGCTTGGGAGTGGTTTGAACAGGCTCTGCTGGAGAGCCAGGCGGGCAGTGCTGCTGGGGAGCCGTGTGGACAGGATCTGCTGGGGAGCCATTCGGGCTGTGATGCTGGGGGGCCCCGTGTGCTGTGCTGGGGAGCCCGGTGAGCTGGGCTGGGGAGCCCGGTGTGCTGGGCTGTGGTGCTCGGGAGCCGTGTTGACAGGCTCTGCTGAGAAGCGCTGTGAACAGGCTCTGATGGAGAGCCAGGCGGGCTGTGGTGCTGGGGGCGCCCGTGTGCTGTGCTGCGGAGCTCGTTAAGCTGGGATGTGGAGCCCGGTGTGCTGGGCTGTGGTGCTGGGGAGCACGGTGAGCTGGGCTATGGTGCTGGGGAGCCGTGTAGTCAGGCTCTGATGGAGAGCCAGGCGGGCTGTGGTGCTGGGGGGCACCGTGTGCTGTGCTGGGGAGCCCGTTTAGCTGGGCTTCGGAGCCCGGTGTGTTGGGCTGTGGTGCTGGGGAGCCGTGTGGACAGGCTCTGCTGGGCAGTGGTGTGAACAGGCTCTAATGGAGAGCCAGGCGGGCTGTGGTGCTGGGGGGCCCCGTGTGCTGTGCTGGGGAGCCCGGTGTGCTGGGCTGTGGTGCTGGGGAGCCGTGTGGACAGGCTCTGCTGAGGAGGGGTGTGAACAGGCTCTGATCGAGAGCCAGGCTTGCTGTTGTGATGGGGGGCCCCCGTGAGCTGTGCTGGGGAGCCCGTTGAGCTGGGCTGGGGAGCCCAGTATGCTAGGCTGTTCTGCTGGGGAGCCGTGTTGAAAGGCTCTCCTGGGGAGCGGTGTGAATAGGCTCTGATGGAGAGCCAGCCTGGCTGTGGTTCTGGGGGGCCCCGTGTGCTTTGCTGGGGAGCCCGTTGAGCTGGGCTGGGGAGCCCGGTGTGTTGGGCTTTGGTGCTAGGGAACCGTGTGGAAAGGCTCTGCTGGGGAGCGGTGTGAACATGCTCTGATGGAGAGCACGGTGGGCTGTGGTGCTGGGTAGCCCGGTGTGCTGGGCTGTGCTGCTGGGGAGCCCTGTGGACAGGCTCTGCTGGGGAGTTTTGTGAACAGGCTCTGCTGGGGAGCGGAGTGAACAGGCTCGGATGGAGAGCCAGGCGGGCTGTTGTGCTGGGAAGCCCCGTGTGCTGTGCTGGGGTGCCCCGTGTGATGTGCTGGGGAGTGGTTTGAACAGGCTCTGCTGGGGAGCGGAGTGAACAGGCTCTGATGGAGAGCCAGGCGGGCTGTGGTGCTGGGGGCCCCCTTGTGCTTTGGTCGGGAGCCCGGTGAGCTGGGCTGCGGATCCCGGTGTGCTGGGCTGTGGTGCTGGGGAGCCGTGTAGTCAGGCTCTGCTGGGGAGCGCTGTGAACAGGCTCTGCTGAGGAGCGGTGTGAATAGTCTCTGATGGAGAGCCAGGCGGGCTGTGGTGCTGGGGGGCCCGGTGTGCTGTGCTGGGGAGCCCGGTGTGGTGGGCTGTGGTGCTGGGGAGCCGTGTGGACAGGCTCTGTTGGGGAGCGGTGTGAACAGGCTCTGCTGAGGAGAGGGTTGAACAGGCTCTGATGGAGAGCAAGGCGGGCTGTGGTAATGGGGGGCCCCGTGTGCTGTGCTGGGGAGCCCAGTGAGCTGGGCTGGGGAGCCCGGTGTGCTGGGCTGTGCTGCTGGGGAGCCGTCTAGAAAGGCTCTGCTGGGGAGCGGTGTGAACAGGCTCTGATGGAGAGCCAGGCGGGCTGATGTGCTGGGAAGCCCCGTGTGCTGTGCTGGGGGGCCCCGTGTGCTGTGCTGGGGAGCCCGGTGACCTGGGCCGGGGAGCCCGGTGTGCTGGGCCGGGGAGCCCGCTGTGTTGGGCTGGGGAGCCCGTTGAGCTGGGCTGGGGAGCCCGGTGTGCTGGGCTGTGGTGCTGGGGAGCCGTCTTGACAGGCTCTGCTGGGGAGCAGTGTGAACAGGCTCTGATGGACAGCCCGGCGTTCTGTGGTGATGGGGGCCCCCGTGTGCTCTGCTGGGGAGCCCGGTGAGGTGGGCCGGGGACCCCGGTGTGCTGGGCTGTGCTGCTGGCGAGCCGTGTGGACAGGCTCTGCTGGGGAGTGGTTTGAACAGGCTCTGCTGGGGAGCGGAGTGAACAGGCTCTGATGGAGAGCCAGGCGGGCTGATGTGCTGGGAAGCCCCGTGTGCTGTGCTGGGGCGCCCCGTGTGCTGTGCTGGGGAGCCCGTTGAGCTGGGATGGGGAGCCCGGTGTGTTGGGCTGTGGTGCTGGGGAGCCGTGTGGAAAGGCTCTGCGGGCGAGTGGATTGAACAGGCTCTGCTGGGGGCCCCCGTGCTATGTGCTGGGGGCCATGGTGAGCTGGGCAGGGGAGTACGGTGTGCTGGGCTGTGGTGCTGGGGAGCTGTGTGGACAGGCTCTTCTCGGGGGTGGTTTGAATAGGCTCTGCTGGAGAGCCAGGCGGGCTGTGGTTCCGGGGTGCCCCGTGTTCTGTGCTGGGGACCCTGGTGAGCTGGGCTGGGGAGCCCGGTGTGCTGGGCTGTGCCTCTGGGGAGCCGTGTGGATTGGCTCTGCCGGGGAGCTGTGTGAAAAGGCTCTGATGGAGAGCCAGCCGGGCTGTGGAACTGGGGGCCCCCGTGTGATATGCTCGGGAGCCCAGTGAGCTGGGCTTCGGAGCCCAGTGTGCTGGGCTGTGGTGCTGGGAAGCCGTGTGGACAGGCTCTGATTGGGAGAGGGTTGAACAGGCTCTGATGGAGAGTCAGGCGGGCTGTGGTGCTGGGAAGCCGTGTGGACAGGCTCTGCTGGGGAGCGGTGTGAACAGGCACTGATGGAGGACCAGGCGCGCTGTGGTGCTGGGGGCCCCCGTATGCTGGGCTGGGGAGCCCGGTGTGCTGGGCTGTGGTGCTGGGGAGCCGTGTGGATAGGCTCGGCTGGGGAGCGGTTTGAAAAGGCTCTGATGTAGAGCAAGGAGGGCTGTTGTGCTGGGGGCCCCCGTGTGCTTTGCTGGGGAGCCCGGTTAGCTGGGTTGTTGTGCTGGGGAGCCGTGAGGACAGGCTCGGCTGGGGAGTGGTTTGAAGAGGCTCTGCTGGAGAGCCAGGCGGGCTGTGGTGCTGGGGGCCCCCTGTTGCTGTGGTGGTGAGCCCAGTGAGCTGGGCTGGGGAGCCCGGTGTGCTGGGCTGTGCTGCTGGGGAGCCGTCTAGAAAGGCTCTGCTGGGGAGCGGTGTGAACAGGCTCTGATGGACAACCAGGCGCGCTGTGGTGCTGGGGGCCCCTGTGTGCTGTGCTGGGGAGCCCTCTTAGCTGGGCTGGGGAGCCCGGTGTGCTGGGCTGTGTTGCTGGGGAGCCGTGTAGACAGGCTCTACTGGGGAGCTGTGTGAACAGGCTCTGATGGAAATCCAGTTGTGCTGTGGTGTTGGGGGCCCCCGTGTGCTGTGGTGGGGAGCCAGGTGAGCTGGGCTGGGGAGCCCGGTGAGCTGGGCTGTGGAGTCCGGTGTGCTGGGCTGTGCTGCTGCGGAGCCGTGTGGACATGCTCTGCTGGGGAGCCGTGTGGACAGGCTCTGTTGGGGAGTTATTTGAACAGGCTCTGCAGGAGAGCAAGGCGGGCTGTGGTGTTGGGGGCCCCGGTGTGCTTTGCTGGGGAGCCCGGTGAGCTGGGCTGGGGAGCCCGGTGTCCTAGACTGTTCTGCTCGGGAGTCGTGTAGACAGGTTCTGCTGGGGAGCGTTGTGAACAGGCTCTGATGGAAAGCCAGGCGGGCTGTGGTGTTGGGGGCCCCCGTGTGCTGTGCTGGGGAGCCCGGTGAGATGGGCTGTGGTGCTGGGTAGCCGTGTAGACAGGCTGTTCTGGGGAACGGTGTGAACAGGCTCTGATGGAGAGCCAGGCGGGCTTTGGTGCAGTGGGCCCCCGTGTGCTGTACTGCGGAGCACGGTGAGCTGGGCTGCGGAGCCCGGTGGGCTGGGCTATGCTGCTGGGGAGCAGTGTAGAAAGGCTCTGCTGGGGAGCGGTGTGAACAGGCTCTGCTGGGGAGTGGTTTCAACAGACTCTGCTTGAGAGCCAGGCGGGCTGTGGTGCTGGGGGGCCCCGTGTGCCTTGTTGGGGAGCCCGGTGAAATCGGCTGGGGTGCCCGGTGTTCTGGGCTGTGCTGCTGGGGAGCCCTGTGGACAGGCTCTACTATGGAGTGGTGTTAACAGGCTCTGCTGGAGAGGCAGGCGGACTGTGGTTCTGGGGGCCCCCGTGTCCAGTGCTGTTGAGCCCGGATAGTTGGGCTGGGGAGTCCGGTGAGCTGGGCTGTGCTGCTGGGGAGCCGTGTGGACAGGCTCTGCTGGGGAGTGGTTTCAACAGACTCTGCTGGAGAGCCAGGCGGGCTGTGGTGCTGGGGGGCCCCGTGTGCCTTTCTGGGGAGCCTGGTGAGATCGGCTAGGGAGCCCGGTGTGCTGGGCTGTTCTGCTGGGGAGCCGTGTGGACAGGCTCTGCTGGGGAGTGGTGTGAACAGGCTCTGCTGGAGAGCCAGGCTGGCTGTGCTGCTGGGGGCCCCCGTTTGCTGTGCTGGGGAGCACGGGGAGCTGGGCTGGGGAGCCCGGTGTGCTGGGCTGTGGTGCTGGGGAGCCGTGTGGACAGGCTCTACTGGGGAGCGTTGTGAAAAGGTTCTGATGGAAAGCCAGGGGGGCTGTGGTGCTGGCGGGCCCCGTGTGCTGTGCTGGGGAGCCCGGTGAGCTGTGCTGGGGGCCCCCGTGTGCTGTGCTGGGGAGCCCGGTGAGCAGAGCTGGGGAGCCCGGTGTGTTGGGCTGTGGTGCTGGGGAGCAGTGTGGAAAGGCTCTGCTGGGGAGCGGTGTGAACAGGCTCTGATGGAGAGCCAGGCGGGCTGTGGTGCTGGGGGGCCCCGTTTGCTTTGCTGGGGACCCCGGTGTGCTGGGCTGTGGTGCTAAGGTGCCCCATGTGCTGTGCTGCGGAGCCCGGTGATATCGGCAATGGAGCCCGGTGTGCTGGGCTGTGCTGCTGCGGAGCCGTGTGGACAGGCTCTGCTGGCGAGTGGTGTGAACAGGCTCTGATGGAGAGCCAGGCTTGCTGTGGTGTTGGGGGCCCCCGTGTGCTGTGCTGGGGGCCCCCGTGTTCTGTGCTGGGGAGCCCGGTGTGCTGGGCTGTGCTGTTGGGGAGCCGTGTGGACAGGCTCTGCTCGGGAGCGGTGTGAATAGGCTTTGCTGGAAAGCCAGGCGGGCTGTGGTGCTGGGGGGCCCCGTGTTCTGTGATGGGGAGGCCTGTGAACTGGGCTGTGCTGCTGGGGAGCCGTGTGGACATGCTCTGCTAGGGAGCGGTGTTAAATTGCTCTGATGGAGAGCCAGGCGGGCTGTGGTGCTGGGGGGCCCGGTGTGCTGTGCTGAGGAGCCCGTTGAGTTTGGCTGCGGAGCCCGGTATGCTGGGCTGTGGTGCTGGGGAGAGGTGTGGACAGGCATTGCTGGGGAGTGGTTTGAAAAGGATCTGCTGGAAAGCCAGGCGGACTGTGGTTCTGGGGGCCCCCGTGTCCAGTGCTGGGGAGCCCGGATAGTTGGGCTGGGGAGTCCGGTGAGTTGGGCTGTGCTGCTGGGGAGCCGTGTGGACATGCTCTGCTGGGGAGCCGTGTTGACAGGCTGTGTTGGGGAGTGATTTGAAGAGGCTCTGCTTGAGAGCCAGGCGGGCTGTGGTGTTGGCGGCCCCCGTGTGCTGTGCTGGGGAGCCCGGTGAGCTGGGCTGGGGAGCCCGGTGTCCCAGACTGTTCTGCTGGGGAGCCGTGTAGAAAGGCTCTGCTGGGGAGCGGTGTGAACAGGCTCTGATGGAGCGCCAGGCGGGCTGTGGTGTTGGGGGCCCCCGTGCGCTCTGCTGGGGAGCCCGGTGAGCTGGGCTGGGAAGCCCGGTGTTCTGGGCTGTGCTGCTGGGGAGGCGTGTGGAAAGCCTGTGCTGGGGAGTGGTTTGAAGAAGCTCTGCTGGAGAGCAACGCGGGCTGTGGTGCTGGGGGCCCCCGTGTGCTGTGCTGGGGAGACCGGTGAGCTGGGCTGGGAAGCCCGGTGTGCTGGGCTGTGGTGCTGGGGAGCCGTGTAGACAGGCTGTTCTGGCGAGCGGTGTGAACAGGCTCTGATGGAGAGCCAGGCGGGCTTTGGTGCAGGGGTCCCCCGTGTGCTGTGCTGGGGAGCCTGGTGAGCTGGGCTGGGGAGCCCGGTGTGCTGGGCTGTGCTGCTGGGGAGCCGTTTGGTCTGGCTCTGCTGGGGAGCGGTTTGAACAGGCTCTGCTGGAGAGCCAGGCTGGCTGTGGTGTTGGGGGCCCCCGTGTGCTGTGCTGGGGAGATCGGAGAGCTGGGCTGGGGAGCCCGGTGTGCTGGGCTGTTCTGCTGGGGAGCCGTGTGGACAGGCTCTGCTGGGGAGTGGTGTGAACAGGCTATGCTGGAGAGCCAGGCGGGCTGTGCTGCTGGGGGCCCCCGTTTGCTGTGCTGGGGAGCACGGGGAGCTGGGCTGGGAAGCCCGGTGTGCTGGGCTGTGGTGCTGGGGAGCCGTGTGAACAGGCTCTGCTGGAGACCCAGGCGGGCTGTGGTGCTGGGGGCCCCCGTGTCATGTGCTGGGTAGCCCGGTGAGCTGGGCTGGGAGCCCGGTCTGCTGGGCTGTGCTGCTGGGGAGCCGTGTGGACAGGCTCTTCTGGGGAGCGGTGTGAACAGGCTCTGATGGAGAGCCAGGCTGGCTGTGGTACTGGAGGCCCCCTTGTGCTGTGCTGGGGAGCACGGTGAGATGGGCTGGGCAACTCGGTGTGCTGGGCTGTGCTGCTGGGGAGCCGTGTGGACAGGCTCTGCTGGGGACTGGTTTGAACCGACTCTGCTGGAGAGCCAGGCGGGCTGTGGTGCTGAGGGGCCCAGTGAGCTGTGCTGGGGAGCCCCATGAGCTGGGCTGGGGAGCCCGGTTTGCTGGGCTGTGCTGCTGGGGAGCCGTGTAGAAAGGCTCTCCTGGGGAGCGGTGTGAACAGGCTCTGATGGTGAGCCAAGCTGGCTGTGGTGCTTTGGGCCCCCGTGTGCTGTGCTGGGGAGCCCGGTGAGCTGGGCTGGGGAGCCCGGTGTCCTGGGCTGTGCTGCTGGGGAGCCGTGTAGACAGGCTCTGCTGGGGAGCCGTGTGAAAAGGCTCTGCTGGAGAGCCAGGGGGGCTGTGGTGCTGGGGCCCCCGTGTCCTGTGCTGGGGAGCCCGGTGAGCTGGGCTGGGGAGCCTGGTGTCCTGGGCTGTGCTGATGGGGAGCCGTGTAGACAGGCTCTGCTGGGGAGCGGAATGAACAGGCTCTGATCTAGAGCCAGGCGGGCTGTGGTGCTGGGGGCCCCGGTGTGCTGTGCTTTGGAGACCGGTGTTCTGGGCTGTTGTGCTGTTGAGCCGTGTGGACAGGCTCTGCTGTGGAGTGGTCTAAAATGCTCTGCTGGAGAGCCAGGCGGGTTGTGGTGCTAGAGGGCCCCGTGTGCTGTGCTGGGGAGCCCGGTGAGATCGGCTGGGCAGCCCGGTGTGCTGGGCTGTGGTGCTGGGGATCCCGGTGAGTTGGGCTGGGTAGCCCGGTGAGCTGGGCTGTGTTGCGGTGGAGCCGTGTGGACAGGCTCTGCTGGGGAGTGGTTTGAACAGGCTGTGCTGGAGGGCCAGGTGGGCTGTGGTGCTGGGGGGCCCCGTGTGGTGTGCTGGGGAGCCCGGTGAGATCGGTTGGGGAGCCCGGTGTGCTCGGCTGTGTTGCTGGGGAGCCGTGTAGACAGGCTGTTCTGGCGAGCATTGTGAACAGGCTCTGATGGAGAGCCAGGCGGGCTGTGAGGTTGGGGGCGCCCGTGTGCTGTGCTGGGGAGCCCGGTGAGCTGGGCCCGGTGGGGAGTTGTGTGGACAGAATCTGCTGGGGAGTTGTTTGAACAGGCTCTGATGGAAAGCCAGGCGGGCTGTGGTGTTGGGGGCCCCCGTGCGCTCTGCTGGGGAGCCCGGTGAGCTGGGCTGGGAAGCCCGGTGTTCTGGGCTGTGCTGCTGGGGAGGCGTGTGGACAGCCTGTGCTGGGGAGTGGTTTGAAGAAGCTCTGCTGGAGAGCAACGCGGGCTGTGGTGCTGGGGGCCCCCGTGTGCTGTGCTGGGGAGACCGGTGAGCTGGGCTGGGAAGCCCGGTGTGCTGGGCTGTGGTGCTGGGGAGCCGTGTAGACAGGCTGTTCTGGCGAGCATTGTGAACAGGCTCTGATGGAGAGCCAGGCGGGCTGTGGTGAAGGGGGCCCCCGTGTGCTGTGCTGGGGAGCCCGGTGAGCTGGGCTGGGGAGCCCGGTGTGCTGGGCTGTGCTGCTGGGGAGCCGTTTGGTCTGGCTCTGCTGGGGAGCGGTTTGAACAGGCTCTGCTGGAGAGCCAGGCGGGCTGTGGTGTTGGGGGCCCCCGTGTGCTGTGCTGGGGAGCCCGGAGAGCTGGGCTGGGGAGCCCGGTGTGCTGGGCTGTTCTGCTGGGGAGCCGTGTGGACAGGCTCTGCTGGGGAGTGGTGTGAACAGGCTCTGCTGGAGAGCCAGGCTGGCTGTGCTGCTGGGGGCCCCCGTTTGCTGTGCTGGGGAGCACGGGGAGCTGGGCTGGGGAGCCCGGTGTGCTGGGCTGTGGTGCTGGGGAGCCGTGTGAACAGGCTCTGCTGGAGACCCAGGCAGGCTGTGGTGCTGGGGGCCCCCGTGTCATGTGCTGGGGAGCCCTGTGAGCTGGGCTGGGGAGCCCGGTGAGCTGGGCCCGGTGGGGAGTTGTGTGGACAGAATCTGCTTGGGAGTTGTTTGAACAGGCTCTGCTCGAGAGCCAGGCGGGCTGTGGTGCTTGTGGGCCCCGTGTGCTGTGCTCGGGATCTCGTTGAGCTTTGCTGGGGAGCCCGGTGTGCTGGGCTTTGGTGCTGGGGAGACGTGTGGACAGGCTCTGCTGGGGAGCCGTTTTGACAGGCTCTGCAGGGGAGCGGTGTGAAAAGGCTCTGATGGAGAGCCAGGCGGGCTGTGGTTCTGTGGGGCCCCATGTGCTGTCCTGGGGAGCCCGGTGAGTTTGGCTGGGGAGCCCGGTGTTCTGGGCTGTGGTGCTGGGGAGCCGTGTAGACAGGCTCTGCTCGGAGCGGTGTAAAGAGGATCTGATGGAGAGCCAGGCGGGCTGTGGTGCTGGGGGCCCCCATGTGCTGGGCTGGAGGCCACAGTGAGCTGGGCTGGGGAGCACGGTGTGCTGGGCTGTGGTGCTGGGGAGCTGTGTGGACAGTCTCTGCTGGGGGGTGGTTTGAACAGGCTCTGCTGGAGACCCAGGCGGGCTGTGGTCCTGGGGGGCCCCTTGTTCTGTGCTGGGGACTCTGGTGAGCTGGGCTGGGGAGCCCGGTGTGATGGGATGTGGTGCTGGGGAGCCGTGTGGACAGGCTCTGCTGGGGAGAGGGTTGAACAGGATCTGATGGAGAGCCAGGCGGGCTGTGGTGCTGGGGGGCCCCGTGTGCTGTGCTGGGGATCTCGTTGAGCTTGGCTGGGGAGCCCGGTGTGCTGGGCTGTGGTGCTGGAGAGCCGTGTGGACAGGCTCTGCTCGGGAGTGGTTTGAACAGGCTCTGCTGGAGAGCCAGGCGGGCTGTGGTGCTGGGGGGCCCCGTGTGCTGTGCTGGGGAGCCCCCTGAGCTGGGCAGAGGAGCCCGGTGAGCTGGGCTGTGGTGCTGGGTAGCTGTGTAGACAGGCTCTGCTGGGGAGCGGTGTGAACAGGCTCTGCTGGAGAGTCAGGAGGGCTGTGGTGCTGGGGGGCCCCGTGTGCGTTGCTGGGGGCCCCCGTGTGCTGTACTGGGGAGCCCGTTGAGCTGGGCTGGCTAGCCCGGTGTGCTGGGCTGTGGTGCTTGGGAGCCGTGTGGACAGGCTCTGCTGGGGAGTGGTTTGAACAGGCTCTGATGGAGTGCCAGGCGGGCTGTGGCACTGGGTGCCCCCGTGTGCTGTGCTGGGGGGCCCGGTGAGCTGTGCTGGGGAGCCCGGTGTGCTGGGCTGTGGTGCTGGGGAACCGTGTAGACAGGCTCTGCTGGGGAGCGGTGTGAAAAGTCTCTGCTGGATAGCCAGGCTGGCTGTGGTCCTGGGGGACCCCGTGTACTGTGCTGGGGACCCTGGTGAGCTGGGCTGGGGAGCCCGGTATGCTGGGCTGTGCTGCTGGGGAGCCGTGTGGACAGGCTCTGCTGGTGAGCGGTGTGAAAAGGCTCTGATGGAGAACCATCCATGCTGTGGTGCTGGGGGGCCCCGTGTTCTGTGCTGGGGAGCCCGTTGAGCTGGGCTGGGGAGCCCGGTGTGTTGGGCTTTGGTGCTAGGGACCCGTGTGGAAATGCTCTGCTGGGGAGTGGTTTGAAAAGGCTCTGCTGGATAGCCAGGCGGGCTTTGGTGCTTGGGGCCCCCGTGTGCTGGACTGGGGAGCCCTGTGAGTTGGGATGAGGAGCCCGGTGTGCTGGGCTGTGGTTCTGGGTAGCCGTGTTGACCTGCTGTGCTGGCGAGTGGTTTGAACAGGCTCTGCTGGGGAACGGAGTGAACAGGCTCTGATGGAGAGCCAGGCGGGCTGTTGTCCTGGGAAGCCCCGTGTGCTGTGCTGGGGTCCCCGTGTGCTTTGCTGGGGAGCCCGTTGAGCTGGGCTGGGGAGCCCGGTGTGCTGGGCTGTGGTGCTGGGGAGCCGTGTAGACAGGCTCTTCTGGGGAGTGGTTTGAACAGGCACTGCTGGGGAGCGGAGTGAACAGGCTCTGATGGAGCGCCAGGCGGGCTGTGGTGCTGGGGGGCCCCGTGTGCTGGGCTGGGGAGCCCGGTGTGCTGGGCTGTGGTGCTGGGGAGCCGTGTGGACAGGCTCTGCTGAGGAGAGTTTTGTACAGGCTCTGATGGAGAGCCAGGCGGGCTGTTGTGCTGGGAAGCCCCGTGTGCTGTGCTGGGGGGGCCCCGTGTGCTGTGCTGGGGGGCCCCGTGTGCTGTGCTCGGGAGCCAGGTGTGCTGGGCTGTGGTGCTGGGGAGCCGTGTGGTCAGGCTCTGATGAGGAGAGTTTTGTACAGGCTCTGATGGAGAGCCAGGCGGGCTGTTGTGCTGGGAAGCCCCGTGTGCTGTGCTGGGGGGGCCCCGTGTGCTGTGCTGGGGGGCCCCGTGTGCTGTCCTGGGGAGCCCGGTGTGCTGGGCTGTGGTGCTGGGGAGCCGTGTGGACAGGCTCTGCTGGGGAGAGGGTTGAACAGGCTCTGATGGAGAGCCAGGCGGGCTGTGGTTCAGGGGAGCCCGGTGAGCTGTGCTGGGGGCGCCCGTGTGCTGTGCTGGGGAGCCGGGTGAGCAGGGCTGGGGAGCCCGGTATGCTGGGCTTTGGTGCTGGGGAGCAGCGTGGAAAGGCTCTTCTGGGGAGCGGTGTGAACAGGCTCTGATGGAGCGCCAGGCGGGCTGTGGTGCTGGGGGGCCCCGTGTGCTGGGCTGGGGAGCCCGGTGTGTTGGGCTGTGGTGCTGGGGAGCCGTGTGGACAGGCTCTGCTGAGGAGAGTTTTGTACAGGCTCTGATGGAGAGCCAGGCGGGCTGTTGTTCTGGGAAGCCCCGTGTGCTGTGCTGGGGGGGCCCCGTGTGCTGTGCTGGGGGGCCCCGAGTGCTGTGCTGGGGAGGCCGGTGTGCTGGGCTGTGGTGCTGGGGAGCCGTGTGGTCAGGCTCTGCTGAGGAGAGTTTTGTACAGGCTCTGATGGAGAGCCAGGCGGGCTGTGGTGCTGGGGAGCCCGGTGAGCTGGGCTGTGGTGCTGGGGAGCCGTGTAGACAGGCTCTGCTCGGAGTGGTGTAAACAGGCTCTGATGGAGAGCCAGGCGGGCTGTGGTGCTGGTGGCCCCCATGTGCTCTACTGGGGGCCACGGTGAGCTGGGCTAGGGAGCACGGTGTGCTGGGCTGTGGTGCTGGGCAGCCGTGTAGACAGGCTCTTCTGCGGAGTGGTTTGAACATGCTCTGCTGGATAGCCAGGCTGGCTGTGGTCCTGGGGGACCCCGTGTTCTGTGCTGGGGACCCTGGTGAGCTGGGCTGGGGAGCCCGGTGTGTTGGGCTTTGGTGCTAGGGAACAGTGTGGAATTGCTCTGCTGGGTAGTGGTTTGAAAAGGCTCTGCAGGATAGCCAGGCGGGCTTTGGTGCTTGGGGCCCCCGTGTGCTGGGCTGGGGAGCCCTGTGAGCTGGGATGAGGAGCCCGGTGTGCTGGGCTGGGGAGCCCGGTGTGCTGGGCTGTGGTGCTGGGGAGCCGTGTGGACAGGCTCTTCTGGGGAGCCGTGTGGACAGGCTCTGCTGGGGAGCAGTGTGAACACGCCCTGATGGAGAGCCAGGTGGGCTGTGGTGTTGGGGGCCCCTGTGTGCTGTGCTGGGGAGCCCGGTGAGCTGGGCTGGGGAGCCCGTTGTGCTGGGCTGTGTTGCTGGGGAGCCGTGTGTACAGGCTCTGCTGGGGAGCGGAGTGAAAAGGCTCTGCTGGGGAGCGGTGTGAACAGTCTCTGATGGAGAGCCAGGCGAGCTGTGGTGCTGGGGGCCCCCGTGTGCTGTGCTGGGGAGCCCGGTTAGCTGGGCTGGGGAGCCCGGTGTGCAGGGCTGTGCTGCTGGGGAGCCGTATGGACAGTCCCTGCTGGGGATAGGTTTGAACAGGCTCTGATGGAGAGCCAGGCGGGCTGTGGTGCTGGGGAGCCGTGTAGTCAGGCTCAGCTGGGGAGCGGTGTGGACAGGCTCTGATGGAGAGCCAGACGGGCTGTGGTGCTGGGGATCCCCGTATGCTGTGCTGGGGAGCCCGTTGAGCTAGGCTAGGGAGCCCGGTGTGCTGGACTGTGGTACTGGGGAGCCGTGTGTACCGGCTCTGCTGCGGAGTTGTTTGAAAAGGCTCTGCTTGAACGCCAGGCGGGCTGTTGTGCTGGGGGGCCCCGTGTGCCGTGCTGAGGAGATCGGTGAGCTGGGCTGGGGAGCCCGGTGTGCTGGGCTGTGGTGCTGGGGAGCTGTGTAGACTGGCTCTGCTGCGGAGCGCATTGAACAGGCTCTGATGGAGAGCCAGGCGGGCTGTGGTGCTGGGGAGCCCGTTGAGCTGGGCTGGGGAGACCGGTGTGCTGGGCTGTGGTGCTGGGGAGACGTGTAGACAGGTTCTGCTTGGGAGCCATTCGGGCTGTTGTGCTGGGGGGCCCCGTGTGCTTTGCTGGGGAGCCCGTTGAGCTGGGCTGGGGAGCCCGGTGTGCTGGGCTGTGGTGCTGGAGAGCCGTGTGGACAGGCTCTTCTGGGGAGCCGTGTGGACAGGCTCTGCTGGGGAGCGGTGTGAACAGGCTCTGATGGAGAGACAGGCGGGCTGTGGTACTGGGGGGCCCCGTGTGCTGTGCTGGGGAGCCCGTTGAGCTGGGCTGGGGAGCCCGGTGTGTTGGGCTGTGGTGCTGGGGAGCCGTGTAGACAGGCTCTGCTGGGGAGCGGTGTGAATAGGCTCTGCTGGGAGAGCCAGGCGCGCTGTGGTGCTGGGGGGCCCCGTGTTCTGTGATGGGGAGGCCTGTGAACTGGGCTGTGCTGATGGGGAGCCGTGTGGACATGCTCTGCTAGGGAGCGGTGTGAACAGGCTCTTTTGGGGAGCGGAGTGAACAGGCTCTGATGGAGAGCCAGGCAGGCTGTGGTGTTGGGGGGTCCCGTGTGCTGTGCTGGGGAGCCCGTTGAGGAAGGCGGGGGACCCCGGTGTTCTGGGCTGTGGTGCTGGGGAGTTGTGTGGACAGGCTCTACTGGGGAGCGGTGTGAAATGGCTCTGATGGAGAGCCAGGCGGGCTGTTGTGCTGGCGGCCCCCGTGTGCTGTGCTGGGGAGCCCGGTGAGATTGGCCGGGGAGTCCGGTGTGCTGGGCTGTGGTGCTGGGGAGCCGTGTAGACAGGCTCTGCTGCAGAGCGATGTGAACAGGCTCTGATGGAGAGCCAGGTGGGCTGTGGTGGTGGGGGCCCCCGTGTGCTGTTCTCGGGGGCCCGTTGAGCTTGGCTGGGGAGCCCGGTGTGCTGATCTCTGGTGCTGGTGAGCCGTGTGGACAGGGTCAGCTGGGGAGCGGTTTGAACAGGCTCTGCTGGAGAGCCAGGCGGGCTGTGGTGCTGGGGGGCCCCGTGTGCTGTGCTGGGAAGTCCGGTGAGGTGGGCTGGGGAGCCCGGTGTGCTGGGCTATGGTGAAGGCCAACCGTGTAGACAGGCTCTGCTGGGGGGTCCCGTGTGCTGTGCTGGGGAGCCCGTTGAGGAAGGCGGGGGAGCCCGGTGTTCTGGGCTGTGGTGCTGGGGAGTTGTGTGGACCGGCTCTGCTGGGGAGTGGTTTGAACAGGGTCTGCTGGATGGCCAGGCGGGCTGTGGTACTGGGGGCCCCTTTGTGCTGTGCTGGGGAGCCCGGTGAGCTGGGCTGAGGAGCCCGGTGTGCTGGGCTGTGCTGCTGGGGAGCCGTGTGGACAGGCTCTGCTGCGAAGCGCTGTGAACAGGCTCTGATGGAGAGCCAGGCGGGCTTTGGTGCTGGGAGCTAGCGTGTGCTGTGCTGGGGAGCCCGTTGAGCTGGGCTGGGGAGCCCGGTGTGCTGGGCTGTGGTGCTGGGGAGCAGTGTGGACAGGCTCTGCTTGGGAGAGGGTTGTTCAGGCACTGATGGAGAGCCAGGCGGGCTGTGGTGCTCGGGGGCCCCGTGTGCTGTGCTGGGCAGCCCTGTGAGCTTACCTGGGGAGCCCGGTGTGCTGGGCTGGGGAGCCTGGTGTGCTGGGCTGTGGTGCTGGGGAGCCGTGTGGACAGGCTCTGCTGGCGAGTGGTTTGAACAGGCTCTGCTGGACAGCCAGGCGGGCTGTGATGATGGGGGGCCCCGTTGAGCTGGGCTGGGGAGCCCGGTGTGCTGGGCTGTGGTGCTGGGGAGCCTTGTAAACTGGCTCTGCTGCGGAGCGCTGTGAACAGGCTATGATGGAGAGCCAGGCGGGCTGTGGTGCTGGGGGGCCGCGTGTGCTGTGCTTGGGAGCCCGTTGAGCTGGGCTGGGGAGACCGGTGTGCTGGGCTGTGGTGCTGGGGAGCCGTGTAGACAGGCTCTGCTGGGGAGCCATTCGGGCTGTGGTGCTGGGGGGCCCCGTGTGCTCTGCTGGGGAGCCCGGTGAGCTGGGCTGGGGAGCCCGGTGTACTGGGCTGTGGTGCTGGGGAGCCGTGTAGACAGGCTCTGCTGCGGAGCGCTGTGAACAGGCTCTGATGGAGAGTTAGGCGGGCTGTGGTGCTGGGGAGCCCGGTGTGCTGGGCTGTGGTGCTGGGGAGCCGTGTAGACAGGCTCTGATGGAGAGCCAGGCGGGCTGTGGTGCTGGGGGACCCCGTGTGCTGTGCTGGGGAGCCCGTTGAGCTGGGCCTCGGGGAGCCCGGTATGCTGGGCTGTGCTGCTGGGGAGCCCTGTGTACAGGCTCTGCTGGGGAGTTGTGTGAACAGGCTCTGCTGGAGAGCCAGGCGGGCTGTCGTGCTGGGGACCCCCGTGTGCTGTGCTGGGGAGTCCGGTGAAGTGGGCTGGGGAGCCCGGTGAACTGGGCTGTGCTGCTTGGGAGCCGTGTGGACAGGCTCTGCTGGGGATTGGCTTGAACAGGCTCTTCTGGAGAGCCAGGCGGGCTGTGGTGCTGGGGGCCCCCGTGTGATGTCCCGGGGAGCCCGGTGGAAAGGCTGTGCTGGGGAGTCCGGTGAGGTGGGCTGGGGAGCCCGGTGAGCTGGGCTGTGCTGCTGGGGAGCCGTGTGGACAGGCGCTGCTGGGGAATGGTTTTAACAGGCTCTTCTGGAGAGCCAGGCTGGCTGTGGTGCTGGGGGCCCCCGTGTGATGTCCCGGGGAGCCCGGTGAGCTGGGCTGGGGAGCCCGGTGTGCTGTGCTGTGCTGCTGGGGACGGGTTTGAACAGGCTCTGATGGAGAGCCAGGCGGGCTCTGGTGCTTGGGGGCCCCGTGTGCTCTGCTGGGGAGCCCGGTGAGCTGGGCTCGAAAGCCCGGTGTGCTGGGGTGTGGTGCTGGGGAGCCGTGTGGACAGGCTCTGCTGGGGAGTGGTTTGAAGAGGCGCTGCTGGATAGCCAGGCGGGCTGTGGTGATGGGGGCCCCCGTGTGCTGTGCTGCGGAGCCCGTTGAGCTGGGATGTGGAGCCCGGTGTGCTGGGCTGTGGTGCTGGAGAGCCGTGTGGACAGGCTCTTCTGGGGAGCCGTGTGGAAAGGCTCTGCTGGCGAGTGGTTTGAACAGGCTCTGCTGGGGAGCGGAGTGAACAGGCTCTGATGGAGAGCCAGGCGGGCTTTGGTGCTGGAGGGGCCCGTGTGCTGTGCTGGGGATCTCGTTGAGCTAGGCTGGGTAGCCCGGTGTGAGGGGCTGTGATGCTGGGGAGCCGTGTTGACAGTCTCTGCTGGGGAGTGGTTTGAACAGGCTCTGCTCGAGAGCCAGGCGGGCTGTGGTGCTGGGGGGCCCCGTGTGCTGTGCTGGGGAGCCCGGTGTGCTGGGCTGTGGTACTGGGGAGCCGTGTGGACAGGCTCTGCTTGGGAGCGGTGTGAACAGGCTCTGATGGAGAGTCAGGCGGGCTGTGGTGCTGGGGGCCTCCATGTGCTGTGCTGGGGAGCCCAGTGAGCTTGGCTGGGGAGTCCGGTGTGCTGGGCTGTGCTGCTTGGGAGCCGTGTGGACAGGCTCTGCTGGGGAGCGCTGTGACCAGGCTCTGATGGAGAGCCAGGCAGGCTTTGGTGCTGGGGGGTACCGTGTGCTGTGCTGGGGAGCCCGGTGAGCTGGACTGCGGAGCCCGGTGTGCTGGGCTATTGTGCTGGGGAGCCGTGTAGACAGGCTTTGCTGTGGAGGGGTGTGAAAAGGCTTTGTTGGAGAGCCAGGCGGGCTATGGTGCTGGGGGGCCCCGTGTGCTGTGCAGGTTTGCCCTGTGAGCTGGGCTGGGGAGCCCAGTGTGCTGGGCTGTGGTGCTTGGGAGCCGTGTGGACTCGCTCTGTTGGGGAGTGGTTTGAACAGGCTCTGATGGAGAGCCAGGCGGACTGTGCTGCGGTATGCTGGGCTGTGCTGCTGGGGAGCCGTGTAGACAGGCTCTGCTGGGGAGCGGTGTGAACAGGCTCTGATGGAGAGCCAGGCGGGCTGTGGTGCTGGGGGGCCCCGTTTGCTTTGCTGGGGACCCCGGTGTGCTGGGCTGTGGTGCTAAGGTGCCCCATGTGCTGTGCTGCGGAGCCCGGTGATATCGGCAATGGAGCCCGGTGTGCTGGGCTGTGCTGCTGCGGAGCCGTGTGGACAGGCTCTGCTGGCGAGTGGTGTGAACAGGCTCTGATGGAGAGCCAGGCTTGCTGTGGTGTTGGGGGCCCCCGTGTGCTGTGCTGGGGGCCCCCGTGTTCTGTGCTGGGGAGCCCGGTGTGCTGGGCTGTGCTGCTGGGGAGCCGTGTGGACAGGCTCTGCTGGGGAGCGGTGTGAAGAGGCTCTGCTGGAGAGCCAGGCGGGCTGTGGTGCTGGGGGGCCCCGTGTGCTGTGCTGGGGTGCCCGGTGTGCTGGGCTGTGGTGCTGGGTAGCCGTGTGGACAGGCTCTGTTGGGGAGTGTTTAGAACAGGCTCTGCTCGAGAGCCAGGCTTGCTGTGTTGCTGGGGACCCCCGTGTGCTGTGCTGGGGAGCCCGGTTTGCTGGGCTGTGGTGCTGGGGGGCCCCGTGTGCTGTGCTGCGGATCCCGTTGACATCGGCTATTGAGCCCGGTGTGCTGGGCTTTGCTGCTGGGGAGCCGTGTGAAGAGGCTTTGCTGGAGAGCCAGGCGGGCTGTGGTGTCGGGGGCCCTCGTGTGCTGTGCTGGCGAGCCCGGTGAGCTTGGCTGGGGAGCCCGGTGTGCCTGGCTGTGCTGCTGGGTAGCCCTGTAGACAGGCTCTGATGGGGAGCGGTGTGAACAGGCTCTGATGGAGAGCCAGGTGGGCTGTGGTGCTGGGGAGCCCGGTGTGCTGGGCTGTGCTGCTGGGGAGCCGTGTGAAGAGGCTTTGCTGGAGAGCCAGGCGGGCTGTGGTGCCGGGGGCCCTCGTGTGCTGTGCTGGCGAGCCCGGTGAGCTTGGCTGGGCAGCCCGGTGTGCTGGGCTGTGCTGCTGGGTAGCCCTGTAGACAGGCTCTGCTGGGGAGCGTTGTGAACAGGCTCTGATGGAGAGCCAGGTGGGCTGTGGTGCTGGGGAGCCCGGTGTGCTGGGCTGTGGTGCTGGGGAGCCGTGTGGACAGCCTCTTCTGGGGGGTGGTTAAAACAGGCTCTGCTGGAGAGCCAGGCAGGCTGTGGTGCCGGGGGGGCCCCGTGTTCTGTGCTTGGGACCCTGGTGAGCTTGGCTGGGGAGCCCGGTGTGCTGGGCTGTGCTGCTGGGGAGCCGTGTGGACAGGCTCTGCCGGGGAACGGTGTGAAAAGTATCTGATGGAGAGCCAGCCGGGATGTGGTGCTGGGGGCCCCCGTGTGCTGTGCTCGGGAGCCCAGTGAGCTATGCTTCGGATCCCAGTGTGCTGGGCTGTGGTGCTGGGAAGCCGTGTGGACAGGCTCTGATGGGGAGAGGGTTGAACAGGCTCTGATGGAGAGCCAGGCGGGCTGTGGTGCTCGGGGGCCACGTGTTAAGTGCTGGGGAGCCTTGTGAGCTGGACTGGGGAGCCCGGTGTGCTGGGCTGTGGTGCTGGGGAGCCTTGTTTTCAGGCTCTTCTGGGGAGCGGTGTGAAATGGCTCTGATGGAGAGCCCGGTGGGCTGTTGTGCTGGGGGGGCCCCGTGTTCTGTGCTGGGGAGCCGGGTGAGCTGGGCTGGGGAGCCCGGTGTGAAGGGCTGTTGTGCTGGGGAGCCGTGTGGACAGGCTCTGCTGGAGAGGAAGGCGGGCTGTGGTGCTGGGGGTCCCCGTGTGCTGTGCTGGGGAGCCCGGTGTGATGGGCTGTGGTGCTGGGGAGCCGTGTAGACGGGCTCTGCTGGGGAGCTGTATGAACAGGCTCTGATGGAGAGCAAGGCGGGCTGTGGTGATGGGGGGCCCCGTGTGCTGTGCTGGAGAGCCAGGTGAGCTGGGCTGGGGAGCCCGGTGAGCTGGGCTGTGGTGCTGGGGAGCCGTGTAGACAGGCTCTGCTGCGGAGCGGTGTGAACAGGCTCTGATGGAGAGCCAGGCGGGCTGTGGTGCTGGGGGGCCCCTTGTGCTGTGCTGGGGGGCCCGGTGAGTTGGGCTGGGGAGCCCGGTGTGCTGGGCTGAGCTGCTGGGGTGCCGTGTGTACAGGGTCTGCTGTGAAGCGGTGTGAAAAGGCTCTGATGGAGAGCCAGGCGGGCTGTGGTGCTGGGGGGCCCCAGTGTGCTGTGCTCGGTAGCCCGGTAAGCTGCGCTGCGGGGCCCGGTGTGCTGGGCTGAGCTGCTGGGGTGCCGTGTGAACAGGGTCTGCTGGGAAGCGGTGTTAACAGGCTCTGATGGAGAGCCGGGCGGGCTGTGTTGCTGGGGGCCCCCGTGTGCTGTGCTCGGTAGCCCGGTGAGATGGGCTGGGGAGCCCGGAATGCTGGGCTGAGCTGCAGGGGTGCCGTGTGGACAGGGTCTGCTGGGAAGCGGTGTGAAAAGGCTCTGATGGAGAGCCAGGCGGGCTGTGGTGCTTGGTGGCCCCGTGTGCTGTGCTCAGAAGCCCGGTGAGCTGGGCTGCGGACCCCTGTGTGCTGGGCTGAGCTGCTGGGGTGCCGTGTGGACAGCGCCTGCTGGGGAGCGGTGTCAACAGGCTCTGATGGAGAGCCAGGCGGTCTGTGCTGCGGTGTGCGGGGCTGCTGGGGAGCCGTGTAGACAGGCTCTTCTGGGGAGCTTTGTGAACAGGCTCTCATGGAGAGCCAGGCGGGGTGTGGTGCTGGGGGCCCCCGTGTGATGTCCCGGGGAGCCCGGTGAGCTGGGCTGGGGATTTCGGTGTGCTGGGCTGTGGTGCTGGGGAGCCTTGTGGACAGGCTCTGCTGGTGAGCGTTGTGAACAGGCTCTGATGGAGAGCCAGGCGGGCTGTGGTGCTGGGTGCCCCCGTGTGCTGTGATGGGGAGCCCCGTGTGCTGGGCTGGGGAGCCCGGTGTGCTGGGCTGTGGTGCTGGGGAGCCTTGTAAACTGGCTCTGCTGCGGAGCGCTGTGAACAGGCTCTGATGGAGAGCCAGGCGGGCTGTGGTGGTGGGTGCCCCCGTGTGCTGTGATGGGGAGCCCGGTGTGCTGGGCTGGGGAGCCTGGTGTGCTGGGCTGTGGTGCTGGGGAGCCTTGTAAACTGGCTCTGCTGCGGAGCGCTGTGAACAGGCTCTGATGGAGAGCCAGGCGGGCTGTGGTGCTGGGTGCCCCCGTGTGCTGTGATGGGAAGCCCGGTGAGCTGTGCTGGGGGCCCCCGTGTGCTGTGCTTGGGAGCCCGATGAGCAGGGCTGGGGAGCCCGGTGTGCTGGGCTGTGGTGCTGGGGAGCCGTGTAGACAGGCTCTGCTGCGAGGTGGTGTGAACAGTCTCTGATGGAGAGCCTGGCGGGCTGTGGTGCTTGGGGCCCCCGTGTGCTGTGCTGGGTGGCCCGGTGAGCTGGGCTGGGGATCCCGTTGTGTTGTGCTGTGGTGCTGGGGAGCCTTGTAGACAGGCTTTGCTGGGGAGTGGTGTGAACAGACTCTGTTGGACAGCCAGGCGGGCTGTGGTGCTAGGGGGCCCCGTGTGCTGTGATGGGGAGCCTGTTGAGCTGGCCTCGGGAGCCCGGTGTGTTGGGCTGTGGTGCTGGGGAGCCGTGTGGACCGGCTCTGCTGCGGAGTGGTTTGAAAAGGCTCTGCTGGACAGCCAGGCGGGCTGTGGTGCTGTGGGGCCCCGTTTGCTGTGCTGGGAAGCCCTGTGAGCTTGGCTGGGGAGCTCGGCGATCTGGGCTGGGGAGCCCGGTGTGCTGGGCTGTGGTGCTGGGGAGCAGTGTGGACAGGCTCTGCTGGGGAGCCGTGTAAACAGGCTCTGATGGAGAGCCAGGTGAGCTGTGGTGCTGGGGGCCCCCGTGTGCTGTGCTGGGGAGTCCGGTGAGCTGGGCTGGGGAGCCCATGTGCT
Organism: Dascyllus trimaculatus; assembly: GCA_024666655.1. NCBI lineage: Eukaryota > Metazoa > Chordata > Actinopteri > Pomacentridae > Dascyllus > Dascyllus trimaculatus. The sequence goes on along the minus strand of JAMOIN010000626.1, from coordinate 209,896 downwards.
GGACTGTGGTACTGGGGAGCCGTGTGGACCGGCTCTGCTGGGCAGTGGTTTGAAAAGGCTCTGCTGGACAGCCAGGCGGGCTGTGATGATGGGGGGCCCCGTTGAGCTGGGCTGGGGAGCCCGGTGTGCTGGGCTGTAGTGCTGGGGAGCCTTGTAAACTGGCTCTGCTGCGGAGCGCTGTGAACAGGCTCTGATGGAGAGCCAGGCGGGCTGTGGTGCTGCTGGCTCCCGTGTGCTGTACTCGGGAGTCCAGTGAGCTGGGCTTCGGAGCCCAGTGTGCTGGGCTGTGGTGCCGGGAAGCCGTGTGGACATGCTCTGCTGGGGAGAGGGTTGAACAGGCTCTGATGGAGAGCCAGGCGGGCTGTGGTGCGAGGAATCCCCGTGTGCTGTGCTGGGGGAACCCCTGTGCTGTGCTGGGGAGCCCGGCGAGCTGGGTTGAGGAGCCCGGTGTGCTGGGCTGTGGTGCTGGGGAGCCGTATGGACAGGCTCTGCTGGGGAGTGGTTTGAACAGGCTCTGCTGGAGAGCCAGGCGGGCTGTGGTGCTGGGGGGCCCCGTGTGCTGTGCTGGGGGGCCCCGTATGCTGTGATGGGGAGCCCGTTGAGTTGGGCTGGTGAGCCGGGTGTGCTGGGCTGTGGTGCTAGGGAGCCGTGTGGACAGGATCTGATGGAGAGCCAGGCGGGCTGTGTTTCTGGGGGGCCCCGTGTGCTGTGCTGGGGAGCCCGTTGAGCTGGGCTGGGGAGACTGGTGTGCTGGGCTGTGGTGCTTGGGAACCGTGTAGACAGGCTCTGCTGGGGAGCCATTCGGGCTGTGGTGATGGGGGTACCGTCTGCTGGGCTGGGGAGCACGGTGTGCTGGGCTGTGGTGCTGGGGAGCTGAGTGGACAGGCTCTGCTGGGGGGTGGTTTGAACAGGCTCTGCTGGAGACCCAGGCGGGCTGTGGTCCTGGGGGGCCCCGTGTTCTGTGCTGGGGACCCGTGTGAGCTGGGCTGGGGAGCCCGGTATGCTGGGCTTTTCTGCTGGGGAGCCGTGTGGACAGGCTCTTCTGCGGAGTGGTGTGAACAAGCTCTGATTGAGAGCCAGGCAGGCTGTGGTGCTGGTGGGCCCCGTGTGCTGTGCTGGTGAGCCCGTTGAGCTGTGCTGGGGAGCCCGGTGAGCTGGGCTGTGGTGCTGGGGAGCCGTGTAGACAGGCTCAGTTGGGACGCGGTGTGAACAGGCTCTGATGGAGAGCAAGCCGGGCTGTGGTGCCGGGGTCCCCCGTGTGCTGTGTTGGGGAGCCCAGTGAGCTGGGCAGGGGAGCCCGGTGTGCTGGGCTGTTGTACTGGGGAGCCGTGTGGACAGGCTCTGAAGGAGAGCCAGGCGGGCTGTGGTGCTGGGGGGCCCCGTGTCCTGTGCTGGGGAGCCCGGTGTGCTGTGCTGGGGGGCCCCGTGTGCTGGGCTGTGCTGCTGGGGAGCCGTGTGGACAGGCTCTGCTGGGGAGCGGTTTGAACAGGCTCTGCTGGAGAGCAAGGCGCGCTGTGTTGCTGGGGGCCCCCGTGTGCTGTGCTGGGGAGCCCGGTGAGCTGGGCTGGGGAGCCCGGTGTGCTGGGTTGTGCTGCTGGAGAGCCGTGTGGACAGGCTCTGCTGGGGAGTGGTTTGAACAGGCTCCGATGGAGAGCCAGGAGGGCTGTGGTGCCGGGCGGCCCCGTGTGCTGTGCTGGGGAGCCCGGTGTGCTGGGCTTGGGAGCCCCGTTTGCAGGGCTGTGGTGCTGGGGAGCCCGGTGAGCTGGGCTGTGGTGCTGGGGAGCCGTGTAGACAGGCTCAGCTGGGACGCGGTGTGAACAGGCTCTGATGGAGAGCCAGCCGGGCTGTGGTGCCGGGGTCCCCCGTGTGCTGTGCTGGGGAGCCCGGTGAGCTGGGCTTGGGAGCCCGGTGTGCTGGGCTGTTGTGCTGGGGAGCCGTGTGGACAGGATCTGAAGGAGAGCCAGGCGGGCTGTGGTGCTGGGGGGCCCCGTATGCTGTGCTGGGGAGCCCGGTGGGCTGGGCCGGGGAGCCCGGTGTGATGGGCTCTGCTGCTGGGGAGCCGTGGGGACAGGCTCTGCTGGCGAGTGGTTTGAACCGGCTCTGCTGGAGAGCCAGGCGGGATATGGTGCTGGTGGGCCCCGTGTGCTGTGATTGGGTTCCCGGTGTGCTGGGCTGTGGTGCTGGGGAGCCGTGTGGACAGGCTCTGCTGGGGAGCGGTGTGAACAGGCTCTGATGGAGAGCCAGGCGGGCTGTGGTGCCGGGGTCCCCCGTGTGCTGTGTTGGGGAGCCCAGTGAGCTGGGCAGGGGAGCCCGGTGTGCTGGGCTGTTGTACTGGGGAGCCGTGTGGACAGGCTCTGAAGGAGAGCCAGGCGGGCTGTGGTGCTGGGAAGCCCCGTGTGCTGTGCTGGGGAGCCCGGTGAGCTGGGCTGGGGAGACCGGTGTGCTGGGCTGTGGTGCTGGGGAGCCGTGTGGACAGGCTCTGCTGGGGAGTGGTTTGAACAGGCTCTGATGGAGAGCCAGGAGGGCCGTGGTGCTGGGCGGCCCCGTGTGCTGTGCTGGGGAGCCCAGTGTGCTGGGCTGGGGAGCCCCGTGTGCAAGGCTGTGGTGCTGGGGAGCCGTGTAGACACGCTCAGCTGGGACGCGGTTTGAACAGCCTCTGCTGGAGAGCCAGGAGGGCTGTGGTGCTGGGGGCCCCCATGTGCTGTGCTGGGGAGCGCGTTGAGAAGTTCTGGGGAGCCCGGTGTGCTGGGCAGAGGAGCCCGGTTTGCTGGTCTGTGCTGCTGGGGAGCCGTGTAGACAGGCTTTGCTGGGGAGCGGTGTGAACGGGCTCTGCTGGAGAGCCTGGCGGCCTGTTGTGCTCGGGAGCCATGTGGACAGGGTCTGCTGGGGACTGGTTTGAACAGGCTCTGCTGGAGTGCCAGGCAGGCTGTGGTGATGGGGGGCCCCGTGTGCTGTGCTGGGGAGCCCGGTGAGCTGGGCTGGGGAGCCCGGTGTGCTGGGCTTTTGTGCTGGGGAGCCGTGTAGACAGGTTCTGCTTTGGAGGGGTGTGAACAGGCCCTGATGGAGAGCCTGGCGGGCTGTGGTGCTGGGGGCCCCAGTGAGCTGTGGTCAGGAGCCCGGTGAGGTGGGCTGGGGATCCCTGTGTGCTTTGCTGTGGTGATGGCGAGCCGTGTAGACAGGCTGTGCTGTTGAACGGTGTGAACAGGCTCTGATGGAGAGCCAGCCGGGCTGTGGGCCTGGGGCCCCCGTGTGCTGTACTCGGGAGCCCAGTGAGCTGGGCTTCGGAGCCCAGTGTGCTGGGCTGTGGTGTTGGGAAGTCGTGTGGACAGGCTCTGCTGGGGAGAGGGTTGAACAGGCTCTGATGGAGAGCCAGGCGGGCTTTTGAGCTGGGTAGCCCCGTGTGCTGTGCTGGGGGGCCCCGTGTGCTGTGCTGGGGAGCCCGTTGAGTTGGGCTGGGGAGCCCGGTGTGCTGGGCTTTGGTGCTGGGGAGCCGTGTGGACAGGCTCTGCTGGGGAGAGGGTTGAACAGGTTCTGATGGAGAGCCAGGCGTGCTGTGGTGCTGGGTGGCCCGGTGTGCTGTGCTGGGGAGCCCGGTGTGCTGGGCTGTAGTTCTTGGGAGCCGTGTGGACAGGCTCTGCTGGGGAGCCGTGTGGACAGGCTCTGCTGGAGAGCCAGGCGGGCTGTGCTGCGGTGTGCTGGGCTGTGGTGCTGGGGAGCCGTGTGGACAGGCTCTACTGGGGAGCGTTGTGAAAAGGTTCTGATGGAAAGCCTGGCGGGCTGTGGTGCTGGGGAGCCCCGTGTGCTGTGCTGGGGAGCCCGGTGAGCTTTGCTGGGGGCCCCCGTGTGCTGTGCTGGGGAGCCCGGTGAGCAGGGCTGGGGAGCCCGGTGTGCTGGGCTGTGGTGCTGGGGAGCAGTGTGGAAAGGCTCTGCTGTGGAGTGGTTTGAACAGGCTCTGCTGGAGACCAACGCGGGCTGTGGTGTTGGGGGCCCCCGTGTGCTGCGCTGGGGAGCCCGGTGAGCTGGGCTGGGGAGCCCGGTATGCTTGGCTGTGGTGCTGGATTGCCGTGTGGACAGGCTCTGCTGGGGAGTGGTTTGAACAGGCTCTGATGGAGAGCCATGCGGGCTCATGTGCTGGGCGGCCACGTGTGCTGTGCTGGGGAGCCCGGTGTGCTGGGCTGGGGAGGCCCGTGTGCTGGGCTGTGGTGCTGGGGAGCCCGGTGTGCTGGGCTGGGGAGCCCGGTGTGCTGGGCTGTGGTGCTGGGGAGCCGTGTGGACAGGCTCTGCTGGGGAGCGGTGTGAACAGGCTAAGCTGGAGAGCCAGGCGGGCTGTGGTGCTGGGGGGCCCCGTGTGCTGTGCTGGGGAGCCCGGTGTGCTGGGCTGTTCATCAGGGGAGCCGTGTGGACAATCTCTTCTGGGGAGCGGTGTGGACAGGCTCTGATGGAGAACCAGGTGGGCTGTGGTGCTGGGGAGCCCGTTGAGCTGGGCTGGGGAGCCCGGTGAGCTTGGCTGGCGAGCCCGGTGTGCTGGGCTGTGGTGCTGGCCAACCGTGTAGACAGGCTCTGCTGGGGGGCCCCGTGTGCTGTGCTGGGGAGCCCGTTGAGCCTGGCTGGGGAGCCCGGTGTGCTGGGCTGTGCTGCTGCGGAGCCGTGTAGACAGGCTCTGCTGGGCAGAGGTGTGAAGAGGCTCTGATGGAGAGCCAGGCGGGCTGTGGTGCTGGGGGCCCCCGTGTGCTGTGCTAGGGATCCCGGTGTGCTGGGCTGTGGTGCTGGGGAGCCGTGTGGACAAGCACTGCTGAGGAGAGTTTTGTACAGGCTCTGATGGAGAGCCAGGCGGGCTGTTGTGCTGGGAAGTCCCGTGTGCTTTGCTGGGGGGGCCCGTGTGCTGTGCTGGGGGGCCCCGTGTGCTGTGCTGGGGAGCCCGTTGAACTGGGCTGGGGAGCTCGGTGGGCTGGGCTGTGGTGCTGGGGAGCCGTGTGGACAGGCTCTGCTGAGGGAGTGGTTTGAACAGGCTCTGCTCGAGAGCCAGGCGGGCTGTGGTGCTGGGGGGCCCCGTGTGCTGGGCTGGGGAGCCCGGTGTGCTGGGCTGTGCTGCTGGGGAGCCATGTGGAAAGGCTCTGCTGGGGAGGTTTATGAACAGGCTCTGATGGAGAGCCAGGCGGCCTGTGATGCTTGGCGCCCCCGTGTGATGTGTTGGGGGGACCGGTGAGGTGGGCTGGGGACCACACTGTGCTGGGCTGTGGTGCTGGGGAGCCGTGTCGACAGGCTCTGCTGGGGAGCGGTGTGAACAGGCTCTGCTGGAGAGCCAGGCGGGCCGTGGTGCTGGGGGCTCCCGTGTGCTGTGCTGGGGAGCCCGGTGAGCTGGTCTCTGCTGCTGGGGAGCCTTGTAGACAGGCTCTGCTGGGGAGCAGTGTGAACAGGCTCTGCTGGAGAGCCAGGCGGGCTGTGGAGCTGGGGAGCCGTGTGGACAGGCTCTGCTGGGGAGTGGTTTGATCAGTCTCTGCTGGAGAGCCAGGCGGGCTGTGGTGCTGTGGGGCCCGCGTGTGTTGTGCTGTGGAGCCCGGTGAGCTGGGCTGGGGAGCCCGGTGTGCTGGGCTGTGGTGCTAGGGAGCCGTGTAGACAGGCTCTGCTGCGGAGCGATGTGAACAGGCTCTTATGGAGAGCCAGGCGGGCTGTAGTGCTGAGGGGCCCCGTGTGCTGTGCTGGGGAGCCCGGTGAGCTGTGCTGTGGAGCCCGGTGTGCTGGGCTGTGGTGCTTGGGAACCGTGTGGACCTGCTCTGCTGGGGAGTGGTTTGAAAAGGCTCTGCTGGAGAGCCAGGCTGGCTGTGGTGCTGGGGGGGCCACGTGTGCTGTGCTGGGGAGTGCGTTGAGCTGGGCTGGGGAGGCCGGTGGGCTGGGCTATGCTGCTGGGGAGCCGTGTAGAAAGGATCTGCTGGGGAGCGGTGTGAACAGGCTCTGCTGGGGAGTGGTTTCAACAGACTCTGCTGGAGAGCCAGGCGGGCTGTGGTTGTGGGGGCCCCCGTGTCCAGTGCTGGGGATTCCGGTGAGATCGGCTATGGAGCCCGGTGTGCTGGGCTGTACTGCTGGGTAGCCGTGTGGACAGGCACTGCCGGGGAGCGGTGTGAAAAGGCTCTGATGGAAAGCCAACCGGGCTGTGGTGCTGGGGGGCCCCGTGTGCTGTGCTGGGCGGCCCGGTGAGCTGGGCTGGGGAGCCCGGTGTTCTGGGCAGTGGTGCTGGAGAGCCCGGTGTGCTGGGCTGTGGTGCTGGGGAGCCGTGTGGACCGGCTCTTCTGGGGAGTGGTTTGAACAGGCTCTGATGGAGAGCCAGGCGGGCTGTGTTGCTGGGGGGCCCCGAGTGCTGTGCTGGGGAGCCCGGTGAGCTGGGCCGGGTAGCCCGGTGTGCTGGGCTGGGGAGCCCGTTGAGCTGGGCTGGGGAGCCCGGTGTGCTGGGCTGTGGTGCTGGGGAGCCGTGTTGACAGGCTCTGCTGGGGAGCAGTGTGAACAGGCTCTGATGGACAGCCAGGCGTTCTGTGGTGCTGGGGGCCTCCGTGTGCTTTGCGGGGGAGCCCGGTGAGCAGGGCCGGGGAGCCCGGTGTGCTGGGCTGTGCTGCTGGCGAGCTGTGTGGACAGGCTCTGCCGGGGAGCTGTGTGAAAAGGCTCTGATGGAAAGCCAGCCGGGCTGTGGTGCTAGGGGCCCCCGTGTGCTGTGCTGGGGAGCCTGGTGAGCTGTGCTGGGGAGCACGTTGAGCTGGGATGGGGAGCCCGGTGTGCTGGGCTGTGGTGCTGAGGGGCCCCGTGTGCTTTGCTGCGGTGCCCGGTGAGATCGGCTATGGAGCCCGGTGTGCTGGGCTGTGCTGCTGGGGAGCCGTGTGGACAGGCTCTGCTGGGGAGCTATGTGAAGAGGCTCTGCTGGATAGCCAGGCGGGCTGTGGTGCCGGGGGCCCTCGTGTGCTGTGCTGGGGAGCCCGGTGAGCTTGGCTGGGGAGCCCGGTGTGCTGGGCTGTGCTGCTGGGGAGCCGTGTAGACAGGCTCTGCTGGGGAGCGGTGTGAACAGGCTCTGATGGAGAGCCAGGTGGGATGTGGTGCTGGGGGGCCCCGTGTGCTGTGCTGGGGAGCCGTGTTGACAGGCTCTGCTGCAGAGCCTAGCGGGCTGTGGTGCAGGGGGGCCCCGTGTGGTTTGCTGGAGGCCCCCGTGTGCTGTGCTGGGGGCCCCCGTGTGCTCGGCTGTGGAGGCCAGTGTGCTGGGCTGTGCTGCTGGCGAGGCGTGTGGACAGGCTCTGCTGGGGAGAGGGTTGAACAGGCTCTGCTGGAGAGCCAGGCGGGCTGTGGTGCTGGGGGGCACCGAGTTCTGTGCTGGGGATCCCGGTGAGCTGGGCTGGGGAGCCCGGTGTGCTGGGATGTGCTGCTGGCGAGCCGTGTGAACAGGCTCTGCATGGGAGTGGTTTGAACAGGCTCTGATGGAGAGCCAGGCGGGCTCTGGTGCTGGGGGGCCCCGTGTTCTGTGCTGGGGAGACGGGTGAGCTGGGCTGGGGAGCCCGGTGTGCTTGGCTGTGGTGCTGGGGAGCCGTGTAGAAGGGCTCTGCTGGGGAGCGGTGTGAACAGGCTCTGCTGGGGAGCGGTGTGAAAAGGCACTGATGGAGAGCCAGGCGGGTTGTGGTGGTGGGGGGCCCCGTGTGCCGTGCTCGGGAGCCCGGTGAACTGGGCTGGGGTGCCTGGTGTGCTGGGCTGTGCTGCTGGGGAGCCGTGTAGACAGGCTCTGCCGGGGAGTGGTTTGAACAGGCCCTGATGGAGAGCCAGGCGGGCTGTGGTGCTGGGGGGCCCCGTGTGCTGTGCTGGGGAGCCCGGTGAGCTGGGCAGAGGAGCCCGGTGAGCTGGGCTGTGGTGCTGGGTAGCCGTGTAGACAGGCTCTGCTGGCGAGTGGTTTGAACAGGCTCTGCTGGAGAGTCAGGCGGGCTGTGGTGCTGGGGGGCCCCGTGTGCTGTGCTGGGGAGCCCGGTGTGCTGGGCTGTGGTGCTGGCGGGCCGTGTAGACAGGCTCTGCCGGGGAGAGGGTTGAACAGGCTCTGATGGAGAGCCAGGCGGGCTAAGGTGCTGGGGGCCCCCTTGAGCTGTGCTCAGGAGCCCGGTGAGCTGGGAAGGGGAACCCTGTGTGCTTGGCTGTGGTAATGGGGAGCCGTGTAGACAGGCTGTGCTGTTGAGCGGTGTGAACAGGCTCTGCTGGGGAGCGGTGTGAAAAGGCTCTGATGGAGAGCCAGGCGGGCTGTGGCTCTGGGGGGCCCCATGTCCTGTGCTGGGGAGCCCGGTGAGCTTGGCTGGGGAGCCCGATGTTCTGGGCTGTGGTGTTGGGGAGCCGTATAGACAGGCTATGCTCGGAACGGTGTGAACAGGCTCTGATGGAGAGCCAGGTGGGCTATGGTGCTGGGGGGCCCCGTGTGCTGTGCTGGTTAGCCCTGTGAGCTCGGCTGCGGAGCCCAGTGTGCTGGGCTGTGATGCTTGGGAGCCGTGTGGAGTCTTTCTGCTGGGGAGTGGTTTGAACAGGCTCTGCTGGGGAGCGGAGTGAACAGGGTCTGATGGAGTGCCAGGCTGGCTGTTGTGCTGGGAAGCCCCGTGTGCTGTGCTGGGGGGCCCCGTGGCCTGTGCTGGGGAGCCCGCTGAGCTGGGCTGTGGTGCTGGGGAGCCGTGTTGACAGGCTCTGCTGGCGAGTGGTTTGAACAGGCTCTGCTGGGGAGTGGTTTGAACAGGCTCTGCTGGGGAGCGGAGTGAACAGGCTCTGATGGAGAGCCAGGCGGGCTGTGGTGCTGGGGGCCCCTGTTTGCTTTTGTCGGGAGCCCGGTGAGCTGGGCTGCGGATGCCGGTGTGCTGGGCTGTGGTGCTGGGGAGCCGTGTAGTCAGGCTCTGCTGGGGAGCGGTGTGAATAGTCTCTGATGGAGAGCAAGGCGGGCTGTGGTGCTGGGGTGCCCGGTGTGCTGTGCTGGGGAGCCCGGTGTGCTGGGCTGTGGTGCTGGGGAGCCGTGTGGACAGGCTCTGCTGGGGAGAGGGTTGAACAGGATCTGATGGAAAGCCAGGCGGGCTGTGGTGCTGGGGGGCCCCGTGTGCTGTGCTGGGGAGCCCGGTGTGCTGGGCTGTGGTGCTGGGGAGCCGTGTGGACAGCCTCTTCTGGGGGGTGGTTAAAACAGGCTCTGCTGGAGAGCCAGGCAGGCTGTGGTGCCGGGGGGGCCCCGTGTTCTGTGCTTGGGACCCTGGTGAGCTTGGCTGGGGAGCCCGGTGTGCTGGGCTGTGCTGCTGGGGAGCCGTGTAGACAGGCTCTGCTGGGGAGCGGTGTGAAGAGGCTCTGATGGAGAGCGAGGCGGGCTGTGGTGCTGGGAAGCCCCATGTGCTGTGCTGGGGAGCCCGGTGTGCTGGGCTATGGTGCTGGGGAGCCGTGTGGACAGGCTCTGCTGGGGAGCGGAGTGAAGAGGCTCTGATGGAGAGCCATGCGGGCTTTGGTGCTGGGAAGACCCGTGTGCTGTGCTGGGGAGCCGGTTGAGCTGGGCTGGGGAGCCCGGTGTGGTGGGCTGTGGTGCTGGGGAGCCGTGTTGACAGGCTCTGCTGGGGAGAGGGTTGAACAGGCTCTGATGGAGAGCCAGGCGGGCTGTGGTGCTGGGGGGCCCCGTGTGCTGTCCTGGGGAGACCAGTGAGATGGGCTGTGGAGCCCGGTGTGCTGGGCTGTGGTGATGGGGAGCCATGTAGACAGGATCTGCTGTGGAAGGGTGTGAACAGGCTTTGTTGGAGAGCTAGGCGGGCTATCTTGCTGGGAAGACCCGTGTCCTGTGCTGGGGAGCCGGTTGAGCTGGGCTGGCGAGCCCTGTGTGCTGGGCTGTGCTGCTGGGGAGCCGTGTGCACAGGCTCTGCTGGGGAGCGGTGTGAACACGCCCTGATGGAGAGCCAGGTGGGCTGTGGTGTTGGGGGCCCCCGTGTGCTGTGCTGGGGAGCCCGGTGAGCTGGGCTGGGGAGCCCGGTGTTCTGGGCTGTGTTGCTGGGTAGCCGTATGGACAGTCTCTGCTTGGGATAGGTTTGAACAGGCTCTGATGGAGACCCAGGCGGGCTGTGGTGTTGGGGGCCCCCGTGTGCTTTGCTGGGGAGCCCGTTGAGCTGGGCTGGGGAGCCCGGTGTGCTGGGCTGTGCTGCTGGGGAGGCGTGTGGACAGGCTATGCTGGGGAGTGGTTTGAACAGGCTCCGCTGGAGAGCCAGGCGGGCTGTGGTGCTGGGGGCCCCCGTGTGCTGTGCTGGTGAGCCCGGTGAGCTGGGCTGGGGAGTCCGGTGTTCTGGGCTGTGGTGCTGGGGAGCCGTGTGGACAGGCTCTACTGGGGAGCGTTGTGAAAAGGTTCTGATGGAAAGCCATTCGGGCTGTGGTGCTGGGGGGCCCCGTGTGCTGTGCTGGGGAGCCCGGTGAGCTGTCCTGGGGCCCCCTTGTGCTGTGCTGGGGAGCCCGGTGAGCTGGGCTGGGGAGCCCGGTGTGCTGGGCTGTGGTACTGGGGAGCCGTGTAGACAGGCTCTGCTGGGGAGCGGAGTGAACAGGCTCTGCTGGGGAGCGGTGTGAACAGTCTCTGATGGAGAGCCAGGCGGGCTGTGGTGCTGGGGGCCCCCGTGTGCTCTGCTGGGGAGCCCGGTGTGCTGGGCTGTGGTATTGGGGAGCCGTGTAGACAGGCTGTGCTTTTGAGCGGTGTGAACAGGCTCTGCTGGGGAGCGGTGTGAAAAGGTTATGATGGAGAGCCAGGCGGGCTTTGGTTCTGGGGGGCCCCATGTCCTGTGCTGGGGAGCCCGGTCAGCTTGGCTGGGGAGCCCGGTTTTCTGGGCTGTGGTGCTGGGGAGCCGTGTAGACAGGCTATGCTCGGAACGGTGTGAACAGGCTCTGATGGAGAGCCAGGCGGGCTGTGGTGCTGGGGGGGACCGTGTGCTGTCCTGGGGAGCCCGTTGAGCTGGGCTGGGGAGCCCAGTGTGCTGGGCTGTGGTGCTGGGGAGCCGTGTGGACAGGCTCGGCTTGGGAGCGGAGTGAACAGGCTCTGATGGAGAGCCAGGCAGGCTGTGCTGCGGTGTGCGGGGCTGCTGGGGAGCCGTGTAGACAGGCTCTTCTGGGGAGCTTTGTGAACAGGCTCTGATGGAGAGCCAGGCGGGCTATGGTGCTGGGGGCCCACGTGTGCTGTGCTGGGGAGCCCGGTGAGCTGGGCTGGGCAGCCCGGTGTGCTGGGCTGTGCATCTGGGGAGCCGTGTGGACAGGATCTGCTGGGGAGCGGTTTCAACAGGCTCTGTTCGAGAGCACGGCGCGCTGTGTAGCTGGGGGCCCCCGTGTGCTGTGCTGGGGAGCCCGGTGAGCTGGGCTGGGGAGTCCGGTGTGCTGACCTGTGCTGCTTGGGAGCCGTGTGGACAGGCTCTGCTGGGGAGTGGTTTGAACAGGCTCTCTTGGGGACTGGTTTGAACAGGCTCGGCATGGGAGCCAGGCGGGCTGTTGTGCTGGGCGGCCCCGTGTGCTGTGCTGTGGAGCCCGGTGAGCTGGGCTATGGAGCCCGGTGTGCTGGGCCGTGGTGCTGTGGAGCCGTGTAGAAAGGCTCTGCTGGGGAGCGGAGTGAACAGGCTCTGCTGGGGAGCAGTGTGAACAGGCTCTGCTGGAGAGCCAGCTGGGCTGTGGTGATGTGGGGCCCTGTGTGTTGTGCTGTGGAGCCCGGTGAGCTGGGCTGGGGAGCCCGGTGTGCTGGGCTGTGGTGCTGGGGAGCCGTGTAGACAGGCTCTGCTGCGGAGCGGTGTGAACAGGCTCTTATGGAGAGCCAGGCGGGCTGTAGTGCTGAGGGCCCCCGTGTGCTTTGCTGGGCGGCCCGGTGAGCTGGGCTGGGGAGCCCGGTGTGCTGGGCTGTGGTGCTGGGGAGCCGTGTAGACAGGCTCTTCTGGGGAGCGGAGTGAACAGGCTCTGCTGAGGAGCGGTGTGAAGAGGCTCTGATGGAGAGCAAGCGGGCTGTGGTGCTGGGAAGATCCGTGTGCTGTGCTGGGGGGCCCCGTGTGCTGTGCTGGGGAGCCCGGTGTGCTGGGCTGTGGTGCTGGGGAGCCGTGTGGACAGGCTCGGCTTGGGAGCGGAATGAACAGGCTCTGATGGAGAGCCAGACGGGCTGTGGTGCTGGGAAGACCCGTGTGCTGTGCTGGGGAGCCAGTTGAGCTGGGCTGGGAAGCCCCGTGTGCTGTGCTGGGGGCCCCCGTGTGCTGTGCTGGGGAGCCCGGTGTGCTGGGCTGTGGTGCTGGGGAGCCGTGTAGACAGGCTCTGCTCTAAAGTGGTTTGAACAGGCTCTGCTGGGGAGCGGAGTGAACAGGCTCTCATGCAGAGCCAGGCGGGCTGTGGTGCTGGGGGGGACCGTGTGCTGTGCTGGGGAGCCCGTTGAGCTGGGCTTCGGAGCCCGGTGTGTTGGGCTGTGGTGCTGGGGAGCCGTGTGGACAGGCTCTGCTGGGGAGTGGTTTGAACAGACTCGGCTGGAGAGCCAGGCGGGCTGTGGTGCTGGGGGGCCCCGTGTGTTGTGCTGGGGAGCCCGGTGTGCTGGGCTGTGGTGCTGGTGAGCCGTGTGGACAGGCTGTGCTGTGGAGCGGTGTGAACAGGCTCTGATGGAGAGCCAGGCGGGCTGTGGTGCTGGGAGGCCCCGTGTGCTGTGCTGGGGAGCCCGGTGAGCTGGGCTGGGGAGCCCGGTGTTCTAGGCTGTTCTGCTGCTGAGGCTTGTCGACAGGCTGTGCTGGGGAGTGGTTTGAACAGGCTCTACTGGAGAGCAACGCGGGCTGTGGTACTGGGGGGCCCCGTGTGCTGTGCTGGGGAGCCCGGTGTGCTGGGCTGTGCATCTGGGGAGCCGTGTGGACAGGTTCTGCTGGGGAGCGGTTTCAACAGGCTCTGCTGGAGAGCAAGGCCCGCTGTGTTGCTGGGGGCCCCCGTGTGCTGGGCTGGGGAGCCCGGTGAGCTGGGCTGTGGTGCTGGGGAGCCGTGTAGACAGGCTCTGCTCGGAGCGGTGTGAACAGGCTCTGATGGAGAGCCAGGCGGGCTGTGGTGCTGGGGGCCCCCATGTGCTGTGCTTGGGGCCACGGTGAGCTGGGCTGGGGAGCACGGTGTGCTGGGCTGTGGTGCTGGGGAGCTGTGTGGACAGGCTCTGCTGGGGGGTGGTTTGACAAGGCTCTGCTGGAGACCCAGGCGGGCTGTGGTCCTGGGGGGCCCCGTGTTCTGTGCTGGGGACCCTGGTGAGCTGGGCTGGGAAGCCCGGTTTGCTGGGCTGTGCTGCTGGGGAGCCGTGTGGACAGGCTCTGCTGGGGAGCGGTGTGAAAAGGCTCTGATGGAGAGCCAGCCGGGCTGTGGTGCCGGGTGGCCCCGTGTGCTGTGCTGGGGAGCCCGTTGAGCTGGGCTGGGGAGCCCGGTGTGTTGGGCTTTGGTACTAGGGAACCGTGTGTACAGGCTCTCCTGGGGAGTCAGGCTGGCTGTGGTGCTGGGGGGCCCCGTGTGCTGTGCTTGGGAGCCCGGTGTGCTGGGCTGTGGTGCTGGGGAGCCGTGTGGACAGGCTCTGCAGGGGAGAGGGTTGAACAGGCTCAGATGGAGAGCAAGGCGGGCTGTGGTTCAGGGGAGCCCGGTGAGCTGTGCTGGGGGCCCCCGTGTGCTGTGCGGTGGAGCCGGGTGAGCAGGGCTGCGGAGCAAGGTGTGCTGGGCTGTGCTGCTGGGGAGCCGTGTGGACAGGCTCTGCTGGGGAGCGGTGTGAACAGGCTCTGATGGAGCGCCAGGCGGGCTGTGGTGCTGGGGGGCCAAGTGTGCTGGGCTGGGAAGCCCCGTGTGCTGTGCTGGGGGGCCCCGTGTGCTGTGCTGGGAAGCCCGTTGAGCTGGGCTGGGGAGCCCGGTGTGCTGAGCTATGGTGCTGGGGAGCCGTGTGGACAGGCTCTGCTGGGGGAGTGGTTTGAACAGGCTCTGACGGAGAGCCAGGCGGGCTGTGATGCTGTGCGCCCCGGTGTGCAGTGCTGGAGAGCCCGGTGAGCTGGGCTGTTGTGCTGGGGATCCTTGTAGACAGGCTCTGCTGCGGAGCTGTGTGAACAGGCTTTGTTGGAGAGCCAGGCGGGCTATGGTGCTGGGGGGCCCCGTGTGATGTGTTGGGGGGCCCGGTGAGGTGGGCTGGGGTCCCCAATGTGCTGGGCTGTGGTGCTGGTGAGCCGTGTAGACAGGCTCTGCTGGGGAGCGGTGTGAACAGGCTTTGTTGGAGAGCCAGGCGGGCGATGGTACTGGGGGGCCCCGTGTGCTATGCTGGGGAGCCCTGTGAGCTGGGCTGGGGAGCCCAGTGTGCTGGGCTGTGGTGCTTGTGAGCCGCGTGGACAGGCTCTGCTTGGGAGTGGTTTGAACAGGCTCTGATGGAGAGCCAGGCAGGCTGTGGTGCTGGGGGGCCCCGTGTGCTGTGCTGGGGAGCCAGCTGGGCTGGGCCGGGGAGCCCGGTGTGCTGGGCTGTGGTGATGGGGAGCCGTGTAGAAAGGCTCTGCTGGGGAGCGGTGTGAACAGGCTCTGATGGAGAGCCAGGCGGGCTGTGATGGTGGGGGCCCCCGTGTGCTGTGCTGGGGGGCCCGGTGAGGTGGGCTGGGGAGACCGGTGTGCTGGGCTCTGCTGCTGTGGAGCCGTGTGGAAAGGCTCTGCTGGCGAGTGGTTTGATCAGGATCTGCTGGAAAGCCAGGCGGGCTGTGGTGCTGGGTGGCCCCGTGTGCTGTCCAAGGGAGCCCGGTGTGCTGGGCTGTGGTACTGGTGAGCGGTATGGACAGGCTCTGTTGGGGAGCGGTGTGAACAGGCTCTGCTCGAGAGCCAGGCGGGCTGTGGTGCTGGGGGGCCCCGTGTGCTTTGCTGGGGAGCCCGTTGAGCTTGGCTGGGGAGCCTGGTGTGCTGGGCTGTGGTGCTGGGGAGCTGTTTGAACAGGCTCTGCTGGGGAGAGGGCTGAACATGCTCTGATTTAGAGCCAGGCGGACTGTGGTGCTGGGGAGCCGTGTGGACAGGATCTGCTGGGGAGCGGTTTGAACAGGCTCTGATGGAGAGCCAGGCGGGCTGTGCTGCGGTGTGCTGGGCTGTGCTGCTGGGGAGCCGTGTAGACAGGCTCTGCTGGGGAGCCATTCGGGCTGTGATGCTGGGGGGCCCCGTGTGCTGTGCTGGGGATCCCGCTGTACTCGGCTGTGGTGCTGGCCAATCGTGTGGACAGGCTCTGCTGGCGAGTGGTTTGAACAGGCTCTGCTGGGGAGCGGAGTGAACAGGCTCTGATGGAGAGCCAGGCAGGCTGTTGTGCTGGGAAGCCCCGTGTGCTGTGCTGGGGGGCACCGTGTGCTGTGCTGGGGAGCCCGGTGTGGTGGGCTGTGGTGCTGGGGAGCCGTGTGCACAGGCTCTGCTGGGGAGTGGTTTGAACAGGCTCTGCTGGGGAGCGGAGTGAACAGGCTCTGATGGAGAGCCAGGCGGGCTGTGGTGCTGGGGGCCCCCGTGTGCTGGGCTGGGGAGCCTGGTGTGCTGGGCTGTGCTGCTGGGGAGCCATGTGGAAAATATCTGCTGGGGAGTTCTTTCAACAGGCTCTGATTGAGAGCCAGGCGGGCTGTGGTGCTGGGGGCCCCCGTGTGCTGTGCTGGGGGGCCCCGTGTGCTGTGCTGGGGATGTCGTTGAGCTGGGCTGGGGAGCCCGGTGTGCTGGGCTGTGGTGCTGGGGAGCGGTGTGGACAGGCTCTGCTGGGGAGTGGTTTGAACAGGCTCTGCTCGAGAGCCAGGCGGGCTGTGGTGCTGGGGGGCCCCATGTGCAGTGCTGGGGAGCCCGGTGAGCTGGGCTGTGGAGCCCGGTGTGCTGGGCTGTGGTGATGGGGAGCCGTGTAGACAGGCTGTGCTGGGGAGCGGTGTGAACACGCTCTGATGGAGAGCCAGGCGGGCTGTGATGGTGTGGACCCCCGTGTGCTCTACTGGGGGGCCCCGTGAGCTGTGCTGGGCAGCCCGGTGTGGTGGGCTGTGTTGCTGGGGAGCCGTGTGGACAGGCTCTGCTGGGGAGTGTTTTGAACAGGCTCTGCTGGAGAGCCAGGCGGGCTGTGTTGCTGGGGGCCCCCGTGTGCTGTGCTGGGGAGCCCGGTGTGCTGGGCTGTGGTGCTGGGGGGCCCCGTGGGCTGTGCTGGGGAGCCCGGTGAGCTTGGCTGGGGAGCCCGGTGTGCTGGGCTTTTGTGGTGGGGGGCCGTGTAGACAGGCTCTGCTGCGGAGGGGTGTGAACAGGCCCTGATGGAGAGCCAGGCGGGCTGTGGTGCTGGGGGCCCCCGTGAGCTGTGCTCAGGAGTTCGGTGAGCTGGGCTGGGGATCCCTGTGTGCTTTGCTGTGGTGATGGGGAGCCGTGTAGACAGGCTGTGCTGTTGAGCGGTGTGAACAGGCTCTGATGGAGAGCCAGCCGGGCTGTGGTGCTGGGGGCCCCCGTGTGCTGTACTCGGGAGCCCAGTGAGTTGGGCTTCGGAGCCCAATGTGCTGGGCTGTGGTGCTGGGAAGCCGTGTGGACAGGCTTTGCTGGGGAGAGGGTTGAACAGGCTCTGATGGAGAGCCAGGCGGGTTGTTGTGCTGTGTAGCCCCGTGTGCTGTGCTTGGTGGGCCCGTGTGCTGTGCTGGGGAGCCCGTTGAGTTGGGCTGGGGAGCCCGGTTTTCTGGGCTGTGCTGCTGGGGAGCCGTGTAGACAGGCTCTGCTGGGGAGTGGTTTGAACAGGCTCTGCTGGAGAGCCAGGCGGGCTGAGGTGCTGGGGGCACCCGTGTGCTGTGCTGGTGGCCCCCGTGTGCTGTGATGGGGAGCCCGCTGTACTCGGCTGTGCTGCTGGCCAACCGTGTGGACAGGCTCTGCTGTCGAGTGGTTTGAACAGGCTCTGCTGGGGAGCGGAGTGAACAGGCTCTGATGGAGAGGCAGGCGGGCTGTGCTGCTGGGGAGCCGTGTAGACAGGCTCTGCTGGGGAGTGGTTTGAACAGGCTCTGCTGGAGAGCCAGGCGGGCTGTTGTGCTGGGAAGCCCCGTGTGCTGTGCTGGGGAGCCCCGTGTGCTGTGCTGGGGAGCCCGGTGTGGTGGGCTGTGGTGCTGGGCAGCCGTGTGGACCGGCTCTGCTTGGGAGTGGTTTGAACAGTCTCTGCTGGAGAGCCAGGCGGGCAGTGCTGCTGGGGAGCCGTGTGGACAGGATCTGCTGGGGAGCCATTCGGGCTGTGATGCTGGGGGGCCCCGTGTGCTGTGCTGGGGAGCCAGGTGAGCTGGGCTGTGGAGCCCGGTGTGCTGGGCTGTGGTGCTCGGGAGCCGTGTAGACAGGCTCTGCTGAGGAGCGCTGTGAACAGGCTCTGATGGAGAACCAGGCGGGCTGTGGTGCTGGGGGCCCCCGTGTGCTGTGCTGCGGAGCTCGTTAAGCTGGGATGTGGAGCCCGGTGTGCTGGGCTGTGGTGCTGGGGAGCACGGTGAGCTGGGCTGTGGTGCTGGGGAGCCGTGTAGTCAGGCTCTGATGGAGAGCCAGGCGGGCTGTGGTGCTGGGGGGCACCGTGTGCGGTGCTGGGGAGCCCGTTTTGCTGGGCTTCTGAGCCCGGTGTGTTGGGCTGTGGTGCTGGGGAGCGGTGTGAACAGGCTCTGCTGGAGAGCCAGGCGGCCTGTGGTTCTAGGGGACCCCATGTCCAGTGCTGGGGAGCCCGGTGTGCTGGGCTGTGGTGGTGGGGAGCCGAGGAGACAGGCTCTGCTGCGGAGCGGTGTGAACAGGCTCTGATGGAACGCCATGTTGGCTGTGGTGCTGGGGGCCCCCGTGTGCTGTGCTCGGGAGCCCGTTTAGCTGGGCTGGGGAGCCCGGTGTGCTGGGCTGTGGTGCTTGCGAACCTTGTAGACAGGCTCTGCTGGGGAGCGGTGTGAACAGGCTCTGATGGAGAGCCAGGTGGGCTGTGGTGCTGGGGGCCCCCGTGTGCTGTGGTGGGGGGCCCGGTGAGCTGGGCTGGGGAGCCCGGTGTGCTGGGCTGTGCTGCTGGGGAGCCGTGTGGACAAGCTCTGCTGGGGAGCGGTCTGAACAGGCTCTGATGGAGAGCCAGTTGGGCTGTCATGATGAGGGCACCCGTGTGCTGTGCTGGGGGGCCCGGTGAGCTGGGCTGCGCAGCCCGGTGTGCTGGGCTGTGCTGCTTGGGAGCCGTGTAGACAAGCTCTGCTGGGGAGCGGTGTGAACAGGATCTGGTGGGGAGCCATTCGGGCTGTGATGCTGGGGGGCCCCGTGTGCTGTGCTGGGGAACCCGGTGAGCTGGGCTGGGGAGCCCGGTGTGCTGGGCTGTGGTACTGGGGAGCCGTGTGGACCGGCTCTGCTGGGGAGTGGTTTGAAAAGGCTCTGCTGGACTGCCAGGCGGGCTGTTGTGCTGGGGGGCCCTGTGTGCCGTGCTGGGGAGCGCGGTGAGCTGGGCTGGGGAGCCCGGTGTGCTGGGCTGGGGTGCTGGGGAGCCGTGTAGACAGGCTCTGCTGCGGAGCGCTGTGAACAGGCTCTGATGGAGAGCCAGGCGGGCTGTGGTGCTGGGAGCCCGCGTGTGCTGTGCTGGGGAGCCCGTTGAGCTGGGCTGGGGAGCCCGGTGTGTTGGGCGGTGGTGCTGGGGAGCAGTGTGGACAGGCTCTGCTGGGGAGAGGGTTGTACAGGCACTGATGGAGAGCCAGGCGGGCTGTGGTGCTGGGGGGCCCCGTGTGCTGTGCTGGGCAGCCCTGTGAGCTTGGCTGGGGAGCCCGGTGTGCTGGGCTGGGGAGCCTTGTGTGCTGGGCTGTGGTGCTGGGGAGCCGTGTGGACAGGCTCTGCTGGGGAGCGGTGTGAACAGGCTCTTATGAAGAGCCAGGCGGGCTGTGGTGCTTGGGGGCCCCGTGTGCTGTGCTGGGGAGCCCGTTGAGCTGGGCTGGGGAGCCCGGTGTGTTGGGCTGTGGTGCTGGGGAGCCGTGTGGACAGGCTCTGCTGGGGAGCCATTCGGGCTGTGGTGCTGGGGGGCCCCGTGTGCTGTGCTGGGGAGCCCGGTGAGCTGGGCTTGAGAGCTCGGTGTGCTGGGCTGTGGTGCTGGGTAGCCGTGTAGACAGGCTGTTCTGGGGAGCGGTGTCAACAGGCTCTGCTGGAGAGCCAGGCGGGCTGTGGTGTTGGGGGCCCCCGTGTGCTGTGCTGGGGAGCCCGGAGAGCTGGGCTGGGGAGCCCGGTGATCTGGGCTGTGCTGCTGGGGAGCCGTGTGGACAGGCTCTGCTGGGGAGTGGTGTGAACAGGCTCTGCTGGAGAGCCAGGCGGGCTGTGGTGCTGGGGGCCCCCGTGTGCTGTGCTGGGGAGCCCTGTGAACTGGGCTGAGGAGCCCGGTGTACTGGGCTGTGGTTCTGGGGAGCCGTATTTACAGGCTCTGCTGGCGAGTGGTTTGAACAGGCTCTGCTAGGCAGCGGAGTGAACAGGCTCTGATGGAGAGCCAGGCGGGCTGTTGTGCTGGGAAGCCCCGTGTGCTGTGCTGGGGAGCCCGTTGAGCTGGGCTGGGGAGCCCGGTGTGCTGGGCTGTGGTACTGGGGAGCCTTGTGGACAGGCTGTGCTGGGGATTGGTTTGAACAGGCTCTGCCGGGGAGCGGATTGAACAGGCTCTGATGGATAGCCAGGCTGGCTGTGGTCCTGGGGGACCCCGTGTTTTGTGCTGGGGACCCTGGTGAGCTGGGCTGGGGAGCCCGGTATGCTGGGCTGTGCTGCTGGGGAGCCGTGTGGACAGGCTCTGCTGGTGAGCGGTGTGAAAAGGCTCTGATGGAGAACCATCCATGCTGTGGTGCTGGGGGGCCCCGTGTGCTGTGCAGGGGAGCCCGTCGAGCTGGGCTGGGGAGCCCGGTGTGTTGGGCTTTTGTGCTAGGGAACCGTGTGGAAATGCTCTGCTGGGGAGTTGTTTGAAAAGGCTCTGCTGGATAGCCAGGCGGGCCTTGGTGCTTGGGGCCCCCGTGTGCTGGGCTGGGGAGCCCTGTGAGCTGGGATGAGGAGCCCGGTGTGCTGGGCTGTGGTGCTGGGTAGCCGTGTTGACCTGCTCTGCTGGCGAGTGGTTTGAACAGGCTCTGCTGGGGAACGGAGTGAACAGGCTCTGATGGAGAGCCAGGCGGGCTGTTGTGCTGTGAAGCCCCGCGTGCTGTGCTGGGGTCCCCGTGTGCTTTGCTGGGGAGCCCGTTGAGCTGGGCTGGGGAGCCCGGTGTTCTGGGCTGTGGTGCTGGGGAGCCGTATAGACAGGCTCTTCTGGGGAGTGGTTTGAACAGGTAGTGCTGGGGAGCGGAGTGAACAGACTGTGAGGGAGAGTCAGGCGGGCTGTGGTGCTGGGGAGCCCCGTGTGCTGTCCTGGGGAGCCCAGTGTGCTGGGCTGTGGTGCTGGGGAGCCGTGTGGACAGGCTCTGCTGGGGAGAGGGTTGAACAGGCTCTGATGGAGATCCAGGCGGGCTGTGGTGCTGGGAGCCCGCGTGTGCTGTGCTGGGGAGCCCGTTGAGCTGGGCTGGGGAGCCCGGTGTGTTGGGCGGTGGTGCTGGGGAGCAGTGTGGACAGGCTCTGCTGGGGAGAGGGTTGTACAGGCACTGATGGACAGGCTCTGCTGGGGAGAGGGCTTGTACAGGCACTGATGGAGAGCCAGGCGGGCTGTGGTGCTGGGGGGCCCCGTGTGCTGTGCTGGGCAGCCCTGCTAGCTTGGCTGGGGAGCCCGGTGTGCTGGGCTGGGGAGCCTGGTGTGCTGGGCTGTGGTGCTGGGGAGCCGTGTGGACAGGCTCTGCTGGGGAGCGGTGTGAACAGGCTCTTATGAAGAGCCAGGCGGGCTGTGGTGCTTGGGGGCCCCGTGTGCTGTGCTGGGGAGCCCGTTGAGCTGGGCTGGGGAGCCCGGTGTGTTGGGCTGTGGTGCTGGGGAGCCGTGTGGACAGGCTCTGCTGGGGAGCCATTCGGGCTGCGGTGCTGGGGGGCCCCGTGTGCTGTGCTGGGGAGCCCGGTGAGCTGGGCTTGAGAGCTCGGTGTGCTGGGCTGTGGTGCTGGGTAGCCGTGTAGACAGGCTGTTCTGGGGAGCGGTGTCAACAGGCTCTGCTGGAGAGCCAGGCGGGCTGTGGTGTTGGGGGCCCCCGTGTGCTGTGCTGGGGAGCCCGGAGAGCTGGGCTGGGGAGCCCGGTGTTCTGGGCTGTGCTGCTGGGGAGCCGTGTGGACAGGCTCTGCTGGGGAGTGGTGTGAACAGGCTCTGCTGGAGAGCCAGGCGGGCTATGCTGCTGGGGGCCCCCGTTTGCTGTGCTGGGGAGCACGGGGAGCTGGGCTGGGGAGCCCGGTGTGCTGGGCTGTGGTGCTGGGGAGCCGTGTGAACAGGCTCTGCTGGAGACCCAGGCGGGCTGTGGTGCTGGGGGCCCCCGTGTCATGTGCTGGGTAGCCCGGTGAGCTGGGCTGGGAGCCCGGTCTGCTGGGCTGTGCTGCTGGGGAGCCGTGTGAACAGGCTCTGATGGAGAGCCAGGCTGGCTGTGGTCCTGGGGGACCCCGTGTTTTGTGCTGGGGAGCCCGTTGAGTTGGGCTGGGGAGCCCGGTGTTCTGGGCTGTGGTGCTGGGGAGCCGTGTAGACAGGCTCTGCTCGGAGCGGTGTAAAGAGGATCTGATGGAGAGCCAGGCGGGCTGTGGTGCTGGGGGCCCCAATGTGCTGTGCTGTAGGCCACAGTGAGCTGGGCTGGGGAGCACGGTGTTCTGGGCTGTGTTGCTGGGGAGCTGTGTGGACAGGCTCTGCTGGGGGGTGGTTTGAACAGGCTCTGCTGGAGACCCATGCTGGCTTTGGTCCTGGGGGGCCCCATGTTCTGTGCTTGGGACCCTGGTGAGCTGGGCTGGGGAGCCCGGTATGCTGGGCTGTGCTGCTGGGGAGCCGTGTGGAAAGGCTCTGCTGGGGAGCGGTGTTAAAAGGCTCTGATGGAGAGCCAGCCGGGCTGTGGTGCTGGGGGGCCCCGTGTGCTGTGCTGGGGAGACCGTTGAGCTGGGCTGGGGAGCCCGGTGTGTTGGGCTTTGGTGCTAGGGAACCGTGTGGACAGGCTCTGCTGGGGAGAGGTTTGAAAAGGCTCTGCTGCATAGCCAGGCGGGCTGTGGTGCTGGGGGCCCCCGTGTGCTGTGCTGGGGAGCCCTGTGAACTGGGCTGAGGAGCCCGGTGTGCTGGGCTGTGGTTCTGGGGAGCCGTATTTACAGGCTCTGCTGGCGAGTGGTTTGAACAGGCTCTGCTGGGCAGCGGAGTGAACAGGCTCTGATGGAGAGCCAGGCGGGCTGTTGTGCTGGGAAGCCCCGTGTGCTGTTCTGGGGAGCCCGTTGAGCTGGGCTGTCGAGCCCGGTGTGGTGGGCTGTGGTGCTGGGGAGCCGTGTGGACAGGCTCTGCTGGGGAGAGGGTTGAACAGGATCTGATGGAAAGCCAGGCGGGCTGTGGTGCTGGGGGGCCCCGTGTGCTGTGCTGGGGATCTCGTTGAGCTTGGCTGGGGAGCCCGGTGTGCTGGGCTGTGGTGCTGGAGAGCCGTGTGGACAGGCTCTGCTCGGGAGTGGTTTGAACAGGCTCTGCCTGAGAGCCAGGCGGGCTGTGGTGCTGGGGGGCCCCGTGTGCTTTACTGGGGAGCCCGCTGAGCTGGGCAGAGGAGCCCGGTGAGCTGGGTTTTGGTGCTGGGTAGCTTTGTAGACAGGCTCTGCTGGCGAGTGGTTTGAACAGGCTCTGCTGGAGAGTCAGGCGGGCTGTGGTGCTGGGGGGCCCCGTGTGCGTTGCTGGGGGCCCCCGTGTGCTGTGCTGGGGAGCCCGTTGAGCTGGGCTGGCACGCCTGGTGTGCTGGGCTTACGGTGCTTGGGAGTCGTGTGGACAGGCTCTGCTGGGGAGTGGTTTGAACAAGCTCTGATGGAGTGCCAGGCGGGCTGTGGCGCTGGGTGCCCCCGTGTGCTGTGCTGGGGGGCCCGGTGAGCTGTGCTGGGGAGCCCGGTTTGCTGGGCTGTGGTGCTGGGGAACCGTGTAGACAGGCTCTGCTGGGGAGCGGTGTGAAAAGGCTCTGCTGGATAGCCAGGCTGGCTGTGGTCCTGGGGGACCCCGTGTTTTGTGCTGGGGACCCTGGTGAGCTGGGCTGGGGAGCCCGGTATGCTGGGCTGTGCTGCTGGGGAGCCGTGTGGACAGGCTCTGCTGGTGAGCGGTGTGAAAAGGCTCTGATGGAGAACCATCCATGCTGTGGTGCTGGGGGGCCCCGTGTGCTGTGCTGGGGAGCCCGTCGAGCTGGGCTGGGGAGCCCGGTGTGTTGGGCTTTTGTGCTAGGGAACCGTGTGGAAATGCTCTGCTGGGGAGTTGTTTGAAAAGGCTCTGCTGGATAGCCAGGCGGGCCTTGGTGCTTGGGGCCCCCGTGTGCTGGGCTGGGGAGCCCTGTGAGCTGGGATGAGGAGCCCGGTGTGCTGGGCTGTGGTGCTGGGTAGCCGTGTTGACCTGCTCTGCTGGCGAGTGGTTTGAACAGGCTCTGCTGGGGAACGGAGTGAACAGGCTCTGATGGAGAGCCAGGCGGGCTGTTGTGCTGTGAAGCCCCGCGTGCTGTGCTGGGGTCCCCGTGTGCTTTGCTGGGGAGCCCGTTGAGCTGGGCTGGGGAGCCCGGTGTTCTGGGCTGTGGTGCTGGGGAGCCGTGTAGACAGGCTCTTCTGGGGAGTGGTTTGAACAGGTAGTGCTGGGGAGCGGAGTGAACAGGCTGTGAGGGAGAGTCAGGCGGGCTGTGGTGCTGGGGAGCCCCGTGTGCTGTCCTGGGGAGCCCGGTGTGCTGGGCTGTGGTGCTGGGGAGCCGTGTGGACAGGCTCTGCTGGGGAGAGGGTTGAACAGGCTCTGATGGAGAGCCAGGCGGGCTGTGGTTCAGGGGAGCCCGGTGAGCTGTGCTGGGGGCCCCCGTGTGCTGTGCTGGGGAGTCCGGTGAGCTGGGCTGGGGAGCCCATGTGCTGGACTGTGGTACTGGGGAGCCGTGTGGACCGGCTCTGCTGGGGAGTGGTTTGAAAAGGCTCTGCTGGACAGTCAGGCGGGCTGTGATGATGGGGGGCCCCGATGAGCTGGGCTGGGGAGCCCGGTGTTCTGGACTGTGGTGCTGGGGAGCCTTGTAAACTGGCTCTGCTGCTGAGCGCTGTGAACAGGCTCTGATGGAGAGCCAGGCGGGCTGTGGTGCTGGGGGCCCGCGTGTGCTGTGCTTGGGAGCCCGTTGAGCTGGGCTGGGGAGACCGGTGTGCTGGGCTGTGGTGCTGGGGAGCCGTGTAGACAGGCTCTGCTGGGGAGCCATTCGGGCTGTAGTGCTGGGGGGCCCCGTGTGCTGTGCTGGGGAGCCCGGTGAGCTCGGCTGGGGAGCCCGGTGTACTGGGCTGTGGTGCTGGGGAGCCGTGTAGACAGGCTCTGCTGCGGAGCGCTGTGAACAGGCTCTGATGGAAAGCTAGGCGGGCTGTGGTGCTGGGGAGCCCGGTGTGCTGGGCTGTGGTGCTGGGGAGCCGTGTAGACAGGCTCTGATGGAGAGCCAGGCGGGCTGTGGTGCTGGGGGTCCCGTGTGCTGTGCTGGGGAGCCCGTTGAGGTGGGCTTCGGGGAGCCCGGTGTGCTGGGCTGTGCTGCTGGGGAGCCCTGTGTACAGGCTCTGCTGGGGAGTTGTGTGAACAGGCTCTGCTGGAGAGCCAGGCGGGCTGTCGTGCTGGGGACCCCCGTGTGCTGTGCTGTGCTGGGGAGTCCGGTGAGTTGGGCTGGGGAGCCCGGTGAGCTGGGCTGTGCTGCTTGGGAGCCGTGTGGACAGGCTCTGCTGGGGAATGGCTTGAACAGGCTCTTCTGGAGAGCCAGGCGGGCTGTGGTGCTTCGGGCCCCCGTGTGATGTCCCGGGGAGCCCGGTGGAAAGGCTGTGCTGGGGAGTCCGGTGAGGTGGGCTGGGGAGCACGGTGAGCTGGGCTGTGCTGCTGGGGAGCCGTGTGGACAGGCTCTGCTGGGGAATGGTTTGAACAGGCTCTTCTGGAGAGCCAGGCGGGCTGTGGTGCTGGGGGCCCTCGTGTGATGTCCCGGGGAGCCCGGTGAGCTGGGCTGGGGAGCCCGGTGTGCTGTGCTGTGCTGCTGCGGACGGGTTTGAACAGGCTCTGATGGAAAGCCAGGCGGGCTCTGGTGCTTGGGGGCCCCGTGTGCTCTGCTGGGGAGCCCGGTGAGCTGGGCTCGAAAGCCCGGTGTGCTGGGCTGTGATGCTGGGGAGCGGTGTGGAAAGGCTCTGCTGGGGAGTGGTTTGAATAGGCTCTGCTGGGGAGCGGAGTGAACAGGCTCTGATGGAGAGCCAGGCGGGCTGTGGTGCTGGAGGGGCCCGTGTGCTGTGCTGGGGATTTCGTTGAGCTAGGCTGGGTAGCCCGGTGTGATGGGCTGTGATGCTGGGGAGCCGTGTGGACAGTCTCTGCAGGGGAGTGGTTTGAACAGGCTCTGCTCGAGAGCCAGGCGGGCTGTGGTGCTGGAGGGGCCCGTGTGCTGTGCTGGGGAGCCCGGTGAGCTGGGCTGGGGAGCCCGGTGTGTGGACTGTTGTGCTGGCGAGCCGTGTAGACAGGCTCTGCTGTGGAGGGGTGTGAAAAGGCTTTGTTGGAGAGCCAGGCGGGCTATGGTGCTGGGGGCCCCCGTGTGCTGTGCTGGTTAGCCCTGTGAGCTGGGCTGGGGAGCCCAGTGTGCTGGGCTGTGGTGCTTGGGAGCCGTGTGGACTCGCTCTGCTGGGGAGTGGTGTGAACAGGCTCTGAAGGAGAGCCAGGCGGGCTGTGGTGCTGGGGGGCCCCGTGTGCTTTGCTGGGAAGCCCGTTGAGGTGGGCTGCGGAGCCCGATGTGCTGGGCTGTGGTGCTGGGGAACTGTGTGTACAGGCTCTGCTGGGGAGAGGGTTGAACATGCTCTGATTTAGAGCCAGGCGGGCTTTGGTGCTGGGGGGCCCCGTGTGCTGTGCTGGGGAGCCCGTTGAGCTGGGCTAGGGAGCCCGGTGTGCTGGGCTGTGGTGCTGGGGAGCCGAGTGGACAGGCTCTGCTGGGGAGTGGTTTGAATAGGTTCTGCTGGAGAGCCAGGCAGGCTGTGGTGCTGGGGGCCCCCGTAAGCTGTGCTGGAGGCCCCCATGTGCTGTGATGGGGAGCCCGGTTTGCTGGGCTGTGCTGCTGGGGAGCCGTGTGGACAGGCTCTGCTGGGGAGCGGTGTGAAGAGGCTCTGCTGGAGAGCCAGGCGGGCTGTGGTGCTGGGGGGCCCCGTGTGCTGTGCTGGGTTGCCCGGTGTGCTGGGCTGTGGTGCTGGGGAGCCGTGTGGACAGGCTCTGCTGGGGAGAGGGTTGAACAGGCTCTGATGGAGAGCCAGGCGGGCTGTGGTTCAGGGGAGCCCGGTGAGCTGTGCTGGGGAGCCCGGTGTGCTGGGCTGTGGTGCTGGGTAGCCGTGTGGACAGGCTCTGCTGGGGAGAGGGTTTAACAGGCTCTGCTGGAGAGCCAGGCGGGCTATGGTGCTGGGGGGACCCGTGTGCTGTGTTGGGGAGCCCGGTGAGCTGGGCTGGGGAGCCCGGTGTGCTGGGCTGTTGTGCTGGGGAGCCCTGTAGACAGGCTCTGCTGGGGAGCGGTGTGAACAGGCTTTGATGGAGAGCCAGGCGGGCTATGGTGCTGGGGGGGCCCGTGTGCTTTGCTGGGGAGCCCGGTGTGCTGGGCTGTTGTCCTGGTGAGCCGTGTAGACAGGCTCATCTGTGGAGGGGTGTGAACAGGCTTTGTTGGAGAGCCAGGCAGGCTATGGTTCTTGGGGGCCCCGTGTGCTGTGCTGGGGAGCCCTGTGAGCTGGGCTGGGGATCCCAGTGTGCTGGGCTGTGGTGCTTGGGAGCCGTGTGGACTCGCTATCCTGGGGAGGGGTTTGAACAGGCTCTGATGGAGAGCCAGGCGGGCTGTGGTGCTGGGGAGCCCGGTGAGCTGGGCAGAGGAGCCCGTTGAGCTGGGCTTCGGAGCCCAGTGTGCTGGGCTGTGGTGCTGGGGAGCCGTGTGGACAGGCTCTGTTTGGGAGTGGTTTGAATAGGCTCTGATTGAGAGCCAGGCAGGCTGTGGTGCTGGGGAGCCCGGTGAGCTGGGCAGAGGAGCCCGGTGTGCCGGGCTGTGCCGCTGGGGAGCCGTGTAGACAGGCTCTGCTGGGTTGCGGTGTGAACAGGCTCTGCTGGAGGGCCAGGCGGGCTGTGGTGCTGGGGGGCCCCGTGTGCTGTGCTGGGGAGCCCTGTGAGCTGGGCTGGGGAGCCCGGTGTGCTGGGCTTTTGTGCTGGGGAGCCGTGTAGACAGGCTCTGCTGCAGAGGGGTGTGAACAGGCCCTGATGGAGAGCCAGGCTGGCTAAGGTGCTGGGGGCCCCCTTGAGCTGTGCTCAGGAGCCCGCTGAGCTGGGAAGGGGATCCCCGTGTGCTTGGCTATGGTGATGGGGAGCCGTGTAGACAAGCTGTGCTGTTGAGCAGTGTGAACAGGCTCTGCTGGGGAGCGGTGTGAAAAGGCTCTGATGGAGAGCCAGGTGGGCTGTGGTTCTGGCGGGCCCCATGTCCTAAGCTGGGGAGCCCGGTGAGCTTGGCTGGGGAGCCCGGTGTTCTGGGCTGTGGTGCTGGGGAGCCGTGTAGACAGGCTATGCTCGGAACGGTGTGAACAGGCTCTGATGGAGAGCCAGGTGGGCTGTGGTGCTGGGGGCCCCCATGTGCTGTGCTGGGGGCCACGGTGAGCTGGGCTGGGGAGCACGGTGTGCTTGGCTGTGGTGCTGGGGAGCTGTGTGGAAAGGCTCTGCTGGGGGGTGGTTTGAACAGGCTCTGCTGGAGACCCAGGCCGGCTGTGGTCCTGGGGGACCCCGTGTTCTGTGCTTGGGACCCTGGTGAGCTGGGCTGGGGAGCCCGGTATGCTGTGCTGTGGTGCTGGGGAGCTTTGTAGAAAGGCTTTCCTGGGGAGTGGTGTGAACAGGCTCTGTTGGTGAGCCAGGCGGACTGTGGTGTTGGGGGCCCCCGTGTGCTGTGCTGGGGGCCACGGTGAGCTGGGCTGGGGAGCCCGGTGTACTGGACTGTGGTGCTGGCCAACCGTGTAGACAGGCTCTGCTGGGGGGCCCCGTGTGCTGTGCTGGGGAGCCCGGTGAGCTGGGCTTGGGAGCCCGGTGTTCTGGGCTGTGCTGCTGGGGAGGCGTGTGGAAAGGCTGTGCTGGGGAGTGATTTCAAAAGGCTCTGCTGGAGAGCAACGAGGGCTGTGGTGCTGGGGGTCCCCGTGTTCCATGCTGGGGAGCCGGTTGAGCCTGGCTGGGGAGCCCGGTGTGCTAGGCAGTGGTGCTGGGGAGGCGTGTGGACAGGATGTGCTGGGGAGTGGTGTGGACAGGGTGTGCTGGAAAGCCAGGCGGGCTGTGGTGCTGGGGGCCCCCGTGTGCTGTGCTGGGGAGCCCGTTGAGCTTGGCTGGGGAGCCCGGTGTGCTGGGCTGTGTTGCTGGGGAGCTGTTTGAACAGGCTCTGATGGGGAGAGGGTTGAACATGCTCTGATTTACAGCCAGGCGGGCTTTGGTGCTGGGGGCCCCCGTGTGCTGTGCTGGGGAGCCCGTTGAGCTAGGCTGGGGAGCCCGGTGTTCTGGGCTGTTGTGCTTGCGAACCGTATAGACAGGCTCTGCTGGGGGAGTGGTTTGAACAGGCACTGCTCGAGAGCCAGGCGGGCTGTGGTGCTGGGGGGCCCCGTGTGCAGTGCTGGAGAGCCCGGTGAGTTGGGCTGTGGTGCTGGGGATCCGTGTAGACAGGCTCTGCTGCGGAGCTTTGTGAACTGGCTCTGATGGAGAGCCAGGCGGGCTGTGATTCTGGGCGCCCGCGTGTGATGTGTGTAGTGGGCCCGGTGAGGTGGGCTGGGGAGCCCAGTGTTCTGGGCTGTGGTGCTGGGGAGCCGTGTGGACAGGCTCTGCTGGGGAGCGCTGTGACCAGGCTCTGATGGAGAGCCAGGCGGGCTGTGGTGCTGGGGGGCCCCGTGTGCTGTCCTGGGGAGACCGGTGAGCTGGGCTGGGGAGCCCGGTTTGCTGGGCTGTGGTGATGGGGAGCCGTGTAGACAGGCTCTGCTGGGGAGCGGTGTGAACAGGATTTGATGGAGAGCCAGGCGGGCTGTGGTGCTGGGGGGGACCGTGTGCTGTCCTGGGGAGCCCGTTGAGCTGGGCTGGGGAGCCCAGCGTGCTGGGCTGTGGTGCTGGGGAGCCGTGTGTACAGGCTCTGTTAGGGAGTGGTTTGAATTAGCTCTGATTGAGAGCCAGGCGGGCTGTGGTGCTGGGGAGCCCGGTGAGCTAGGCAGAGGAGCCCGGT
This sequence comes from Dascyllus trimaculatus, assembly GCA_024666655.1. Classification (NCBI taxonomy): domain Eukaryota; kingdom Metazoa; phylum Chordata; class Actinopteri; family Pomacentridae; genus Dascyllus; species Dascyllus trimaculatus. Next base: position 180,635 of record JAMOIN010000626.1, on the reverse strand, counting down.
TTGCTGGGCTGTGCTGCTGGGGAGCCGTGTAAACAGGCTCTGCTGGGGAACGGTGTGAACAGGCTCTGCTGGAGAGCCAGGCGGGCTGTGGTGCTGGGGAGCCATGTGGACAGGCTCTGCTGGGGAGTGGTTTGAACAGGCTCTGCTGGAGAGCCAGGCGGGCTGTTGTGCTGGGTAGCCCCGTGTGCTGTTCTGGGGGGGCAAGTGTGCTGTGCTGGGGAGCCCGTTGAGTTGGGCTGGGGAGCCCGGTGTGCTGGGCTGTGGTGCTGGGGAGCCGTGTGGACAGGCTCTACTGGGGTGCAGTATTAACAGGCTCTGCTGGAGAGCCAGGCGGCCTGTGGTTCTGGGGGCCCCCGTGTCCAGTGCTGGGGAGCCCGATAAGCAGGGCTGGGGAGCCCGGTAAGCTGGGCTGTGCTGCTGGGGAGCCGTGTAGACAGGCTGTGCTGGGGAGCGGTGTGAACAGTCTCTGCTGGGGAGCGGTGTGAACAGTCTCTGATGGAAAGCCAGGCGGGCTGTGGTGCTGGGGGGCCCGGTGTGCTATTCTGGGGAGCCCGGTGTGCTGGGCTGTGGTGATGGGGAGCCGTGTGGACAGGCTCTGCTGGGGAGCCGTGTGGACAGGCTCTGCTGTGGAGAGGGTTGAACAGGTTCTGATGGAGAGCCAGGCGTGCTGTGGTGCTGGGGGCCCCCATGTGCTGTGCTGGGGAGCCCGGTGAGCTTGGCTGGGGAGCCCGGTGTGCTGGGCTGTGCTGCTGGGGAGCCGTGTGGACAGGCTCTGCTGCGGAGCGCTGTGACCAGGCTCTGATGGAGAGCCAGGCGGGCTGTGGTGCTGGGGGGCCCCGTGTGCTGTGCTGGGGAGACCGGTGAGCTGGGCTGGGGAGCCCGGTGTGCTGGGCTGTGGTGATGGTGAGCGTGAAGACAGGCTCTGCTGCGGACTGCTGTGAACAGGCTCTGATGGAGAGCCAGGCGGGCTGTGGTGCTGGGGGCCCGCGTGTGCTGTGCATGGGAGCCCGTTGAGCTTGGCTGGGGAGCCCGGTGTGCTGGGCTGTGGTGCTGGGGAGCCGTGTAGACAGGCTCTGATGGAGAGCCAGGCGGGCTGTGGTGCTGGGGCCCCGCGTGTGCTGTGCTTGGGAGCCCGTTGAGCTGGGCTGGGGAGCCCGGTGTATTGGGCTGTGGTGCTGGGGAGCCGTTTTGACAGGCTCTGCTGGGGAGAGGGTTGTACAGGCTCTGATGGAGAGCCAGGCGGGCTGTGGTGCTGGGGGGCCCCGTGTGCTGTGCTGGGCAGCCCTGTGAGCTTGGCTGGGGAGCCCGGTGTGCTGGGCTGTTGTGCTGGGGAGCCGTGTGGACAGGCTCTGCTTGGGAGCGGTGTGAACAGGCTCTGCTGGACAGCCAGGCGGTCTGTGATGCTGGGTGGCCCCGTGTGCTGTGCTCGGGAGCCCGGTGAGCTGGGCTGGGGAGCCCGGTGTGCTGGGCTGTGGTGCTCGGGAGCTGAGTGAAATGGCTCTGATTGAGAGCCAGGCGGACTGTGGTGCTGGGGGGCCCCGTGTGCTGTGCTGGGGAGCCCAGTGAGCTGGTGCTGTGCTGCTGGGGAGCGCTGTGGACCGGGTCTACTGGGGAGTGGTTTGAACAAGCTCTGATGGAGAGCCAGGCGGGCTGTGGTGCTGGGGGGCCCCGTGTGCTGTGCTGGGGAGCCCGTTGAGCTGGGCTTCGGAGCCCGGTGTGTTGGGCTGTGGTGCTGGGCAGCCGTGTGGTCAGGCTCTGCTGGAGAGCGGTGTGAAAAAGCTCTGATGGAGAGGCAGGCGGGCTGTAGTGCTGGGGGCCCCCGTGTGCTGTGCTGGGCAGCCCGGTGAGCTGGGCTGTGCTGCTGGGGAGCCGTGTGGACCGGCTATGATGGGGAGTGGTTTGAACAGGCTCTGCTGGAGAGCCAGGCGGGCTGTGGTGCTGGGGGCCCCCGTGTGCTGTGCTGGGAACCCCGGTGAACTGGGCTGGGGAACCCCGTGTGCTGGGCTGTGGTGCTGTGGGCCCCCGTGTGCTGTGCTGGGGAGCCCGGTGTGCTGGGCTGGGGAGCCCGGTGTGCTGGGCTGTGCTGCTGGGTTGCCGTGTGGACAGGCTCTGCTGGGGAGCGGTGTGAACAGGCTCTGCTGGAGAGCCCGGCGGGCTGTGCTGCGGTGTTCTGGGCTGTGCTGCTGGGGAGCCGTGTAGACATGCTCTGCTGGGGAGCGGTGGGAACAGGCTCTGATGGAGAGCCAGGCGGGTTGTGGTTCGTGGGGCCCCGTGTGCTGTGCTGGGGAGCCCGGTGAGCTGCCCTGGGGAGCCCGGTATGCTGGGCTGTGGTGCTGGGGAGAGGTGTGGAGAGGCATTGCTGGGGAGTGGTTTGAAAACGATGTGCTGGACAGCCAGGCGGGCTGTGTTGCTGGGGGACCCCGTGTGCCGTGCTCGGGAGCCCGGTGAGCTGGGCTAGGGAGCCTGGTGTGCTGGGCTGTGGTGCTGGGGAGCGGTGTGAAATGGCTCTGATGGAGAGCCAGGTGGGCTGTGGTGCTGGGGAGCCGTGTAGACAGGCTCTGCTGCGGAGCGCTGTGACCAGGCTCTGATGGAGAGCCAGGCGGGCTGTGGTCCTGGGGGCCCCCGTGTGCTCTCCTGTGGAGCCCGGTGAGCTGGGCTGGGGAGCCCGGTGTGCTGGGCTGTGCTGCTGGGGAGCCGTGTGGACAGGCTCTGCTGCGGAGCGCTGTGACCAGGCTCTGATGGAGAGCCAGGCGGGCGGTGGTGCTGGGGGGCCCCGTGTGCTGTGCTGGGGAGACCGGTGAGCTGGGCTGGGGAGCCCGGTGTGCTGGGCTGTGGTGATGGTGAGCCGTGAAGACAGGCTCTGCAGGAGAGAGGGTTGAACAGGCTCTGATGGAGAGCCAGGCGGGCTGTGGTTCAGGGGAGCCCGGTGAGCTGTGCTGGGGAGCCCGGTGTGCTGGGCTGTGGTGCTGGGGAGCCGTGTGGACAGGCTCTGCTGGTGAGAGGGTTGAACACGCTCTGCTGGAGAGCCAGGCGGGCTATGGTGCTGGGGGGGCCCGAGTGCTGTGCTGGGGAGCCCGGTGAGCTGGGCTGGGGAGCCCGGTGTGCTGGGCTGTTGTGCTGGGGAGCCGTGTAGACAGGTTCTTCTGTGGAGGGGTGTGAACAGGCTTTGTTGCAGAGCCAGGCAGGCTATGGTGCTGGGGAGCCCCGTGTGCTGTGCTGGGGAGCCCTTTGAGCTGGAATGGGGAGCCCAGTGTTCTGGGCTGTGGTACTTGGGAGCCGTGTGGAATCGCTCTGCTGGGGAGTGGTTTGAACAGGCTCTGATGGAGAGCCAGGCCGGCTGTGGTGCTGGGGAGCCCGGTGAGCTGGGCAGAGGAGCCCGGTGTGCTGGGCTGTGCTGCTGGGGAGCCGTGTAGACAGCCTCTGCTGGGGAGCGGTGTGAACAGGCTCTGCTGGAGAGCCAGGCGGGCTGTGGTTCTCGGGAGCCGTGTGGACAGGCTCTACTGGGGAGTGGTTTGAATAGGCTCTGCTGGAGAGCCAGGCAGGCTGTGGTGCTGGGGGGCCCCGTGTGCTGTGCTGGGGAGCCCGGTGAGCTGGGCTGGGGAGCCCGGTGTCCTGGGCTTTTGTGCTGGGGAGCCGTGTAGACAGGTTGTGCTGCGGAGGGGTTTGAACAGGCCCTGATGGAGAGCCAGGCGGGCTGTGGTGCTGGGGGCCCCCGTGAGCTGTGCTCAGGAGCCCGTTGAGCTGGGCTGGGGATCCCTGTGTGCTGGGCTGTGGTGATTGGGAGCCGTGTAGACAGGCTCTGCTGTTGAGCGGTGTGAACAGGCTCTGATGGAGAGCCAGGTGGGCTGTGGTGCTGGGAAGACCCGTGTGCTGTACTCGGGAGCCCAGTGAGCTAGGCTTCGGAGCCCAGTGTGCTGGGCTGTGGTGCTGGGAAGCCGTGTGGACGTGCTCTGCTGGGGAGAGGGTTGAACAGGCTCTGATGGAGAGCCAGGCGGGCTGTGGTGCTGGTTATCCCCGTGTGCTTTGCTGGGGGGGCCCGTGTGCTGTGTTGGGGAGCCCGGTGTGCTGGGCTGTGGTGCTGGGGATCCGTGTGGACAGGCTCTGCTGGGGAGCGGAGTGAACAGGCTCTGATGGAGAGCCATGCGGGCTGTGGTGCTGGGAAGACCCGTGTGCTGTGCTGGGGGGCCGGTTGAGCTGGGCTGGGGAGCCCGGTGTGGTGGGCTGTGGTGCTGGGGAGCCGTGTGGACAAGCTCTGCTGGTGAGAGGGTTGAACAGGCGCTGATGGAGAGCTAGGCGGGCTGTGGTGCTGGGGGGCCCCGTGTGCTGTGCTGCGGAGCTCGGTGAGATCGGCTATTGAGCCCGGTGTGCTGGGCTGTGCTGCTGGGGAGCCGTGTGGACAGGCTCTTCTGGGGAGCGGTGTGAAGAGGCTCTGCTGGAGAGCCAGGCGGACTGTGGTGCTGGGGGGCCCCGTGTGCTGTGCTGGGGAGCCCGGTGAGCTTGGCTGGGGAGCCCGGTGTTCTGGGCTGTGCTGCTGGGGAGCCGTGTAGACAGGCTCTGCTGGTGAGCGGTGTGAACAGGCTCTGATGGAGAGCCAGGCGGGCTGTGGTGCTGGGGAGCCCTGTGTGCTGTGCTGGGGAGCCCGGTGAGCTTGGCTGGGGAGGCCAGTGTATTGGGCTGTGCTGCTGGGGAGCCGTGTGGACCGGCTCTGCTTGGGAGTGGTTTGAACAGGCTCTGCTGGAGAGCCAGGCGGGCCGTGGTGCTGGGGGCCCCCGTGTGCTGTGCTGGGGAACCCGTTGTGCTGGGCTGGGGAGCCCGGTGTGCTGGGCTGTGGTGCTAGGGAGCCGTGTAGACAGGCTCTGCTGGGGAGCGGTGTGAACAGGCTCTGATGGAGAGCCAGGCGGGCTGTGGATCTGGGGGGCCCCGTGTGCTTTGTTGGGAAGCCCGTTGAGGTGGGCTGGGGAGCCCGGTGTGCTGGGCTGTGGTGCTGGGGAACTGTGTGTACAGGCTCTGCTGGGGAGAGGGTTGAACATGCTCTGATTTAGAGCCAGGCGGGCTTTGGTGCTGGGGGCCCCCGTGTGCTGTGCTGGGGAGCCCGTTGAGCTTGGCTGGGGAGGCCGGTGTGCTGGGCTGTGCTGCTGGGGAGCCGTGTGGACAGGCTCTGCTGCGGAGCGCTGTGACCAGGCTCTGATGGAGAGCCAGGCGGGCTGTGGTGCTGGGGGGCCCCGTGTGCCGTGCTCGGGAGCCCGGTGAGCTGGGCTGGGTAGCCCGGTGTGCTGGGCTGTGGTGCTGGGGAGAGGAGTAAAATGGCTCTGATGGAGAGCCAGGCGGGCTGTGGTGCTGGGGGGCCCCGTGTGCTGTGCTGGGGAACCCGGTGTGTTGGGCTGTCGTGCTGGGGAGCCGTGTGGACAGGCTGTGCTGGGGAGTGGTTTGAACAGGCGTTGCTGGAGAACAACGCGGGCTGTGGTGCTGGGGGCCCACGTGTGCTGTGCTGGGGGCCCCCGTGTGCTGTGCTGGGGAGCCCGGAGTCCTGGGCTGTGTTGCTGGGGAGCCGTGTGAACAGGCTCTGCTGGGGAGAGTTTTGAACAGGCTCTGCTGGAGAGCAGGGCGGGCTGTTGCTGGGGGCCCCCGTGTGCTGTGCTGGGGAGCCCGGTGAGCTGGGCTGGTTTGCCCGGTGTGCTGGACTGTGGTGCTGGGGGGCCCCGTGTGCTGTGCTGCGGAGCGCGGTGAGATCGGCTATGGAGCCCGGTGTGCTGGGCTGTGCTGCTGGGGAGCCGTGTGGACAGGCTGTGCTGGGGAGCGATGTGAAGAGGCTCTGCTGGATAGCCAGGCGGGCTGTGGTGCCGGGGGCCCTCGTGTGCTGTGCTGGGGAGCCCGGTGAGCTTGGCTGGGGAGCCCGGTGTGCTGGGCTGTGGTGCAGGGGAGCCGTGGAGACAGGCTCTGCTGGGGAGCGGAGTGAAGAGGCTCTGCTGGGGAGCGGTGTGAACAGGGTCTGATGGAGAGCCAGGTGGGCTGTGGTGCTGGAGGCCCCCGTGTGCTGTGCTGTGGAGCCCGGTTAGCTGGGCTGGGGAGACCGGTGTGCAGGGCTGTGCTGCTGGGGAGCCGTATGGACAGTCTCTGTGGGGAGAGGTTTGAACATGCTCTGATGGAGAGCCAGGCGAGCTGTGGTGCTGGGGGACCCGGTGTGCTGTGCTGGGGAGCCCGGTGAGCTGGGCTGGGCAGCCCGGTGTGCTGGGCTGTGTTGCTGGGGACCCGTGTAGATAAGCTCTGCTGGGTAGCGGTGTGAACAGGCTCTGATGGAAAGCCAGGCGGGCTGTGGTTTTGGGGGCCCCCGTGTGCTTTGCTGGGGAGCCCGGTGAGCTGGGCTGGGCAGCCCGGTGTGCTGGGCTGTGGTGCTGGGGAGCCGTGTGGACAGGCTCTGCTGGGGAGCGGTGTGAAATGGCTCTGATGGAGAGCCAGGCGGGCTGTGGTTCTGGGGGGCCCCGTGTGCTGTGCTGGGGAGCCCGTTGAGCTGGGCTTCAGAGCCCGGTGTGTTGTGCTGTGGTGCATGGGAGCCGTGTGGACAGGCTCTGCTGGTTAGTGGTTTGAACCGGCTCTGCTGAGGAGAGTTTTGTACAGGCTCTGATGGAGAGCCAGGCGGGCTGTTGTGCTGGGAAGCCCCGTGTGCTGTGCTGGGGGGGCCCGTGTGCTGTGCTGGGGAGCCCCATGAGCTGTCCTCTGGAGCCCGGTGTGCTGGGCTGTTCTGCTGGAGAGTCAGGCGGGCTGTGGTTCTGGGGGCCCCCGTGTGCTGTGCTGGGGAGCCCGGTATGCTGTGCTTTACTGCTGGGGAGCCGTGTAGACAAGCTATGCTGGGGAGCGGTGTGAACAGGCTCTGATGGAAAGCCAGGCGGGCTGTGGTTTTGGGGGGCCCCGTGTGCTGTGCTGAGGAGCACGGTGAGCTGGGCTGGGGAGCCCAGTGTTCTGGGCTGTGGTGGTGGGGAGGCGTGTGGACAGGCATTGCTGGGGAGTGGTTTGAACAGGCTCTGCTGGAGAGGCAGGCGGGCTGTGGTGCTGGGGGCCCCCGTGTGCTGTGCTGGGGAGCCCTGTGAGCTGGGCTGGGGAGCCCGGTGTGCTGGGACGTGCTGCTGGGGAGCCGTGTGGACAGGCTTTGCTGGGGAGCGGTTTGAACAGGTTCTACTGCAGAGCCAGGCGGCCTGTGGTGCTGGGGGGCCCCGTGTGCTGTGCAGGGGGCCCCCGTTTGCTGTGCTGGGTAGCCCCGTGAGCTTGGCTGGTGAGCCCGGTGTGCTGGGCTGTGCTGCTGGGGAGCCGTGTGGACAGGCTCTGCTGCGGAGCGCTGTGACCAGCCTCTGATGGAGAGCCAGGCGGGCTGTGGTGCTGGGGGGCCCGTGTGCTGTGCTGGGGAGACCGGTGAGCTCGGCTGTAGAGCCCGGTTTGCTCGGCTGTGGTGATGGGGAGCCGTGTAGACAGGCTCTGCTGTGGAGGGGTGTGAACAGGCTTTGTTGGAGAGCCAGGCGGGCTATGGTGCTGGGGGGCCCCGTGTGCTGTGCTGGGGAGCCCTGTGAGCTGGGCTGGGGAGCCCGGTGTGCTGGGCTGTGGTCCTTGGGAGCCGTGTAGACAGGCTCTGCTGGGGAGCGGTGTGAACAGGCTCTGATGGAGAGCCAGGCGGTCTGTGGTGCTGTGGGCCCCCGTGTGCTGTGCTGGGGAGCCCGGTGTGCTGGGCTGGGGGGCCCCGTGTGGTGGGCTTAGGTGATGGGGAGCCGTGTAGACAGGCTCTGTTCCGGAGCGGTGTGAACAGGCTCTGATGGAGAGCCAGGCGGGCTGTGGTGCTGGGGGGCCCCGTGTGCTGTGCTGGGGAGCCCGGTTTGCTGGGCTGTGGTGCTTGGGAACCGTGTGGACAGGCTCTGCTGGGGAACCCTGTGGACAGGCTCTGCTGGGGAGCTGTGTTGACAGGCTCTGCTGGCGAGTGGTTTTAACATGCTCTGCTGGGCAGCGGAGTGAACAGGCTCTGTTGGAGAGCCAGGCGGGCTGTTGTGCTGGTAAGCCCCGTGTGCTGTGCTGGGGGGCCCAGTGTGCTGTGCTGGGGAGCCGGTTGAGCTGGGCTGGGGAGCCTGGTTTGGTGGTCTGTGGTGCTGGGGAGCCGTGTGGACAGGCTCTGCTGGGGAGAGGGTTGAACAGCCTCTGATGGAGAGCCAGGCGGGCTGTGGTGCTGGGGGGCCCCGTGTGCTGTGCTGGGGAGCCCGTTGAGCTGGGCTTGGGAGCCCGGTGTGCTGGGCTGTGGTGCTGGGGAGCCGTGTGGACAGGCTCTGCTGGGGAGTGGTTTGAACAGGCTCTGCTCGAGAGCCAGGTGGGCCGTGGTGCTGGGGGGCCCCGTGTGCATTGCTGGAGAGCCCGGTGGGCTGGGCTGTGGTGCTGGGGAGCCATGTGGACAGGCTCTCCTGGGGAGCGGTGTGAAATGGCTCTGATGGAGAGCCAGGCGGGCTGTGGTTCTGGGGGGCCCCGTGTGCTGTGCTGGGAGCCCGTTGAGCTGGGCTTCGGAGCCCAGTGTGTTGGGCGGTGGTGCTGGGGAGCCGTGTGCACAGGCTCTGCTGGGGAGTGGTTTGAACAGGGTCTGCTGGATTGCCAGGCGGGCTGTGGTACTGGGGTACCCCGTGTGCTGTGCTGGGGAGCCCGGTGAGCTGGGCTTAGGAGCCCGGTGTGTTGGGCTGTGGTGCTGGGTAGCCGTGTGGACAGGCTCTGCTGGGGAGTGGTTTGAACAGGCTCTGCTCGAGAGCCAGGCGGGCTGTGGTGCTGGGGGGCCCCGTGTGCTGTGCTGGGGAGCCAGCTGGGCTGGGCCGGGGAGCCCGGTGTGCTGGGCTGTGGTGATGGGGAGCCGTGTAGACAGGCTCTGCTGGGGAGCGGTGTGAACAAGCACTGATGGAGAGCCAGGCGGGCTGTGATGGTGGGGGCCCCCGTGTGCTGTGCTGGGGGGCCCGGTGAGGTGGGCTGGGGAGACCGGTGTGCTGGGCTCTGCTGCTGTGGAGCCGTGTGGAAAGGCTCTGCTGGCGAGTGGTTTGATCAGAATCTGCTGGAGAGCCAGGCGGGCTTTGGTGCTGGGTGGCCCCGTGTGCTGTGCAAGGGAGCCCGGTGTGCTGGGCTGTGGTACTGGTGAGCGGTATGAACAGGCTCTGCTGGGGTGCGGTGTGAAAAGGCTCTGATGGAGAGTCAGGCGGGCTTTGGTGCTGGGGGCCCCCATGTGCTGTGCTGGGGAGCCCGGTGAGCTTGGCTGGGGAGCCCGGTGTGCTGGGCTGTGCTGCTGGGGAGCCGTGTGGACAGGCTCTGCTGCGGAGCGCTGTGATCAGGCTTTGATGGAGAGCCAGGTGGGCTGTGGTGCTGAGGGGTCCCGAGTGCTGTCCTGGGGAGACCGGTGAGCTGGGCTGGGGAGCCCGGTGTGCTGGGCTGTGGTGATGGGGAGCCGTATAGACAGGCTCTGCTGGGGAGCGGTGTGAACAGGCTCTGCTGGAGAGCCAGGCGGGCTGTTGTGCTAGGGAGCCGTGTAGACAGGCTCTGCTGTGGAAGGGTGTAAACAGGCTTTGTTGGAGAGCCAGGCGGGCTATGGTGCTGGGGAGCCCGGTGTGCTGGGCTGTGGTGCTGGGGAGCGGTGTGAAATGGCTCTGATGGAGAGCAAGGCGGGCTGTGGTTTTGGGGCGCCCCTAGTGCTGTGCTGGGGAGCCCGTTGAGCTGGGCTTCGGAGCCCGGTGTGCTGGGCTGTGCTGCTGGGGAGCCGTGTGGACAGGCTCTGTTGGGGAGTGGTTTGAAAAGGCTCTGCTGGAGAGTCAGGCGGGCTGTTGTGCTGGCGGGCATCGTGTGCTGTGTTGGGGAGCCCGGTGTGCTGGGCTGTGGTGCTGGGGAGCGGTGTGAAATGGCTCTGATGGAGAGCAAGGCGGGCTGTGGTGTTGGGGCGCCCCTAGTGCTGTGCTGGGGAGCCCGTTGAGCTGGGCTTCGGAGCCCGGTGTGCTGGGCTGTGCTGCTGGGGAGCCGTGTGGAAAGGCTATGCTGGGGAGCGGTTTGAACAGGCCATGATGGAGAGCCAGGCGGGATGTGGTGCTGGGGGGCCCCGTGTGCTGTGCTGGGGAGCCCGGTGAGCTGGGCTGGGGAGGCCGGTGTGCTGGGCTGTGGTGCTGGGGAGCCGTGTGGACAGGCTCTGCTGGGGAGCGGAGAGATCAGGCTCTGCTGGGGAGCGGTGTGAACAGGCACTGATGGAAAGCCAGGCGGGCTGTGGTGTTGGGGGCCACCGTGTGCTTTGCTGGGGAGCCCGGTGAGCTTGGCTGGGTAGCCCGGTGTGCTGGGCTGTGCTGCTGGGGAGGCGTGTGGACAGGCTGTGCTGGGGATTGGTTTGAACAGGCTCTGCTGGAGAGCCAGGCGGGCTGTGGTGCTGGGGGCCCCCCGTGTGCTGTGCTGGGGAGCCCGGTGAGCTGGGCTGGGGAGCCCGGTTTCCTAGGGTGTGCTGCTGGGGAGCCGTGTGGACCGGCTCTGCTGAGGAGCGGTGTGAACAGGCTCTGATGGAAAGCCAGGCAGGCTGTGGTGTTGGGGGTCCCCGTGTGCTGTGCTGGGGGCCCCCGTGTGCTGTGCTGGGGAGCCCGGTGTGCTGGGCTGTGCTGCTGGGGAGCCGTGTGGACAGGCTCTGCTGGGTAGTGTTTCGAACAGGCTCTGCTGGAGAGCCAGGCGGGCTGTGTTGCTGGGGGCCCCCGTGTGCTGTGCTGGGGAGCCTGGTGTGCTGGGATGTGGTGCTGGGGGGCCCCGTGTGCTGTGCTGCGGAACGCGGTGATATCGGCTATGGAGCCCGGTGTGCTGGGCTGTGCTGCTGGGGAGCGGTGTGAACAGGCTCTGCTGGAGAGCCAGGCGGGCTGTGGTGCCGGGGGCCCTCGTGTGCTGTGCTGGGTAGCCCGGTGAGCTTGGCTGGGGACCCCGGTGTGCTGGGCTGTGCTGCTGGGTAGCCCTGGATACAGGCTCTGCTGGGGAGCGGTGTGAACAGGCTCTGATGGAGAGCCAGGTGGGCTGTGGTGCTGGGGGGCCCTGTGTGCTTTGCTAGGGAGCCCGGTGAGCTGGGTTGGGGAGGCCAGTGTGCTGGGCTGTGCTGCTGGGTAGCCCTGGAGACAGGCTCTGCTGGGGAGCGGTGTGAAGAGGCTCTGATGGAGAGCCAGGCGGGCCGTGGTCCTGGGGGGCCCCGTGTGCTGTGCTGGGGAGCCCTGTGAGCTGGGCTGGGGAGCCCAGTGTGCTGGGCTGTGGTGCTTGGGAGCCGTGTGGACTCGCTCTGCTGGGGAGTGGTTTGAACAGGCTCTGATGGAGAGCCAAGCGGGCTGTGGTGCGGGGGTGGACCGTGTACTGTCCTGGTGAGCCCGTTGAGCTGGGCTGAGGAGCCCGGTGTGCTGGGCTGTGGTGCTGGGGAGCCGTGTGGACAGGCTCTACTGGGGAGAGGGTTGAACAGCCTCTGATGGAGAGCCAGGCGGGCTGTGATGCTGGGGGGCCCCGTGTGCTGTGCTGGGGAGCCCGTTGAGCTGGGCTGGGGAGCCCGGTGTGCTGGGCTGTGGTGCTGGGGAGCCGTGTGGACAGGCTCTGCTGGGGAGTGGTTTGAACAGGCTCTGCTCGAGAGCCAGGTGGGCCGTGGTGCTGGGGGGCCCGGTGTGCATTGCTGGAGAGCCCGGTGGGCTGGGCGGTGGTGTTGGGGAACCGTGTGCACAGGCTCTGCTGGGGAGTGGTTTGAACATGGTCTGCTGGATTGCCAGGCGGGCTGTGGTACTGGGGGCCCCCGTGTGCTGTGCTGGGGAGCCCGGTGAGCTGGGCTTAGGAGCCCGGTGTTCTGGGCTGTGGTGCTGGGTAGCCGTGTGGACAGGCTCTGCTGGGGAGTGGTTTGAACAGGCTCTTCTCGAGAGCCAGGCGGGCTGTGGTGCTGGGGGGCCCCGTGTGCTGTGCTGGGGAGCCAGCTGGGCTGGGCCGGGGAGCCCGGTGTGCTGGGCTGTGGTGATGGGGAGCCGTGTAGACAGGCTCTGCTGGGGAGCGGTGTGAACAGGCTCTGATGGAGAGCCAGGCGGGCTGTGATGGTGGGGGCCCCCGTGTGCTGTGCTGGGGGGCCCGGTGAGGTGTGCTGGGGAATCCGGTGTGCTGGGCTCTGCTGCTGTGGAGCCGTGTGGAAAGGCTCTGCTGGCGAGTGGTTTGATCAGGATCTGCTGGAGAGCCAGTGTGCTGGGCTGTGGTGCTGGGTGGCCCCGTGTGCTGTGCAAGGGAGCCCGGTGTGCTGGGCTGTGTTACTGGTGAGCGGTATGGACAGGCTCTGCTGGGGAGCGGTGTGAACAGGCTCTGATGGAGAGTCAGGCGGGCTTTGGTGCTGGGGGACTCATGTGCTGTTCTGGAGAGCCCGGTGAGCTTGGCTGGGGAGCCCGGTGTGCTGGGCTGTGCTGCTGGGGAGCCGTGTGGACAGGCTCTGCTGCGGAGCGCTGTGATCAGGCTCTGATGGAGAGCCAGGTGGGCTGTGGTGCTGGGGGGTCCCGAGTGCTGTCCTGGGGAGACCGGTGAGCTGGGTTGGGGAGCCCGGTGTGCTGGGCTGTGGTGATGGGGAGCCGTGTAGACAGGCTCTGCTGGGGAGCGGTGTGAACAGGCTCTGCTGGAGAGCCAGGCGGGCTGTTGTGCTGGGGAGCCGTGTAGACAGGCTCTGCTGTGGAAGGGTGTAAACAGGCTTTGTTGGAGAGCCAGGCGGGCTATGGTGCTGGGGGGCCCCGTGTGCTGTGTTGGGGAGCCCTGTGAGCTGGGCTGGGGAGCCCAGTGTGCTGGGCTGTGGTGCTTGGGAGCCGTGTGGACTCGCTCTGCTGGGGAGTGGTTTGAACAGGCTCTGATGGAGAGCCAAGCGGGCTGTGGTGCGGGGGTGGACCGTGTACTGTCCTGGTGAGCCCGTTGAGCTGGGCTGAGGAGCCCGGTGTGCTGGGCTGTGGTGCTGGGGAGCCGTGTGGACAGGCTCTGTTGGGGAGTGGTTTGAAAAGGCTCTGCTGGAGAGTCAGGCGGGCTGTTGTGCTGGGGGGCATCGTGTGCTGTTTTGGGGAGCCCGGTGTGCTGGGCTGTGGTGCTGGGGAGCGGTGTGAAATGACTCTGATGGAGAGCAAGGGGGGCTGTGGTTTTGGGGCGCCCCTAGTGCTGTGCTGGGGAGCCCGTTGAGCTGGGCTGGGGAGCCCGGTTTGCTGGGCTGTGGTGCTGGGGAGCCGTGTGGACTGGCTCTGCTGGGGAGCGGTGTGAACAGGCTCTGCTGGGGAGTGGTTTCAACAGACTCTGCTGGAGAGCCAGGCGGGCTGTGGTGCTGGGGGGCCCCGTGTGCTGTTCTGGGGTCCCCCGTGTGCTGTGCTGGGGAGCCCGGTGTGCTGGGCTGTGCTGCTGGTGAGCAGTGTGAACAGGCTCTGATGGACAGGAAGGCGTTCTGTGTTGCAGGGGGCCCCCGTGTGCTTTGCTGGGGAGCCCGGTGAGCTGGGCCGGGGAGCCCGGTGTGCTCTGCAGGGGAGCCCGGTGTGCTGGGCTGGGGAGCCCGTTGAGCCGGGCTGTGCTGCTGGCGAGCCGTGTGGACAGGCTCTGCTGGGGAGTGGTTTGAACAGGCTCTGCTGGGGAGCGGAGTGAACAGGCTCTGATGGAGAGCCAGGCGGGCTGTTGTGCTGGGAAGCCCCGTGTGCTGTGGTAGGGAGCCCGTTGAGCTGGGTTGGGTAGCCCGGTGTGTTGGGCTGTGGTGCTGGGGAGCCGTGTGGACAGGCTCTTCTGGCGAGTGGTTTGAACAGGCTCTGCTGGGGGCCCCCGTGCTCTGTGCTGGGGGTCATGGTGAGCTGGGCTGGGGAGTACGGTGTGCTGGGCTGTGGTGCTGGGGAGCTGTGTGGAAAGGCTCTTCTGGGGGTGGTTTGAACAGGCTCTGCTGGAGAGCCAGGCGGGCTGTGGTGCCGGGGGGCCCCGTGTTCTGTGCTGGGGAGGCCGGTGAGCCTGGCCGGGGAGTCCGGTGTGCTGGGCTGTAGTGCTGGGGATCCGTGTGGACAGGCTCTGCTGGGGAGTGGTTTGAACAGGATCTGCTACAGAGCCAGGCGGGCTGTGGTTGTGGCGGCCCCCGTGTGCTGTGCTGGGGAGCCCGGTGTGCTGGGCTTTGGTGCTGGGGGGCCCCGTGTGCTGTGCTGCGGAGCGCGGTGATATCGGCTATGGAGCCCGGTGTGCTGGGCTGTGCTGCTGGGGAGCGGTGTGAACAGGCTCTGCTGGAGAGCCAGGCGGGCTGTGGTGCCGGGGGCCCTCGTGTGCTGTGCTGGGGAGCCCGGTGGGCTTGGCTGGGGAGCCCGGTGTGCTGGGCTGTGCTGCTGGGTAGCCCTGGAGACAGGCTCTGCTGGGGAGCGGTGTGAACAGGCTCTGATGGAGAGCCAGGTGGGCTGTGGTGCTGGGGGGCCCTGTGTGCTGTGCTGGGGAGCCCGGTGAGCTGGGCTGGGGAGGCCAGTGTTCTGGGCTGTTCTGCTGGGGAGCCGTGTTGACCGGCTCTGCTTGGGAGTGGTTTGAACAGGCTCTGCTGGAGAGCCAGGCGGGCCGTGTCGCTGGGGGCCCCCGTGTGCTGTTTTGGGGAACCCGGTGTGGTGGGCTGGGGAGGCCAGTGTGCTGTTCTGTGCTGCTGGGGAGCCCTGTTTACAGGATCTGCTGGGGAGCGGTTTGAACAGGCTCTGATGGAGAGCCAGGCGGGCTGTGGTGCTGGGGGCCCCCGTGTGCTGTGCTGGGGATCCCGGTGTGCTGGGCTGTGCTGCTGGGGAGCCGTGTGGACAGGCTCTGCTGGGGAGCCAGGCGGGCATTGGTGTTGGGGGGCCCGGTGTGTTGTGCTGGGGAGCCCGGTGTGCTGGGCTGTGGTGCTGGAGAGTCGTGTAGACAGGCTCTGCTGCGGAGCGGTGTGAACAGGCTCTGATGGACAGCCAGGCGGGCTGTGGTGCTGGGGGCCCCCGTGTGCTGTGCTGGGGTGCCCGGTGAGCTGGGCTGGGGATCCTGGTGTGCTGTGCTGTGGTGCTGTTGAGCCGTGTGGACAGGCTCTGCTGGGGAGTGGTTTGAAAAGGCTCTGCTGGATACATTCAGGCGGGCCGTGGTGCTGGGGTCCCCCGTGTGCTGTGTTGGGGAACCCGGTGTGTTAGGCTGGGGAGGCCAGTGTGTTGGGCTGTGCTGCTGGGGAGCCGTGTTGACAGGATCTGCTGGCGAGCGGTTTGAACAGGCTCTGATGGAGAGCCAGGCGGGCTGTGCTGCGGTGTGCTGGGCTGGGCTGCTGGGGAGCTGTGTAGACAGACTCTATTGGGGAGCGGTGTGAAGAGGCTCTGCTGGAGAGCCAGGTGGGCTGTGGTGCTTGTGGCCCCCGTGTGCTGTGCTGGGGAGCCCGGTGAGGTTGGCCGGGGAGCCCACTGTGCTAGGCTGTGCTGCTGGGAAGCCGTGTGGACAGGGACTGCTGGGGAGTGGTTTGAACAGGCTCTGCTAGGGAGCCAGGCGGGCTGTGGTGCTGGGGGGCCCTGTGTGCTGTGCTGGGGAGCCCGGTGAGCTGGGCTGGGGAGCCCGGTGTGCTGGGCTATGGTGCTGGGGAGCCGTGTAGACAGGCTCTGCTGGGGAGCGGAGTGAACAGGCTCTGCTGGGGAGCATTGTGAACAGTCTCTGATGGAGAGCCAGGCGGGCTGTGGTGCTGGGGGCCCCCGTGTGCTGTGCTGGGGAGCCCGGTGTGCAGGGCTGTGCTGCTTGGGAGCTGTATGGACAGTCTCTGCTGGGGAATGGTTTGAACAGGCTCTGATAGAGAGCCAGGCGGGCTGTGGTGTTGGGGGCCCCCGTGTGCTTTGCTGGGGAGCCCGGTGAGCTGGGCTGGGGAGCCCGGTGTGCCGGGCTGTGCTGCTGGGTAGCCCTGTAGACAGGCTCTGCTGGGGAGCGGTGTGAACAGGCTCTGCTGGAGAGCCAGGCGGGCCCTGGTGCTGGGGGCCCCCGTGTGCTTTGTTGGGGAACCCGGTGTGTTGGGCTGGGGAGGCCAGTGTGCTGGGCTGTGCTGCTGGGGAGCCGTGTTGACAGGATCTGCTGGGGAGCGGTTTGAACAGGCTATGATGGAGAGCCAGGCGGGCTGTGCTGCGGTGTGCTGGGCTGTGCTGCTGGGGAGCCGTGTAGACAGGCTCTGCTGGGGAGCGGTGTGAACAGGCTCTGCTGGAGAGCCAGGCGGGCTGTTGTGCTGGGGAGCCGTGTAGACAGGCTCTGCTGTGGAAGGGTGTAAACAGGCTTTGTTGGAGAGCCAGGCGGGCTATGGTGCTGGGGGGCCCCGTGTGCTGTGTTGGGGAGCCCTGTGAGCTGGGCTGGGGAGCCCAGTGTGCTGGGCTGTGGTGCTTGGGAGCCGTGTGGACTCGCTCTGCTGGGGAGTGGTTTGAACAGGCTCTGATGGAGAGCCAAGCGGGCTGTGGTGCGGGGGTGGACCGTGTACTGTCCTGGTGAGCCCGTTGAGCTGGGCTGAGGAGCCCGGTGTGCTGGGCTGTGGTGCTGGGGAGCCGTGAAGACATGCTCTTCTGGGGAGCGGTGTGAACAGGCTCTGATGGAGAGCCAGGCGGGCTTTGGTGCTGAGGGCCCCCGTGTGCTGTGCTGGGGAGCCCGGTGAGCTGGGCTGGGAAGCCCGGTGTGATGGGCTTTTGTGCTGGGGAGCCGTGTAGACAGGCTCTGCTGCGGAGGGGTGTGAACAGGCCCTGATGGAGAGCCAGGCTGGCTAAGGTGCTGGGGGCCCCCTTGAGCTGTGCTCAGGAGCCCGGTGAGCTGGGAAGGGGATCCCTGTGTGCTTGGCTGTGGTGATGGGGAGCCGTGTAGACAGGCTGTGCTGTTGAGCGCTGTGAACAGGCTCTGCTGGGGAGCGGTGTGAAATGGCTCTGATGGAGACCCAGGCGGGCTGTTGTTCTGGTGGGCCCCATGTCCTGTGCTGGGGAGCCCGGTGAGCTTGGCTGGGGAGCCCGGTGTTCTGGGCTGTGGTGCTGGGGAGCCGTGTAGACAGGCTATGCTCGGAACGGTGTGAACAGGCTCTGATGAGAGCCAGGCGGGCTATGGTGCTGGGGGGCCCCGTGTGCTGTGCTGGTTAGCCCTGTGAGCTGGGCTGGGGAGCCCAGTGTGCTGGGCTGTGGTGCTTGGGAGCCGTGTGGAGTCTTTCTGCTTTGGAGTGGTTTGAACAGGCTCTGATGGAGAGCCAGGCGGGCTGTGGTGCTGGGGGGGACCGTGTGCTGTCCTGGGGAGCCCGTTGAGCTGGGCTGGGGAGCCCAGTGTGCTGGGCTGTGGTGCTGGGGAGCTGTGTGGACAGGCTCTGCTGGGTGGTGGTTTGAACAGGCTCTGCTGTAGACCCAGGCCGGCTGTGGTCCTGGGGGACCCCGTGTTCTGTGCTGGGGACCCTGGTGAGCTGGGCTGGGGAGCCCTGTATGCTGGGCTGTGCTGCTGGGGAGCCGTGTGGACAGGCTCTCCTGGGGAGCGGTGTGAATAGGCTCTGATGGAGAGCCAGCCTGGCTGTGGTTCTGGGGGGCCCCGTGTGCTTTGCTGGGGAGCCCGTTGAGCTTGGCTGGGGAGCCCGGTGTGTTGGGCTTTGGTGCTGGGGAACCGTGTGGACAGGCTCTGCTGGGGAGTGGTTTGAAAAGGCTCTGCTGGATAGCCAGGCGGGCTGTGGTGCTGGGGCCCCCCTTGTGCTGTGCTGGGGAGCCCTGTGAGCTGGTCTGAGGAGCCCGGTGTGCTGGGCTGTGGTGCTGGGGAGCCGTGAAGACATGCTCTTCTGGGGAGCGGTGTGAACAGGCTCTGATGGAGAGCCAGGCGGGCTGTGGTGCTGGGGGCCCCCGTGTGCTGTGCTCGGGAGCCCGTTGAGCTGGGCTGGGGAGCCCGGTGTGCTGGTCTGTGGTGCTTGCGAACCGTGTAGACAGGCTCTGCTGGGGAGCGGTGTGAACAGGCTCTGATGGAGAGCCAGGCTGCGCTGACCAACTAGCTGGGGTTTTCACCACCATCTTCAACCAGTCCCTCTCCCAGTGCTCCATCCCACCCTGCTTAAAGTCCTCCACCATCATCCCTCTGCCAAAAAAGAACATTATCAACAGTCTCAACGACTACCGGCCAGTGGCACTCACCCCCATCATCATGAAGTGCTTTGAGAAACTGGTACAGAGTCACATTACTTCATGCCTGCCACCCACACTCGACCCCCACCAGTTTGCCTATAGAGCCAACCGGTCTACGCAGGACGCCATCGCCACCGCTCTGCACACCACGCTGACACACGTGGAACAGCGAGGGAGCTATGCGAGGCTGCTCTTCCTGGACTTCAGTTCGGCTTTCAATACCATCATTCCAAGCAGACTGGTGAGCAAGCTGGTGGACCTGGGTCTCTCCCACAACATCTGCAACTGGATTATGGACTTCCTGACAGACCGCTCCCAGAGGGTGAGAGTAGGACCCCACCTGTCCTCAGCACTGAGCACCAGCACTGGTTCTCCACAGGGCTGTGTGCTAAGCCCCTACTCTACACCCTCTACACCCACGACTGCACCCCCACCCACCCGAGCAACACCATCATCAAGTTTGCGGATGATACCACTGTGGTGGGGCTCATCTCAGGAGGAGATGAGACTGCCTACAGGGTGGAGGTGGAGCGGCTGTCAGCCTGGTGCACCACCAATAACCTCATCCTGAACACCTCCAAGTCTAAAGAACTGATCATAGACTTCAGGAGGTGTAAACCGGACATTCAACCCATCAGCATAAATGGGGACAGGGTGGAGATGGTGCCAGACTTCAGGTTCCTGGGCACCTACATCAGCAAGGACCTGACCTGGACTTCAAACTCTGCAGCGATACTGAAGAAGGCACAACAGAGACTCCACTTCCTGAGGATTCTCAGGAAGAACAACTTAAAAAATGAGCTCCTGTTGTCCTTCTACCGCTGCTCGGTGGAGTCGGTGCTGAGCTGTGGGATCTCATTATGGTTCTCCAGTTGCACGATGGCAGAGAGGAAGCAGCTCCAGAGGGTCATAAATGCGGCCCAGAGACTGACTGGCTGCCCTCTGCCATCTCTGGAGGAGATATACAACACCCGCTGCCTCAGGAGAGCCCGCAGCATCATCAGGGACTCCTCACACCCTGGTCACCACCTGTTTGAACTTCTACCCTCAGCGAGACGTTTCAGGGCAATAAAGTCAAAAACCAACAGACTAAAAAACAGCTTCTACCCAAGAGCTGTTGCTGCCCTGAACGCCGCACATTGACTCAACTCTGTACAGCTGCTGCAGTAACAAAAACCTGTTTCCACATTTCCAAGTGCAATACTGTCTGTGCAATGTCCCGATTATGTATGTATGTGTAGATGTATGCGTGTGGGTGTATGCATATATATACATATATATATATATATATATATTTATTAATAATCCAGAGATCTATTTTTTTTCATTCAATTTTTTGCTTTTCTGTCTTGTAAATACTTTTTAATAATGTACAGTCCCTTACTATTTTTTAATATTTTTAATATTTATGTCTGTTTGCACTGTTCTGTACGAGAGGTGCAACTGTTTAAATTTCGTTGTTCTTCTGATGGGACAATGACAATAAAAGAATTCTGATTCTGATTCTGGTGCTGGGGGGCCACGTGTGCTGTGCTGGGGAGCCTGGTGAGCTGGGCTGGAGAGCCCGGTGTGCTGGGCTGTGGTACTGGGGAGCCGTGTGGACCGGCTCTGCTGGGCAGTGGTTTGAAAAGGCTCTGCTGGACAGCCAGGCGGGCTGTTGTGCTGGGGGGCCCGTGTGCCGTGCTGGGGAGCCCGGTGAGCTGGGATGGGGAGCCCGGTGTGCTGGGCTGTGGTGCTGGGGAGCCGTGTAGACAGGGTCTGCTGCGGAGCGCTGTGAACAGGCTCTGATGGAGAGCCAGGCGGGCTGTGGTGCTGTGGGCCCGCGTGTGCTGTGCTGGGCAGCCCTGTGAGCTTGGCTGGGGAGCCAGGTGTGCTGGGCTGGGGAGCCCGGTGTGCTGGGCGGTGGTGCTGGGGAGCCGTGTGGACAGGCTCTGCTGGGGAGTGGCTTGAAAAGGCTCTGCTGGAGAGCAAGGCGGGCTGTGGTGCTGGGGGGCCCCTTGTTCTGTGCTGAGGAGCCCGTTGAGCTGGGCTGGGGAGCCCGGTGTGCTGGGCTGTGGTGCTGGGCAGCCGTGTAGACAGGCTCTGCTGGGGAGCGGTGTGAACAGGCTCTGATGGAGAGTCAGGCGGGCTGAGGTGCTGGGGGCCCCGTGTGCTGTGCTGGGTAGGCCGGTGAGCTGGGCTGGGGAGCCCGGTGTGCTGGGCTGTGGTGCTGGGGAGCCGTGTGGACAGGCTCTGTTGGGGAGCGGTGTGAACTGGCTCTGCTGGAGAGCCAGGCGGGCTGTGGTGCTGGGGGGGCCCCTGTGCTGTGCTGGGGAGCCCGTTGAGCTGGGCTGGGGAGCCCGGTATGCTGGGCTGTGATGCTGGGGAGCCGTGTGGAAAGGCATTGCTGGGGAGTGGTTTGAAAAGGATCTGCTGGACAGCCAGGCGGGCTGTGGTGCTGGGGAGCCTTGTGGACAGGCTCTGCTGGGGAGCGGTGTGAAAAGGCTCTGATGGAGAGCCAGGCGGGCTGTGGTGCTGGGGGCCCCGGTGTGCTGTGATCGGGAGTCCGGTGAGCTGGGCTGGATAGCCCAGTGAGCAGGGCTGTGGTGCTGGGGAGCCGTGTGGTCAGGCTCTGCTGAGGAGCGGTGTGGACAGGCTCTGATGGAGAGCCAGGCGGGCTGTGGTGCTGGGGGGCCCATTGTTCTGTGCTGAGGAGCCCGTTGAGCTGGGCTGGGGACCCCGGTGTACTGGACTGTGGTGCTGGCCGACCGTGTAGACAGGCTCTGCTGGGGGGCCCCGTGTGCTGTGCTGGGGATCCCGGTGTGCTGGGCTGTGGTGCTGGGGGGCCCCGTGTGCTGTGCTGTGGAGCCCGGTGAGATCGGCGGGGGAGGCCAGTGTGCAGGGCTGTGCTGCTGGGGAGCCGTGTTGACCTGCTCTGCTTGGGAGTGGTTTGAACAGGCTCTGCAGGAGAGCCAGGCGGGCCGTGTTGCTGGGGGTCCCCGTGTGCTGTGCTGGGGAACCCGGTGTGCTGTTCTGTGCTGCTGGGGCGCGGTGTGAACAGGCTCTGATGGAGAGCCAGGCGGGCTGTGGTGCTGGGGGCCCCCGTGTGCTGTGCTGGGGAGCCCGGTGAGATGGGCTGGGGAGCCCGGTGTGCCGGGCTGTGCTGCTGGGGAGCCGTGTGGACAGGCTCTGCTGTGGAGCGGTTTGAACAGGCTCTGCTGGAGAGCAAGGCGCGCTGTGTTGCTGGGGGCCCCCGTGTGCTGTGCTGGGAAGCCCGGTGAGCTGGGCTGGGGAGCCCGGTGTGCTGGGCTGGGGAGCCCCGTGTGCTGGGTTGTGGTGCTGGGGTGCCAGGTGTGCTGGGCTGTGGTGCTGGGGAGCCGTGTGGACAGGCTCTCCTAGGGAGCCAGGCGGGCTGTGGTGCTGGGGGCCCCCGTGTGCTGTGCCAGGGAGCCCGGTGACCTGGGCTGGGGAGCCCGGTGTGCTGGGCTGTGGTGCTGGTGAGCCGTGTGCTGTGCTGGGGGGCCCGGTGAGCTGGGCTGGGGAGCCCGGTGTGCTTGGCTGTGGTGCTGGGGAGCCGCGTGGACAGGCTCTGCTGGGGAGTGGTTTGAACAGGCTCTGCTGGATAGCCAGGCGGGCTGTGTTGCTGGGAAGCCCCGTGTGCTGTGCTGTGGGGCCCCGTGTGCTGTGCTGGGGAGCCCGGTGAGCTGGGCAGAGTAGCCCGGTGAGCTGTGCTGTGGTGCTGGGGAGCCCGGTGTGCTGGGCTGTGGTGCGAGGGACCCGTGTAGATAGGCTCTGCTGTGGAGCCGTGTAGACAGGCTCTGCTGGGGAGCGGTGTGAACAGGCTCTGATGGAGAGCCAGGCGGGCTGTGCTGCGGTGTGCTGGGCTGTGCTGCTGGGGAGCCGTGTAGACAGGCTCTGCTGGGGAGCTGTGTGAACAGGCTCTGATGGAGAGCCAGGCGGGCTATGGTGCTGGGGGCCCCCGTGTGCTCTGCTACGGAGCCCATTGAGCTGTGCTGGGGAGCCCGGTATGCTGGGCTGTGCTGCTGGGGAGAGGTGTGGACAGGCATTGCTGGGGAGTGGTTTGAAAAGGATCTGCTGGACAGCCATGCGGGCTGTGGTGCTGGGGGGCCCCGTGTGCCGTGCTCGGGAGCCCGGTGAGCTGGGCTGGGGAGCCCTGTGTGCTGGGCTTCTGGGGAGCCGTGTGGACAGGCTCTGCTGGGGAATGGTTTGAACAGGCTCTTCTGGAGAGCCAGGCGGGCTGTGGTGCTGGGGGCCCCCGTGTGATATCCCAGGGAGCCCGGTGAGCTGGGCTGGGGAGCTCGGTGTGCTTGGCTGTGGTGCTGGGGAGCCGTGTAGACAGGCTGTGATGGGGAGTGGTGTGAACAGGCACTGATGGAGAGCCAGGTGGGCTGTGGTGTTGGGGGCCCCCGTGTGCTGTACTGGGGAGCCCGGTGAGCTGGGCAGGGGAGCCCGGTGTTCTGGGCTGTGCTGCTGCGGAGCCCTGTGGACAGGCTCTGCTGGGGAGAGGTTTGAACAGGCTGTGCTGGAGAGCCAGGCGGGGTGTGGTGCTGGAGGCCCCGTGTGCTGTGCTGGGGGGTCCGGTGAGCTGGGCTGCGGAGCCCGGTGTTCTGGGCTGTTGTGCTGGGGAGCCGTGTAGACATGCTCTTCTGGGGAGTTGTGTGAACAGGCTCTGCTGGAGAGCCAGGCGGGCTGTGGTGCTGGGGGCCCCTGTGTGCAGTGCTGGGGAACCCGGTGTGCTGTTCTGTGCTGCTGGGGAGCCGTGTGGACCGGCTCTGCTGGGGAGCCAGGCGGGTTGTGCTGCGGTGTGCTGGGCTGTGCTGCTGGGGAGCCGTGTAGACAGGCTCTGCTGGGGAGCGGTGTGAACAGGCACTGATGGAGAGCCAGGCGGGCTGTGGTGCGGGGGGCCCCCGTGTGCTCTGCTACGGAGCCCGGTGTTTAGGGCTGGGAAGCCCGGTGTGCTGGGCTGTGGTGCTGGGGAGCCGTGTGGAAAGGCTCTGCTGGGGAGCGGTGTGAAAAGGCTCTGATGGAGAGCCAGGCGGGCTGTGGTGCTGGGGGGCCCGGTGTGCTGTTCTGGGGAGCCCGGTGTGCTGGGCTGTGGTGCTGGGGAGCCATGTGGACAGGCTCTGCTGGGGAGCGGTGTGAAGAGGCTCTGCTGTGAAGAGGGTTGAACAGGCCCTGACGAAGAGCAAGGCGGGCTGTGGTGCTGGGGGGCCCCGTGTGCTGTGCTGGGGAGCTCGGTGTGCTGGGCTGTGGTGCTGGGGAGCCGTGTGGACAGGCTCTGCTGGGGAGCCGTGTGGACAGGCTCCACTGGGGAGTGGTTTGAACAGTCTCTGCTGGAGAGCCAGGCGGGCTGTGGTGCTGGGGGGCCCCGTGTGCTGTGCTGGGGAGCCCGGTGAGCTGGGCTGGGGAGCCCGGTGAGCTGTGCTGTGGTGCTGGGGCGCCATGTCGACAGGCTCTGCTCCGGAGCGGTGTGAACAGGCTCTTATGGAGAGCCCAGGCGGGCTGTGGTGCTGGGGGCCCCCGTGTCCTGTGCTGGGCGGCCAGGTGAGCTGGGCTGGAGAGCCCGGTGTGCTGGGCTGGGGAGCCCGGTTTGCTGGGCTGTAGTGCTGGGGAGCCGTGTGGACCGGCTCTGCTGGGGAGTCGTTTGAACAGGCTCTGATGGAGAGCCAGGCGGCTGTTGTGCTGGGAAGCCCCGTGTGCCGTGCTGGGGGGCCCCGTGTGCTGTGCTGGGGAGCCCGTTAAGCTGGGCTGGGGGCCATGGTGAGCTGCGCTGCGGAGTACGGTGTGCTGGCCTGTGGTGCTGGGGAGCTGTGTGGACAGGCTCTTCTGGGGGGTGGTTTGAACAGGCTCTGCTGGAGAGCCAGGCGGGCTGTGGTGCAGGGGGGCCCCGTGTTCTTTGCTGGGGACCCTGGTGAGCTGGGCTGGGGAGCCCGTTGTGCTGGGCTGTGCTGCTGGGGAGCCGTGTGGACAGGCTCTGCTGGGGAGCGGTGTGAAAAGGCTCTGATGGAGAGCCAGCCGGGCTGTGGTGCTGGGGGCCCCCGTGTGCTGTGCTCGGGAGCCCAGTGAGCTGGGCTTCGGAGCCCAGTGTGCTGGGCTGTGGTGCTGGGAAGCCGTGTGGACAGGCTCTGATGGGGAGAGGGTTGAACAGGCTCTGATGGAGAGTCAGGCGGGCTGTGGTGCTGGGGGGCCCCGTGTGCTGTGCTGGGGAGCCCGTTGAGCTGGGCTGGGGAGCCCAGTGTGTTGGGCTGTGGTGCTGGGGAGCCGTGTCTACAGGCTCTGCTGGCGAGTGGTTTGAACAGGCTCTTCTGGGGAGCGGAGTGAACAGGCTCTGATGGAGAGTCAGGAGGGCTGTTGTGCTGGGGGGCCCCGTGTGCTGTGCTGGGGAGCCCGTTGAGCTGGGCTGGGGAGCCCGGTGTGCTGGGCTGTGGTGCTGGGGAGCCGTGTAGACCGGCTGTTCTGCGGAGTGGTGTGAACAAGCTCTGATTGAGAGCCAGGCAGGCTGTGGTACTGGTGGGCCCCGTGTGCTGTGCTAGTGAGCCCGTTGAGCTGTGCTGGGGAGCCCGGTGTGCTAGGCTGCTGTGCTGGGGAGCCGTGTGGACAGGCTCTGGTGGGGATTGGTTTGAATAGGCTCTGCTGGAGAGCAAGGCGGGCTGTGGTGCTGGGGGCCCCCGTGTACTGTGCTGGGGAGCCCGGTGAGCTGGGGTGGGGAGCCCGGTGTGCTGGGCTCTGCAGCTGGGGAGCCGTGGAGACAGGCTCTGCTGCGGAGCGGTGTGAACAGGCTATGCTGGAGAGCCAGGTGGGCTGTGGTGCTGGGGGCCCCGTGTGCTGTGCTGGGGAGCGCGGTGAACTGAGCTTGGGAGCCCGGTGTGCTAGGTTGTGGTGCTGGGGAGCCGTGTGGACAGGCTCTGCTGGGGAGCGGTGTGAACAGGCTCTGAAGGAGAGCCAGGCGGGCTGTGGTGCTGGGGGGCCCCGTGTGCTGAGCTGGGTGGCCCGGTGAGGTGGGCTGGGAAGCCCGGTGTGCTGGGCTGTGGTGCTGGGGAGCCGTGTTGTCAGGCTCTGCTGGGGAGCGGTGTGAAATGGCTCTGATGGAGAGCCAGGCGGGCTGTGGTGCTCGGAAGCCGCGTGTGCTGTGCTGGGGAGCCCGTTGAGCTGGGCTGGGGATCCCGGTGTGGTGGGCTGTGGTGCTGGGGAGCCGTGTGGACAGGCTCTGCTTGGGAGAGGCTTGAACAGGCTCTGATGGAGAGCCAGGCGGGCTGTGGTGCTGGGGGGCCCCGTGTGCTGTGCTTGGGAGCCCGTTGAGCTGTGCTGGGGAGCCCGGTGTGAAGGGCTGTGGTGCTGGGGAGCCGTGTAGACAGGCTCTGCTGGCGAGCCATTCGGGCTTTGGTGCTTGGGGCCCCCGTGTGCTGTGCTGGGGACCCTGGTGAGCTGGGCTGGGGAACCCCGTGTGCTGGACTGTTGTGCTGGGGAGCCGTGTGGACAGGCTCTGATGGAGAGCCGTCTCAACAGGCTCTGCTGGACAGCCAGGCGGGCTGTGGTGCTTTGGGCCCCCGTGTGCAGTGCTGGGGAGCTCGTTGAGCTGGGCTGGGGAGCCCGGTGTGCTGGGCTGTGGTGCTGGGGAGCCGTGTGGACAGGCTCTGCTGGGGAGCCGTGTGGACAGGCTCCACTGGGGAGTGGTTTGAACAGTCTCTGCTGGAGAGCCAGGCGGGCTGTGGTGCTGGGGGGCCCCGTGTGCTGTGCTGGGGAGCCCGGTGAGCTGGGCTGTTGTGCTGGGGAGCCGTGTAGACAGGCTCTGCTGGCGAGCCATTCGGGCTGTGGTGCTGGGGGGCCCCGTGTGCTGTGCTGGGGAACCCGGTGTGCTGGGCTGGGGAGCCCGGTGTGCTAGGCTGCTGTGCTGCTGGGTTGCCGTGTGCACAGGCTCTGCTGGGGATTGGTTTGAATAGGCTCTGCTGGAGAGCAAGGCGGGCTGTGGTGCTGGGGGCCCCCGTGTACTGTGCTGGGGAGCCCGGTGAGCTGGGGTGGGGAGCCCGGTGTGCTGGGCTCTGCAGCTGGGGAGCCGTGGAGACAGGCTCTGCTGCGGAGCGGTGTGAACAGGCTATGCTGGAGAGCCAGGTGGGCTGTGGTGCTGGGGGCCCCGTGTGCTGTGCTGGGGAGCGCGGTGAACTGAGCTTGGGAGCCCGGTGTGCTAGGTTGTGGTGCTGGGGAGCCGTGTGGACAGGCTCTGCTGGGGAGCGGTGTGAACAGGCTCTGAAGGAGAGCCAGGCGGGCTGTGGTGCTGGGGGGCCCCGTGTGCTGAGCTGGGTGGCCCGGTGAGGTGGGCTGGGAAGCCCGGTGTGCTGGGCTGTGGTGCTGGGGAGCCGTGTTGTCAGGCTCTGCTGGGGAGCGGTGTGAAATGGCTCTGATGGAGAGCCAGGCGGGCTGTGGTGCTGGGGGCCCGCGTGTGCTGTGATGGGGAGCCCGTTGAGCTGGGCTGGGGAGCCCGGTGTGGTGGGCTGTGGTGCTGGGGAGCCGTGTGGACAGGCTCTGCTTGGGAGAGGCTTGAACAGGCTCTGATGGAGAGCCAGGCGGGCTGTGGTGCTGGGGGGCCCCGTGTGCTGTGCTTGGGAGCCCGTTGAGCTGTGCTGGGGAGCCCGGTGTGATGGGCTGTGGTGCTGGGGAGCCGTGTAGACAGGCTCTGCTGGCGAGCCATTCGGGCTTTGGTGCTTGGGGCCCCCGTGTGCTGTGCTGGGGACCCTGGTGAGCTGGGCTGGGGAACCCCGTGTGCTGGGCTGTTGTGCTGGGGAGCCGTGTGGACAGGCTCTGATGGAGAGCCGTCTCAACAGGCTCTGCTGGACAGCCAGGCGGGCTGTGGTGCTTTGGGCCCCCGTGTGCAGTGCTGGGGAGCTCGTTGAGCTGGGCTGGGGAGCCCGGTGTGCTGGGCTGTGGTGCTGGGGGGCCCCGTGTGCTTTGCTGCGGAGCCCGGTGAGATCGGCTATGGAGCCCTCTGTGCTGGGCTGTGCTGCTGGGGAGCCGTGTGGAATGGCTCTGCTGGGGAGCGGTTTGAACAGGCTCTGATGGAGAGCCATGTGGGCTGTGGTGCTGGGGGGCCCCGTGTGCTGTGCTGGGGAGCCCGGTGAGGTGGGCTGGGGAGGCCAGTGTGCTGGGCTGTGCTGCTGGGGAGCCGTGTGGGCCGGCGCTGCTTGGGAGTGGTTTGAACAGGCTCCGCTGGAGAGCCAGGCGGGCTGTGGTGCTGGGGGGCCCCGTGTGCTGTGCTGGGGAGCCCGGTGAGCTGGGCTGGGGAGCCCGGTGTGCTGGGCTGTGGTAATGGGGAGCCGTGTAGACAGGCTCTGCTGGGGGCCCCCGTGCTCTGTGCTTGGGGCCATGGTGAGCTGGGCTGGGGAGTACGGTGTGCTGGGCTGTGGTGCTGGGGAGCTGTGTGGACAGGCTCTTCTGGGGGATGGTTTGAACAGGCTCTGCTGGAGAGCCAGGCGGGCTGTGGTGCCGGGGGGCCCCGTGTTCTGTGCTGGGGACCCTGGTGAGCTTGGCTGGGGAGCCCGGTGTGCTGGGCTGTGCTTTTGGGGAGCCGTGTGGACAGGCACTGCCGGGGAGCGGTGTGAAAAGGCTCTGATGGAAAGCCAACCGGGCTGTAGTGCTGGTGGCCCCCGTGTGCTGGGCTTCGGAGCCCAGTGTGCTGGGCTGTGGTGCTGGGAAGCCGTGTGGACAGGCTCTGATGGGGAGAGGGTTGAACAGGCTCTGATAGAGAGTCAGGCGGGCTGTAGTGCTGGGGGCCCACGTGTGCTGAGCTGGGCGGCCCTGTGAGCTGGGCTCGGTAGACTGGTGTGTTGGGCTGTGTTGCTGGGGACCCGTGTAGACAGGCTCTGCTGGGGAGCCGTGTGGACAGGCTCTGCTGGGGAGTGGTTTGAACAGTCTCTGCTGGAGAGCCAGGAGGACTGTTGTGCTGGGGGCCCCCGTGTGCTGTGCTGGGGACCCCGGTGAGCTGGGCAGGGGAACCCCGTGTTCTGGGCTGTGGTGCTGGGGAGCCGTGTGGACAGGCTCTGCTGGGGAGCGGTGTGAACAGACTCTGCTGGACAGACAGGCCGGCTGTGGTGCTGGGGGGCCCCGTGTGCTGTGCTGGGGAGCCCGGTGAGCTGGGCTGTTGTGCTGGGGAGCCGTGTAGACAGGCTCTGCTGGCGAGCCATTCGGGCTGTGGTGCTGGGGGGCCCCGTGTGCTGTGCTGGGGAACCCGGTGTGCTGGGCTGGGGAGCCCGGTGTGCTGGGCTGTGCTGCTGGGTTGCCGTGTGCACAGGCTCTGCTGGGGAGCGGTTTGAACAGGCTCTGCTGGAGAGCCAGGCGGGCTGTGCTGCGGTGTGCTTGGCTGTGCTGCTGGGGAGCCGTGTAGACAGGCTCAGCTGGGGAGCGGTGTGAACAGGCTCTGATTGAGAGCCAGACGGGCTGTGGTGCTGGGGGCCCCGTGTGCTGTGCTCGGGAGCCCAGTGAACTGAGCTGGGGAGCCCGGTGTGCTGGGCTGTGCTGTCTGGGAGCCGTGTGGACAGGCTCTGCTGGGGAGCCTTGTGAAGAGGCTCTGCTGGAAAGCCAGGTGGGCTGAGGTGCTGGGGGGCCCCGTGTTCTGTGCTGTCGAGCCCGGTGAGCTGGGCTTGGGAGGCCAGTGTGCTGTGCTGTGCTGCTGGTGAGCAGTGTGGACCGGCTCTGCATTGGAGTGGTTTGAACAGGCTCTGCTGGAGAGCCAGGCGGGCCGTGGTGCTGGGGGCCCCCGTGTGCTGTGCTGGGGAAGCCGGTGTCCTGTTCTGTGCTGCTGGGGAGCCGTGTGGACAGGCTCTACTGGGGAGCTTTGTGAAAAGGTTCTGATGGAGAGCCAGGCGGGCTGTGGTGCTGGGGGCCCCCGTGTGCTGTGCTGGGGAGCCCGGTGAGCTGTGCTGGGGGCCCCCGTGTGCTGTGCTGGGGAGCCCGGTTAGCTGGGTTGGGGAGCCCGGTGTGCAGGGCTTTGCTGCTGGGGAGCCGTATGGACAGTCTCTCCTGGGAAAAGTTTGAACAGGCTCTGATGGAGAGCCAGGCTTGCTGTGGTGTTGGGGGCCCCCGTGTGCTTTGCTGGGGAGCCCGGTGAGCTGGGCTGGAGAGCCCGGTGTGCTGGGCTGTGCTGCTGGGGAGGCGTGTGGACAGGCTGTGCTGGGGAGCGGTGTGAACAGGCTCTGATGGACAGCCAGGTGGGCTGTGGTGCTGGGGGGCTTTGTGTGCTGTGCTGGGGAGCCCGGTGAGCTGGGCCGGGGAGTCCAGTGTGCTGGGCTGTTCTGCTGGGGAGCCGTGTGGACCGGCTCTGGTTGGGAGTGGTTTGAACAGGCTCTGCTTGAGAACCAGGCGAGCCGTGGTGCTGGGGGCCCCCGTGTGCTGTGCTGGGGGGCCCGGTGAGGTGGGCTGGGGTGACCGGTGTGCTGGGCTCTGCTGCTGGGGAGCTGTGTGGAAAGGCTCTGCTGGCGAGTGGTTTAAACAGGCTCTGCTGGAGAGCCAGGCGGGCTGTGGTGCTGTGGGGCCCCGTGTGCTGTGCAGGGGAGCCCGGTGTGCTGGGCTGTGCTGCTGGTGAGCCGCGTGGACAGGCTCTGCGGGGGAGCGGTGTGAACAGGCTCTGCTGGAGAGCCAGGCGGGCTGTGGTTCTGGGGGGACCCGTGTGTTGTGCCGGGGAGCCCGTTGAGCTGGGCTTCGGAGCCCTGTGTGTTGGGCTGTGGTGCTGGGGAGCCTTGTGGACAGGCTCTGCTGGGGAGTGGTTTGAACAGGGTCTGCTGGATTGCCAGGCGGATTGTGGTACTGGGGGCCCCCGTGTGCTGTGCTGGGGAGCCCGGTGAGCTGGGCTGAGGAGCCCGGTGTGCTGGGTTGTGCTGCTGGGCAGCCGTGTGGACAGGCTCTGCTGGGGAGTGGTTTGAACAGGCTCTGCTTTAGAGACACTCGGGCTGTGGTGCTGGGGGGGCCGTGTGCTGTGCTGGGGAGCCCGGTGGGCTGGGCCGGGGATCCCGGTGTGCTGGGCTGTGGTTATGGGGATCCGTGTAGACAGGCTCTGCTGGGGAGCGGTGTGAACAGGCTCTGATGGAGAGCCAGGCGGGCTGTGATGGTGGGGGTCCCCGTGTGCTGTTCTGGGGGGCCCGGTGAGGTGGGCTGGGGTGACCGGTGTGCTGGGCTCTGCTGCTGGGGAGCCGTGTGGAAAGGCTCTGCTGGCGAGTGGTTTGAACAGGTTCTGCTGTAGAGCCAGGCGGGCTGTGGTGCTGTGGGGCCACGTGTGCTGTGCAGGGGAGCCCGGTGGGCTGGGCTGTGCTGCTGGTGAGCCGCGTGGACAGGCTCTGCTGGGGAGCGGTGTGAAAAGGCTCTGCTGGAGAGCCAGGCGGGCTGTGCTGCGGTGTGCTGGGCTGTGCTGCTGGGGAGCCGTGTAGACAGGCTCTGCAGGGGAGCGGGGCGGGCTGTGGTGCTGGGGGGCCCCGTGTGCTATGCTGGGGAGCCCGGTGTGATTGGCTGTGGTGCTGGGGAGCCGTGTGGAAAGGATCTGCTGGGGGGCTGTATGAACAGGCTCTGATGGAGAGCAAGGCGGGCTGTGGTGCTGGGGGGCCCCGGGGGCTGTGCTGGGGAGCCCGGTGAGCTGGGCTGGGGAGCCCGGTGTGCTGGGCTGTGGTGCTGGGGAGCAGTGTGGAAAGGCTCTGCTGGGGAGCGGTGTGAACAGGCTCTGATGGAGCGCCATGCGGGCTGTGGTGCTGGGGGCCCGCTTGTGCTGTGCTGGGGAGCCTGGTGACCTGGGCTGGGGAGCCCGTTGTGCTGGGCTGTGATGCTGGGGAGCCGTGTGGACAGGGACTGCTGGCGAGTGGTTTGAACAGGCTCTGCTGGGGAGCCAGGCTAGCTGTGATGCTGGGGGCCTCCGTGTGCTGTCCTGGGGAGCCCGGTGAGCTGGGCTGGGGAGCCCGGTGTGCTGGGCTGTGGTGCTGGGGAACCGTGTAGACAGGCTCTGGTGGGGAGCGGTGTGAAGAGGCTCTGATGGAGAGCCAGGCGGGCTGTTGTGCTGGGAAGCCCCGTGTGCTGTGCTGGGGGATCCCATGTGCTGTGCTTGGGAGTGGTTTGAACAGGCTCTGGCCGAGAGCCTGGCGAGCTGTGGTGCTTGGGAGCCATGTGGACTCGCTCATCTGGGGAGTGGTTTGAACAGGCTCTGATGGAGAGCCAGGCGGGCTGTGGTGATGGGGGGGACCGTGTGCTGTCTTGGGGAGCCCGTTGAGCTGGGATGGGGAGCCCAGTGTGCTGGGCTGTGGTGCTGGGGAGCCGTGTGGACACGCTCTCTTGGGGAGTGGTTTGAACAGGCTCTGAGGGAGAGCCAGGAGGGCTGTGGTGCTGGGGAGCTCGGTGGGCTGGGCAGAGGAGCCCGGTGTGCTGGGCGGTGCTGCTGGCGAGCCGTGTAGACAGGCTCTGCTGGGGAGCAGTGTGAACAGGCTCTGCTGGAGAGCCAGGCGGGCTGTTGTGCTGGGGAGCCGTGTTGACAGGCTCTGCTTGGGAGTGGTTTGAACAGGCTCTGCTGGAGAGCCAGGCCGGCTGAGGTGCTGGGGGGCCCCGTGTGCAGTGCTGGTGATACCGGTGTGCTGGGCTGTGCTGCTGGGGAGCCGTTTGGACAGGCTCTGCTGGGGAGCCAGGCGGGCATTGGTGCTGGGGGGCCCGGTGTGTTGTGCTGGGGAGCCCGGTGTGCTGGGCTGTGGTGCTGGGGAGCCGTGTAGACAGGCTCTTCTGCGGAGCGGTGTGAACAGGCTCTGATGGAGAGCCAGGCGGGCTGTGGTGCTGGGGGCCCCCGTGTGCTGTGCTGGGGTGCCCGGTGAGCTGGGCTGGGGATCCTGGTGTGCTGTGCTGTGGTGCTGTTGAGCCGTGTGGACAGGCTCTGCTGGGGAGTGGTTTGAAAAGGCTCTGCTGGACAGCCAGGCGGGCTTTGGTGCTGGGGGCCCCCGTGTGCTGTACTGGGGAGCCCTGTGAGCTGGGCTTAGGAGCCCGGTGTGCTGGGCTGTGGTGCTGGGGAGCCGTGTGGACAGGCTCTGCTGGGGAGTGGTTTCAATAGGCCCTGCTGGGGAGTGGTGTGAACATGCCATGATGGAGAGCCAGGCGGGATGTGGTGCTGGTGGCCCCCGTGTGCTGTGCTGGGGAGCCCGGTGAGGTTCGCCGGGGATCCTGGTGTGCTGTGCTGTGGTGCTGTTGAGCCGTGTGGACAGGCTCAGCTCGGTAGTGGTTTCAAAAGGATCTGCTGGAGAGCCAGGCGGACTTTGGTGCTGGGGGGCCCCGTGTGCCGTGATCGGGAGCCCGGTGAGCAGGGCTGGAGAGCCTGGTGTGCTGGGCTGTGTTGCTGGGGAGCGGTGTAGACAGGCTGTGCTGGGGAGCGGTGTGAAGAGGCTCTGCTCGAGAGCCAGGTGGGCTGTGGTGCTGGGGGGCCCCGTGTGCAGTGCTGGAGAGCCCGGTGAGCTCAGCTGTGGTGCTGGGGAGCCGTGTGGACAGGCTCTGCTGGGGAGCGGTGTGAAATGGCTCTGATGGACAGCCAGGCGGGCTGTGGTTCCGGGGGGCCCCGTGTGCTGTGCTGTTGAGCCCGTTGAGCTGGGCTTCGGAGCCCGGTGTGTTGGGCTGATGTGCTGGGGAGCCGTGTGGACAGGCTCTGCTGGGGTGCCTTGTGGACAGGCTCTGCTGGGGAGCGTTGTGAACAGGCTCTGATTGATAGCCAGACGGGCTGTGGTGCTGGGGGCCCGCGTGTGCTGTGCTGGGGAGCCCGGTGAGCTTTGTTGAGGAGACCGGTGTGCTGGGCTGATGTGCTGGGGAGCCGTGTGGACAGGCTCTGCTGGGGTGCCTTGTGGACAGGCTCTGCTGGGGAGCGTTGTGAACAGGCTCTGATGGATAGCCAGGCGGGCTGTGGTGCTGGGGGCCCGCGTGTGCTGTGCTGGGGAGCCCGTTGAGCTGGGCTGGAGAGACCGGTGTGCTGGGCTGTGGTGCTGGGGAGCCGTGTAGACAGGCTCTGCTGTCGAGCCATTCGGGCTGTGGTGCTGGGCGGCCCCGTGTGCTGTGCTGGGGAGCCCGGTGAGCTGGGCTGGGGAGCCCAGTGTACTGGGCTGTGGTGCTGGGGAGCCGTGTAGACAGGCTCTGCTGCGGAGCAATGTGAACAGGCTCTGATGGAGAGCCAGGCGGGCTGTGGTGCTGGGGGCCCCCGTGTGCTGTGATGGGGAGTCCGGTGAGGTGGGCTGCGGAGCCCGGTGAGCTGGGCTGTGCTGCTGGGGAGCCGTGTGGACAGGCTCTGCTGGGGAATGGTTTGAACAGGCTCATCTGGAGAGCAAGGCGGGCTGTGGTGCTGGGGGCCACCGTGTGATGTCCCGGGTAGCACGGTGAGCTGGGCTGGGGAGCCCGGTGTGCTGTGTTATGGTGCTGGGGACAGGTTTGAACAGGCTCTGATGGAGAGCCAGGCGGGCTCTGGTGCTGGGGGGCCCCGTGTGCTGTGCTGGGGAGCCTGGTGAGCTGGGCTGGAAAGCCCGGTGTGCTGGGCTGTGGTGCTGGTTAGCCGTGTGGACAGGCTCTGCTGGGGAGCGGTGTGAACAGGCTCTGATGGAGAGTCAGGCGGGCTGTGGTGCTGGGGAGCCGTGTAGACAGGCTCTGATGGAGAGCCATCCGGGCTGTGGTGATGGGGGGCCCCGTGTGCTGTGCTGGGGAGCCCTGTGAGCTGGGCTGGGTAGCCCGGTGTGCTGGGCTTTTGTGCTGGGTAGCCGTGTAGACAGGCTCTGCTGCGGAGGGGTCTGAACAGGCCCTGATGGAGAGCCAGGCTGGCTAAGGTGCTGGGGGCCCCCTTGAGCTGTGCTCAGGAGCACGGTGAGCTGGGAAGGGGATCCCTGTGTGCTTGGCTGTGGTGCTGGGGAGCCGTGTAGACAGGCTATGCTCGGAACGGTGTGAACAGGCCCTGATGGAGAGCCAGGCGGGCTGTGGTGCTGGGGGCCCCCATGTGCTGTGTTTGGGGCCACGGTGAGCAGGGCTTGGGAGCACGGTGTGCTGGGCTCTGGTGCTGGGGAGCTGTGTGGACAGGCTCTGCTGGGGGGTGGTTTGAACAGGCTCTGCTTGAGACCCAGGCGGGCTGTGGTCCTTGGGCGCCCCTTGTTCTTTGCTGGGGACCCTGGTGAGCTGGGCTGGGGAGCCCGGTATGCTGGGCTGTGCTGCTGGGGAGCCGTGTGGACAGGCTCTCCTGGGGAGCGGTGTGAATAGGCTCTGATGGAGAGCCAACCTGGCTGTGGTTCTGGGGGGCCCCGTGTGCTTTGCTGGGGAGCCCGTTGATCTTGGCTGGGGAGCCCGGTGTGTTGGGCTTTGGTGCTAGGGAACCGTGTGGAAAGGCTATGCTGGGGAGTGGTTTGAAAATGCTCTGCTGGATAGCCAGGCGGGCTGTGGTGCTGGGGGCCCGCTTGTTCTGTGCTGGGGAGCCCTGTGAGCTGGGCTGAGGAGCCCGGTGTGCTGGGCTGTGGTGCTGGGGAGCTGTGTTGATAGGCTCTGCCGGGGAGCGGTGTGAAAAGGCTCTGATGGAGAGCCAGCCGGGCTGTGGTACTGGGGGCCCCCGTGTGCTGTGCTGGGGAGCCCAGTGAGCTGGGCTGGGGAGCCCGGTGTGCTGGGCTGTGTTGCTGGGGAGCCGTGTGGACAGGCTCTGCTGGGCAGTGGTTTGAAACGGCTCAGCTGGAGAGCCAGGCGGGCTGTGGTGCTGGGGGCCCCCGTGTGCTTTGCTGGGGAGCCCGGTGTGCTGGGCTGTGGTGCTGGGGAGCCGTGTAGACAAGATCTGCTGGGGAGCGGTGTGAAGAGGCTAAGCTGGAGAGCCAGGCGGGCTGTTGTGCTTGGGGCCCCCGTGTGCTGTGCTGGGGATCCCGGTGTGCTGGGCTGTGCTGCTGGGGAGCCGTGTGGACAGGCTCCGCTAGGGAGCCAGGCGGGCATTGGTGCTGGGGGGCCCGGTGTGCTGTGCTGGGGAGCCCGGTGAGCTTGGCTGGGGATCCCGGTGTGCTGGGCTGTTGTGCTGCGGAGCCATGTAGACAGGCTCTGATGGAGAGCCAGGCGGGCTGTGGTGCTGAGGGGCCCCGTGTACTGTGCTGGGGAGCCAAGTGAGCTGGGCTGGAGATCCCGGTGTGCTGGGGTGTTGTGCTGGGGCGCCGTGTGGACAGGCTCTGCTGGGGAGAGGGTTGAACAGGCTCTGATGGAGAGCCAGGCGGGCTGTGGTTTAGGGGAGCCCGGTGAGCTGTGCTGGGGGCCCCCGTGTGCTGTGCTGGGGAGCCGGGTGAGCAGGGCTGGGGAGCCCGGTGTGCTGGCCTGGGGAGCCCGGTGTGCTGGGCTGTGCTGCTGGGGAGCCATGTGGACAGGCTCTGCTGGGGAGTGGTTTGAAAAGGCTCTGATTGAGAGCCAGGCGGGCTGTGTTGCTGGGGGCCCCCATGTGCTGTGCTGGGGATCCCGGTGTGCTGGGCTGTGGTGCTGGGGAGCAGCGTGGAAAGTCTCTGCTGGGGAGCGGTGTGAACAGGCTCTGCTGGATAGCCAGGCGGGCTGTGTTGCTGGGGCCCCCATGTGCTTTGCTTGGGATCCCGGTGTGCTGGGCTGTGGTGCTGGGGAGCCGTGTGGACAGGCTCTGCTGAGGAGAGTTTTGTACAGGCTCTGATGGAGAGCCAGGCGGGCTGTTGTGCTGGGAAGCCCCGTGTGCTGTGCTGGGGGGGCCCCGTGTGCTGTGCTGGGGGGCCCCGTGTGCTGTGCTGGGGAGCCCGTTGAGCTGGGCTGGGGAGCCCGGTGTGCTCGGCTGTGGTGCTGGGGAGCCGTGTGGACAGGCTCTGCTGGGGGAGTGGTTTGAACTGGCTCTGATCGAGAGCCAGGTGGGCTGTGGTGCTGGGCGGCCCCGTGTGCTGTGCTGGGGAGCCCGTTGAGCTGGGCTTCAGAGCCCGGTGTGTTGGGCTGTGGTGCTGGGGAGCCGTGTGGACAGGCTCTGCTGGGGAGTGGTTTGAAATGGCTCTGCTGGAGAGCCAGGCGGGCTGTGGTGCTGAGGGGCCCCGTGTGATGTGCTGGGGAGCCCCGTGAGCTGGGCTGAGGAGCCCGGTGTGCAAGGCTGTGCTCCTGGGGAGCCGTGTGTACAGGCTCTGCTGGGGAGTGGTTTGAACAGGCTCTGCT
The DNA here is from genome assembly GCA_024666655.1 of Dascyllus trimaculatus. Taxonomy (NCBI): domain Eukaryota; kingdom Metazoa; phylum Chordata; class Actinopteri; family Pomacentridae; genus Dascyllus; species Dascyllus trimaculatus. Next base: position 144,381 of record JAMOIN010000626.1, on the reverse strand, counting down.
GGAGAGCCAGGGGGGCTGTGGTGCTGAGGGGCCCCGTGTTCTGTGCTGGGGAGCCCAGTGAGCTGGGCTGGGGAGCCCGGTGTGCTGGGCCGTGCTGCTGGGGAGCCGTGTGGACAGGCTATGCTGGGGAGCGTTGTGAAAAGGCTCTCATGGAGAGCCAGGCGGGCTGTAGTGCTGGGGGCCCCCGTATGCTGCGCTGGGGAGCCCGGTGAGCTGGGCTGTGCTGCTGGGGAGCCGTGTGGGCCGGCTCTGCTGGGGAGTGGTTTGAACAGGTACTGCTGGAGAGCCAGGCGGGCTGCTATGCTGGGTGCCCCCGTTAGCTGTGCTGGGGAGCCCGGAGTGCTGGGCTGTGCTGCTTGGGAGCCGTGAGAACAGGTTCTGTTGGGGAGTGTTTTGAACAGGCTAAGCTGGAGAGCCAGGCGGGCTGTGGTGCTGGGGGGCCCCGTGTGCTGTGCTGGGGAGCCCGGTGTGCTGGGCTGTGGTGCTGGGGAGCCGTGTGGACAGGCTCTGCTGGGGAGCTGTGTGAACAGGCTAAGCTGGAGAGCCAGGCGGGCTGTGGTGCTGGGGGCCCCTGTGTGCTGTGCCGGGGAGCCCGGTGAACTGGGTTGGGGAGCCCGGTGTGCTGGGCAGTGGTGCTGGGGAGCCGAGTGGACAGGCTCTGCTGGGGAGCGGAGTGAACAGGCTCTGCTGGGGAGCGGTGTGAAGAGGCTCTGATGGAGAGCCAGGCGGGCTGTGGTGCTGGGACACCCCGTGTGCTGTGCTGGGGGGCCCCGTGTGCTGTGCTGTGGAGCCCGGTGTGCTGGGCTGTGGTGCTGGGGAGCCGTGTGGACAGGCTCGGCTGGGGAGCGGAGTGAACAGGCTCTGATGGAGAGCCAGGTGGGCTGTGGTGCTGTGAAGACCGGTATGCTGTGCTGGGGAGCCGGTTGAGCTGGGCTTGGAAGCCCCGTGTGGTCTGCTGGGGGCCCCCGTGTGCTGTGCTGGGGAGCCCCGTGTGCTGGGCTGTGGTGCTGGGGAGCCGTGTAGATAGACTCTGCTGGGGAGCCATTTGGGCTGTGGTGCTGGGGGGCCCCGTGTGCTGTGCTGCGGAGCCCGTTGAGCTGGGATGTGTAGCCCGGTGTGCTGGGCTGTGGTGCTGGGGAGCCGTGTGGACAGGCTCTGCTGGGGAGCCGTGTGGACAGGCTCCGCTGGCGAGTGGTTTGAACAGGCTCTGCTGGGGAGCGGAGTGAACAGGCTCTGATGGAGAGCCAGGCGGGCTGTTGTGCTGGGAAGCCCCGTGTGCTGTCCTGGGGAGACCGGTGAGCTGGGCTGGGGAGCCCGGTGTACTGGGCTGTGGTGATGGGGAGCCGTGTAGACAGGCTCTGCTGGGGAGCGGTGTGAATAGGCTTTGATCGATAGCCAGGCGGGCTATGGTGCTGGGGGGGCCCGTGTGCTGTGCTGGGGAGCCCGGTGAGCTGGGCTGGGGAGCCCGGTGTGCTGGGCTGTTGTGCTGGGGAACCGTGTAGACAGGCTCTGCTTTGGAGGGGTCTGAACAGGCTTTGTTGGAGAGCCAGGCGGGCTATGGTGCTGGGGGCCCCGTGTGCTGTCCTGGGGAGCCCTGTGAGCTGGGCTGGGGAGCCCAGTGTGCTGGGCTATGGTGCTTCGGAGCCGTGTCGACTCGCTCTCTTGGGGAGTGGTTTGAACCGGCTCTGATGGAGAGCCAGGCGGGCTGTGGTGCAGGGGGGGACCGTGTGCTATACTGGGAGCCCGTTGAGCTGCTGCTGGGGAGCCCAGTGTGCTGGGCTGTGGTGCTGGGGAGCCGTGTGGACAGGCTCTGTTGGGGAGTGGTTTGAACAGGCTCTGATGGAGAGCAAGGCGGGCTGTGGTGCTGGGGAGCCCGGTGTGCTGGGCAGAGGAGCCCGGTGTGCTGGGCTGTGCTGCTGGCGAGCCGTGTAGACAGGCTCTCCTGGGGAGCGGTGTGAACAGGCTCTGCTGCAGAGCCAGGCGGGCTGTGGTGCTGGGGGTCCCCGTGTGCTGTGCTGGGGAGCCCGGTGAGCTGGGCTGGGGAGCCCGGTGTGCTGGGCTGTGGTGCTGGGGAGCCGTGTAGACAAGCTCTGCTGTGGAGGGGTGTGAACAGGACCTGATGGAGAGCCAGGCGGGCTGTGGTGCTGGGGGCCCCCGTGAGCTGTGCTCAGGAGCCCGGTGAGTTGGGAAGGGGATCCCTGTGTGCTTGGTTGTGGTGATGGGGAGCCGTGTAGAGAGGCTGTGCTGTTGAGCGGTGTGAACAGGCTCTGATGGAGAGCCAGGCGGGCTGTGGTGCTGGGGGCCCCCGTGTGTTGTGCCGGGGAGCCCGGTGAGATGGGCTGGGGAGCCCGGTGTGCTGGGCTGTGGTGCTGGGGAGCCGTGTGCTGTGCTGGGCGGCCCGGTGAGCTGGGCTGGGGAGCCCGGTGTGCTGGGCTGTGGATGCTGGGGAGCCGTGTGGACAGGCTCTGCTGGGGAGCGGTGTGAAAAGGCCATGATGGAGAGCCAGGCGCGCTGTGTTGCTGGGGGCCCCCGTGTGCTGTGCTGTTGAGCCCGGTGTGCTGGGCTGTGGTGCTGGGGGGCCCCGTGTGCTGTGCTGCGGATCCCGGTGAGATCGGCTATGGAGCCCGGTGTGCTGGCCTGTGCTGCTGGGGAGCCGTGTGGACAGGATCTGCTGGGGAGCGGTTTGAACAGGCTCTGATGGAGAGCCAGGCGGGCTGTGCTGCGGTGTGCTGGGCTGTGCTGCTGGGGAGCCGTGTAGACAGGCTCTGCTGGGGAGCCATTCGGGCTGTGATGCTGGGGGCCCCCGTGTGCTGTGCTGGGGAGCCCGGTGAGCTGGGCTGGGGAGCCCGGTGTGCTGGGCTGTGGTGCTGGGGAGCCGTGTAGACAGGCTCTGCTGCGGAGCGCTGTGAACAGGCTCTGATGGAGAGCCAGGCGGGCTGTGGTGCTGGGGGCCCCCGTGTGCTGTGCTGCGGAGCCCGTTTAGCTGGGATGTGGAGCCCGGTGTGCTGGGCTGTGGTGCTGGGGAGCACGGTGAGCTGGGCTGTGGTGCTAGGGAGCCGTGTAGACAGGCTCTGATGGAGAGCCAGGCGGGCTGTGGTGCTGGGGGGCCCCGTGTGCTGTGCTGGGGAGCCCGTTGAGTTGGGCTGGGGAGCCCGGTGTGCTGGGCTGTGGTGCTGGGGAGCCGTGTGGACAGGCTCTTCTGGGGAGAGGGTTGAACAGGTTCTGATGGAGAGCCAGGCGGGCTGTGGTGCTGGGGGGACCCGTGTGCTGTGCTGGGGAGCCCGGTGTGCTGGGCTGTGGTGCTGGGGAGCCGTGTGGACATGCTCGGCTGGGGAGAGGGTTGAACAGGCTCTGATAGAGAGCCAGGCGGGCTGTGGTTGAGGGGAGCCCGGTGAGCTGTGGTGGGGGCCCCCGTGTGCTGTGCTGGGGAGCCGGGTGAGCATGCCTGTGGAGCCCGGTTTGCTTGGCTGTGGTGCTGGGGAGCCATGTGGACAGGCTCTGCTGGGGGAGTGGTTTGAACAGGCTCTGCTCGAGAGCCAGGCGGGCTGTGGTGCTGGGGGGCCCCTTGTGCAGTGCTGGAGAGCCCGGTGAGCTGGGCTGTGGTGCTGGGGATCCGTGTAGACAGGCTCTGCTGCGGAGCTTTGTGATATTGCTCTGATGGAGAGCCAGGCGGGCTGTGATTCTGGGCGCCCCCGTGTGATGTGTGTAGTGGGCCCGGTGAGGTGGGCTGGGGAGCCCAGTGTTCTGGGCTGTGGTGCTGGGGAGCCGTGTGGACAGGCTCTGCTGGGGAGCGGTGTGAACAGGATTTGATGGAGAGCCAGGCGGGCTGTAGTGCTGGGGGGGACCGTGTGCTGTCCTGGGGAGCCCGTTGAGCTGGGCTGGGGAGCCCAGTGTGCTGGGCTGTGGTGCTGGGGAGCCGTGTGGACAGGCTCTGTTGGGGAGTGGTTTGAACAGGCTCTGCTGGAGAGCCAGGCAGGCTGTGGTGCTGGGGGGCCCCGTGTGCTGTGCTGGGGAGACCGGTGAGCTGCGCTGGGGAGCCCGGTGTGCTGGGCTTTTGTGCTGGGGAGCCGTGTAGACAGGCTCTGCTGCGGAGGGGTGTGAACAGGACCTGATGGAGAGCCAGGCGGGCTGTGGTGCTGTGGGCCCCCGTGAGCTGTGCTCAGGAGCCCGGTGAGCTGGGCTGGGGATCCCTGTGTGCTTTGCTGTGGTGATGGCGAGCCGTGTAGACAGGCTGTGCTGTTGAACGGTGTGAACATGCTCTGATGGAGAGCCAGACGGGCTGTGGTGCTGGGGGCCCCGTGTGCTGTGCTGGGGAGCCCGCTGTGCTAGGCTGTGCTGCTGGGGAGCGGAGTGAACAGGCTCTGCTTGGGAGCGGTGTGAACAGGCTCTGCTGGGAAGAGGGTTGAACAGGCCCTGACGGAGAGCAAGGCGGGCTGTGGTGCTGGGGGGCCCGTGTGCCTTGCTGGGGAGCCCGGTGACATCGGCTGGGGAGCCCGGTGTGCTGGGCTCTGCTGCTGGGGAGCCCTGTTGACAGGCTCTACTGGGGAGCAGTGTTAACACGCTCTGCTGGAGAGCCAGGCGGCCTGTGGTTCTGGGGGCCCCCGTGTCCAGTGCTGGGGAGCCCGGTAAGCAGGGCTGGGGAGTCCGGTAAGCTGGGCTGTGCTGCTGGGGAGCCGTGTAGACAGGCTGTGCTGGGGAGCGGTGTGAACAGTCTTTGCTGGGGAGCGGTGTGAACAGTCTCTGATGGAGAGCCAGGCGGGCTGTGGTGCTGGGGGGCCCGGTGTGCTGTTCTGGGGAGCCCGGTGTGCTGGGCTGTGGTGCTGGGGAGCCGTGTGGACAGGCTCTGCTGGGGAGCGGTGTGAACAGGCTCTGCTGGGAAGAGGGTTGAACAGGCCCTGACGGAGAGCAAGGCGGGCTGTGGTGCTGGGGGGCCCCGTGTGCTGTGCTGGGGAGCCCGGTGTGCTGGGCTGTGGTGCTGGGGAGCCGTGTGGACAGGCTCTGCTGGGGAGCCGTGTGGACAGGCTCTGCTGGGGAGTGGTTTGAACAGTCTCTGCTGGAGAGCCAGGCGGGCTATGGTGCTGGGGGCCCCGTGTGCTGTCCTGGGGAGCCCTGTGAGCTGGGCTGGGGAGCCCAGTGTGCTGGGCTATGGTGCTGGGGAGCCGTGTCGACAGGCTCTGCTCCGGAGCGGTGTGAACAGGCTCTTATGGAGAGCCCAGGCGGGCTGTGGTGCTGGGGGCCCCCGTGTCCTGTGCTGGGCGGCCCGGTGAGCCGGGCTGAAGAGCCCGGTGTGCTGGCCTGTGGTGCTGGGGAGCTGTGTGGACAGGCTCTGATGGAGAGCCAGGCGGGCTGTCGTGCTGGGGGCCCCCGTGTGCTGTGCTAGGGGGCCCGGTGAGCTGGGCGGGGTAACCTGGTGTGCTGTGCTGTGGTGCCTTGGAGCCGTGTGGACAGGCTTTGCTGGGGAGTGGTTTGAAAAGGCTCTGCTGGACAGCCAGGCGGGATGTGGTGCTGGGGGCCCCCGTGTGCTGTGCTGGGGAGCCCATTGTGCTGGGCTGTGGTGCTGGATTGCCGTGTGGACAGGCTCTGCTGGGGAGTTGTTTCAATAGGCTCTGCTGGGGAGTGGTGTGAACAGGCCATGATGGAGAGCCAGGCGGGATGTGGTGCTGCTGGCCCCCGTGTGCTGTGCTGGGGAGCCCGCTGTGCTAGGCTGTGCTGCTGGGGAGCGGAGTGAACAGGCTCTGCTTGGGAGCGGTGTGAACAGTCTCTGATGGAGAGCCAGGCGAGCTGTGGTGCTGGGGGCACCCGTGTGCTGGGGAGCCCGGTGTGCAGGGTCGTGCTGCTGGGGAGCCGTGTGGACAGTCTCTCCTGGGAAAAGTTTGAACAGGCTCTGATGGAGAGCCAGGCTTGCTGTGGTGTTGGGGGCCCACGTGTGCTTTGCTGGGGAGCCCGGTGAGCTGGGCTGGGGAGCCTGGTGTGCTGGGCTGTGCTGCTGGGGAGGCGTGTGGACAGGCTGTGCTGGGGAGTGGTTTGAACAGGCTCTGCTGGAGAGCCAGGCGAGCTGTGGTGCAGGGGGCCCCCGTGTGCTGTGCTGGGGAAGCCGGTGTGCTGTTCTGTGCTGCTGGGGAGCCGTGTAGACAGGCTAAGCTGGGAAGCGGTGTGAACAGGCTCTGATGGAGAGCCAGACGGGCTGTGGGGCTGGGGGCCCCGTGTGCTGTGCTCGAGAGCCCAGTGAACTGAACTGGGGAGCCCGGTGTGCTGGGCTGTGCTGTTTGGGAGCCGTGTGGACAGGCTCTGCTGGGGAGCCTTGTGAAGAGGCTCTGCTGGAAAGCCAGGTGGGCTGAGGTGCTGGGGGGCCCCGTGTTCTGTGCTGTCGAGCCCGGTGAGCTGGGCTTGGGAGGCCAGTGTGCTGGGCTGTGCTGCTGGTGAGCCGTGTGGACCGGCTCTGCTTTGGACTGGTTTGAACAGGCTCTGCTGGAGAGCCAGGCGGGCCGTGGTGCTGGGGGCCCCCGTGTGCTGTGCTGGGGAAGCCGGTGTGCTGTTCTGTGCTGCTGGGGAGCCGTGTGGACAGGCTCTACTGGGGAGCGTTGTGAAAAGGTTCTGATGGAAAGCCAGGCGGGCTGTGTTGCTGGGGGGCCCCGTGTGCTGTGCTGGGGAGCCCGGTGAGCTGTGCTGGGGGCCCCCGTGTGCTGTGTTGGGGAGCCCGGTGACCAGGGCTGGGGAGCCCGGTGTGCTGGGCTGTGGTGCTGGGGAGCAGTGTGGATAGGCTCTGCTGTGGAGTGGTTTGAACAGGCTCTGCTGGAGACCAACGCGGGCTGTGGTGTTGGGGGCCCCCGTGTGCTGCGCTGGGGAGCCCGGTGAGCTGGGCTGGGGAGCCCGGTATGCTGGGCTGTGATGCTGGATTGCCGTGTGGACAGGCTCTGCTGGTGGAGTGGTTTGAACAGGCTCTGATGGAGAGCCATGCGGGCTCATGTGCTGGGCGGCCCCGTGTGCTGTGCTGGGGTACCCGGTGTGCTGGGCTGGGGAGGCCCGTGTGCTGGGCTGTGGTGCTGGGGAGCCCGGTGTGCTGGGCTGTGGTGCTGGGGAACCGTGTAGACAGGCTCTGCTGGGTACCGGTGTGAACAGGCTCTGATCGAGAGCCAGGCGGGCTGTGGTGCTGGGGGGCCCCGTGTGCTGTGCTGGGGAGCCCGGTGTGCTGGGCTGTGGTGCTGGGGAGCCGTGTGGACAGGCTCTGCTGGGGAGCGGTGTGAACAGGCAAAGCTGGAGAGCCAGGCGGGCTGTGGTGCTGTGGGGCCCCGTGTGCTGTGCTGGGGAGCCCGGTGTGCTGGGCTGTGCTGCTGGGGAGGCGTGTTGACCGGCTCTGCTGGGGAGCAGTGTGAACAGGATCTGATGGAGAGCCAGTTGGGCTGTGGTGCTGGGGGGCCCCCGTGTGCTGTGCTGGGGAGCCCGGTGTGCTGGGCTGTGCTGCTTGGGAGCCGTGTGGACAGGCTCTGCATGGGAGTGGTGTGGACAGGCTCTGATGGAGAGCCAGGCGGGCTGTGGTGCTGTGGGGCCCATTGTTCTGTACTGAGGAGCCCGTTGAGCTGGCCTGGGGAGCCCGGTGTGCTGGGCTGTTGTGCTGGGGAGCCGAGTGGACAGGCTCTGCTGGGGAGTTGTTTGAACAGGCTCTGCCGGAGAGCCAGGCGGGCTGTGGTACTGGGTGCCCCCGTGTGCTGTGCAGGTGAGCCCGGTGAGCTGTGCTGGGGGCCCCCTTGTGCTGTGCTTAGGAGCCCAGTGAGCTGGGCTGGGGAGCCCGTTGTGCTGGGATGTGCTGCTGGGGAGCCGTGTGGACAGGCTCTGCTGGGGAGCCAGGCGGGCATTGGTGCTGGGGGGCCCGGTGTGCTGTGCTGGGGAGCCCGGTGTGCTGGGCTGTGGTGCTGGGGAGCCGTGTAGAAGGGCTCTTCTGCGGAGCGGTGTGAACAGGCTCTGATGGAGAGCCAGGCGGGCTGTGGTGCTGGTGGCCCCCGTGTGCTGTGCTGGGGGGCCCGGTGAGCTGGGCTGGGGATCCCGGTGTGCTGTGCTGTGGTGCTGGGGAGCTTTGTAGAAAGGCTTTGCTGGGGAGTGGTGTGAACAGGCTCTGCTGGAGAGCCAGTCGGGCTGTGGTGCTGGGGGCTCCCGTGTGCTCTGCTGGGGAGCCCGGTGAGCTGGGCTGTGCTGCTGGGGAGCCGTGTGGACAGGCATCTTCTGCTGAATGGTTTGAACAGGCTCTTCTGGAGAGCCAGGCGGGCTGTGGTGCTGGGGGCCCCCGTGTGATGTCGCGGGGTGCCCGGTGAGCTGGGCTGGGGAACCCGGTGTGCTGGGCTGTGCTGCTGGGGAGCAATGTGTGGACAGTCTCTGCTGGGGAGTGGTTTGATAAGGCTCTGATTGAGAGCCAGGCGGGCTGTGGTGCTGGGGGCCCCCGTGTGATGTCCCGGGGAGCCCGGTGAGCTGGGCTGGGGAGCCCGGTGTGCTGGGCTGTTGTGCTGGGGAGCGGTGTAGACAGGCTCTGCTGGGGAGCGGAGTGAACAGGCTCTGCTGGGGAGCGGTGTGAAGAGGCTCTGATGGAGAGCCAGGCGGGCTGTGGTGCTGGGACACCCCGTGTGCTGTGCTGGGGGGCCCCGTGTGCTGTGCTGTTGAGCCCGGTGTTCTGGGCTGTGGTGCTGGGGAGCCGTGTGGACAGGCTCGGCTGGGGAGCGGAGTGAACAGGCTCTGATGGAGAGCCAGGTGGGCTGTGGTGCTGGGAAGACCCGTATGCTGTGCTGGGGAGCCGGTCGAGCTGGGCTTGGGAGCCCCGTGTGCTCTGCTGGGGGCCCCCGTGTGCTGTGCTGGGGAGCCCCGTGTGCTGGGCTGTGGTGCTGGGGAGCCGTGTAGATAGACTCTGCTGGGGAGCCATAATGGCTGTGGTGCTGGGGGGCCCCGTGTGCTGTATTGCGGAGCCCGTTGAGCTGGGATGTGTAGCCCGGTGTGCTGGGCTGTGGTGCTGGGGAGCCGTGTGGACAGGCTCTGCTGGAGAGCCAGGCGGGCTGTGGTGCTGGGGGTCCCCGTGTGCTGTGCTGGGGAGCCCGGTGAGCTGGGCTGGGGAGCCCGGTGTGCTGGGCTTTTGTGCTGGGGAGCCGTGTAGACAAGCTCTGCTGCTGAGGGGTGTGAACAGGACCTGATGCAGAGCCAGGCGGGCTGTGGTGCTGGGGGCCCCCGTGAGCTGTGCTCAGGAGCCCGGTGAGTTGGGAAGGGGATCCCTGTGTGCTTGGTTGTGGTGATGGGGAGCCGTGTAGACAGGCTGTGCTGTTGAGCGGTGTGAAAAGGCTCTGATGGAGAGCCAGGCGGGCTGTGGTGCTGGGGGCCCCCGTGTGCTGTACTCGGGAGCCAAGTGAGCTGGGCTGGGGAGCCCGGTGTGCTGGGCTTTTGTGCTGGGGAGTCGTGTAGACAGGCTCTGCTGGGGAGTGGTGTGAAATGGCTCTGATGGAGAGCCAGGCGGGCAGTGGTTCTGGGGGGCCCCGTGTGCTGTGCTGGGGAGCCCGTTGAGCTGGGCTTCGGAGCCCGGTGTGTTGGGCTGTGGTGATGGGGAGCCGTGTAGACAGGCTCTGCTGTGGAGCCGTGTAGACAGGCTCTGCTGGGGAGCGGAGTGAACAGGCTCTGCTGGAGAGCCAGGCGGGCTGTGTTGCTGGGGGCCCCCGTGTGCTGTGCTGGGGAGACCCGTGTGCTGTGCTGTGGAGCCCGGTGTGCTGGGCTGTGGTGCCGGGGGCCCTCGTGTGCTGTGCTAGGGAGCCCGGTGAACTTGGCTGGGGAGCCCGGTGTCCTGGGCTGTGCTGCTGGGGAGCCGTGTGGACAGGCTCTGCTGGGGAGCGGTGTGAACAGGCTCTGATAGAGAGCCAGGTGGGATGTGGTGTTGGGGGGCCCCGTGTGCTGTGCTGGGGAGCCCAGTGAGCTGGGCTGTGGTGCTGAGGAGCCGTGTAGACAGGCTCTGCTGGGGAGTGGAGTGAATAGGCTCTGCTGGGGAGCGGTGTGAACAGGCTCTGATGGAGAGCCAGGTGGGCTGTGGTGCTGGGGGGCCGCGTGTGCTGTGCTGGGGAGCCCGGTGTGCTGGGCTGTGGTGCTGGGGGGCCCCGTGTGCTGTGCTGCGGAGCCCGGTGAGATCGGCTATGGAGCCCGGTGTGCTGGGCTGTGCTGCTGGGGAGCCGTGTGGAAAGGCTCTGCTGGGGAGTGATGTGAAGAGACTCTGCTGGATAGCCAGGCGGGCTGTGGTGCCGGGGGCCCTCGTGTGCTGTGCTAGGGAGCCCGGTGAGCTTGGCTGGGGAGCCCGGTGTGCTGGGCTTTGCTGCTGGGGAGCCGTGTGGACAGGCTCTGCTGGGGAGCGGTGTGAACAGGCTCTGATGGAGCCAGGTGGGATGTGGTGCTGGGGGGCCCCGTGTGCTGTGCTGGGGAGCCCAGTGAGCTGGGCTGTGGTGCTGGGGAGCCGTGTAGACAGGCTCTGCTGGGGAGCCGTGTAGACAGGCTCTGCTGGGGAGCGGTGTGAACAGGCTCTGATGGAGAGCCAGGTGGGCTGTGGTGCTGGGGGGCCCCGTGTGCTGTGCTGGGGAGCCCGGTGAGCTGGGCTGTGGTGCTGGGGAGCCGTGTAGACAGGCTCTGCTGGGGAGCGGAGTGAACAGGCTCTGCTGGGGAGCGGTGTGAAAAGGCACTGATGGAGAGCCAGGCGGGTTGTGGTGGTGGGGGGCCCCGTGTGCCGTGCTTGGGAGCCCGGTGAACAGGGCTGGGGTGCCTGGTATGCTGGGCTGTTCTGCTGGGGAGCCGTGTAGACAGGCTCTGCCGTGGAACGGTCTGAACAGGCTCTGATGGAGAGCCAGGCGGGCTGTGGCTCTGGGGGGCCCCGTGTTCGGTGCTTGGGATCCCGTTGAGCTCGGCTGGGGAGCCCGGTGTGCTGGGTTGTTGTGCTGGCGAGCGGTGTCGACAGGCTCTGCTGGGAAGTGGTTTGAAAGGTCTCTGTTGGAGAGCCAGGCAGGCTGTGGTGCTGGGGGGCACTCGTGTGCTGTGCTGGGGAGCCCGGTGAGCTGGGCTGGGGAGCTCGGTGTGCTGGGCTTTTGTGCTGGGGAGCCGTGTAGACAGGCTCTGCTGCGGAGGGGTGTGAACAGGCCCTGATGGAGAGCCAGGCGGGCTGTGGTGCTGGGGGCCCCCGTGAGCTGTGCTCAGGAGCCCGGTGAGCTGGGCTGGGGATCCCTGGGTGCTGGGCTGTGGTGATGGGGAGCAGTGTAGACAGGCTGTGCTGTTGAGCGGTGTGAACAGGCTCTGATGGAGAGCCAGCCGGGCTGTGGTGTTGGGTGCCCCCGTGTGCTTTGCTGGGGAACCCGGTGAGCTGGGCTGTGCTGCTGGGGAGCCGTGTGAACATGTTCGGCTGGGGAGCGGTGTGAACAGGCTCTGATGGAGAGCAAGGCGGGCTGTGGTGCTGGGGGCCCCCGTGTGCTGTGCTGGGGAGCCAGGTGTGCTGGGCTGTGGTTCTGGGGAGCCGTGTGGACAGGCTCTGCTGGGGGGCGGTGTGGACAGGCTCTGCTGGGGGGCGGTGTGGACAGGCTCTGCTGGATAGCCAGGCGGGCTGTGCTGCGGTGTGCTAGGCTGTGCTGCTGCGGAGCCGTGTAGACAGGCTCTGCTGGGGAGCGGTGTGAACAGGCTCTGCTGGAGAGCAAGGCGCGCTGTGTTGCTGGGGGCCCCCGTGTGCAGGGGAGCCCGGTGAGCTGGGCTTCGAAGCCCGGTGTGCTGGGCTGTGGTGCTGGGGAGCCGTGTAGACAGGCTCTGCTGGGGAGCGGTGTGATCAGGCTCTGATGGAGAGCCAGGCGGGCTGTGCTGCGGTGTGCTGGGCTGTGCTGCTGGGGAGCCGTGTAGACAGGCTCTGCTGGGGAGCGGTGTGATCAGGCTCTGATGGAGAGCCAGGCGGGCTGTGGTGCTGGGGGACCCCGTGTGCTGTGCTGGGGAGCCCGGTGTGCTGGGCTGTGGTGCTGGGGAGCCGTGTGGACAGGCTCTGCTGGGGAGTGGTGTGAACAGGCTCTGATGGAGAGCCAGGCGTCCTGTGGTTCTGGGGGCCCCCGTGTGCTGTGCTGGGGAGCCCGTTGAGCTGGGCTGGGGAGCCCGGTGTGCTGGGCTGTGGTGCTGGGGAGCCGTGTGGAATGGCTCGACTGGGGAGCGGTTTGAACAGGCTCTGATGTAGAGCAAGGAGGGCTGTTGTGCTGGGGGCCCCCGTGTGCTTTGCTGGGGAGCCCGGTGTGCTGGGCTGTGCTGCTGGGGAGCGGTGTGAACAGGCTCTGCTGGGGAGCGGTGTGAACAGGCACTGATGGATAGCCAGGTGGGTTGTGGTGCTGGGGGGGCCCGTGTGCCGTGCTCGGGAGCCCGGTGAACTGGGCTGTTGAGCCCGGTGTGCTGGGATTTTCTGCTGGGTAGCCGTGTGGACAGGCTCTTCTGGGGAGCGGTGTGGACAGGCTCTGCTGGACAGCCAGGCGGGCTGTGGTGCTGGGGTGCCCGGTGTGCTGTGCTGGGGAGCCCGTTAAGCTGGGCTGGGGAGCCCGGTGTGCTGGGCTGTTGTGCTGGGGAGCCGTGTGGACAGGCTCTGCTGGAGAGCCAGGCGGGCTGTGGTGGGGGGCGCCGTGTGCTGTGCTGGGGAGTTCGGTGTGCTGGGCTGTGGTGCTGGGAAGCCGTGTGGACAGGCTCTGCTGGGGAGATGGTTGAACAGGCTCTGATTGAGAGCCAGGCGGGCTGTTTTGCTGGTAAGCCCCGGGTGCTGTGCAGGGGGGGCCCGTGTGCTGTCCTGGGGCGCCCGTTGAGTTGGGCTGGGGAGCCCGGTGTTCTGGGATTTGCTGCTGGGGAGTCGTGTGGACAGGCTCTGCTGCGGAGCGGTTTGAAGAGGCTCTGCTGGAGAGCCAGGCGGGCTGTGGTGCTGGGGGCCCCCGGTTGCTGTGGTGGGGAGCCCAGTGAGCTGGGCTGGGGAGCCCAGTGTGCTGGGCTGTGGTGCTGGGGAGCCGTGTGGACAGGGTCTGCTGGAGATCCAGGCGGGCTGTGGTGCTGGGGGCCACCGTGTGCTGTGCTGGGGAGCTCGGTGTGCTTGGCTGTGCTGCTGGGGAGCCGTGTGGACAGGCTCTGCTGGAGAGCCAGGCTGGCTGTGGTGCTTGGGGTCCCCGTGTTCCATGCTGGGGAGCCCGTTGAGCCTGGTTGGGGAGCCCGGTGTTCTGGGCTGTGCTGCTGGGGAGGCGTGTGGATAGGCTCTGATGGAGAGAGGGTTGAACAGGCTCTGATGGAGAGCCAGGCGGGCTGTGGTTCAGGGGAGCCCGGTGAGCTGTGGTGGGGGCCCCCGGGTGCTGTGCTGGGGAGCCGGGTGAGCAGGGCTGGGGAGCCCGGTGTGCTGGGCTGTTGTGCTGGGGAGCCATGTGGACAGGCTCTGCTGGGGAGTGGTTTGAACAGGCTCTGATTGAGAGCCAGGCGGGCTGTGGTGCTGGGGGCCCCCGTGTGCTGTGCTGGGGTGCCCGGTGTGCAGGGCTGTGGTGCTGGGGAGCTGTGTAGACAGGCTCTGCTGGGCAGAGGTGTGAAGAGGCTCTGATGCAGAGCCAGGCGGGCTGTGGTGCTGGGGGCCCCCGTGTGCTGTGCTGGGGATCCCGGTGTGCTGGGCTGTGGTGCTGGGGAGCCGTGTGGACAGGCACTGCTGAGGAGAGTTTTGTACAGGCTCTGATGGAGAGCCAGGCGGGCTGTTGTGCTGGGAAGTCCCGTGTGCTTTGCTGGGGGGGCCCGTGTGCTGTGCTGGGGGGCCCCGTGTGCTGTGCTGGGGAGCCCGGTGTGCTGGGCTGTGGTGCTGGGGTGCCGTGCATACTGGCTCTGCTGGGGAGCTGTGTGAACAGGCTCTGCACGAGAGGCAGGCAGGATGTGGTGGTGGGGGCCCCCGTGTGCTGTGCTTGGGAGCCCGGTGTGATGGGTTGTGGTTCTGGGGAGCCGTGTAGACAGGCTCTGCTGGGGAGCGGTGTGAACAGCCTCTGGTGGAGAGCCAGGCGGGCTGTGGTGCTGGGGGCCCCCGTGTTCTGTGCTGGGGAGCCCGGTGAGCTGGGCTGGGGAGCCCGGTGTGCTGGGCAGTGCTGCTGGGGAGCCGTGTACACAGGCTCTGCTGGGGAGCGATTTAAACACGCTCTGCCGGAGAGCGAGGCGGGCTGTGGTGCGGGGGGGCCCCATGTGCTGTGCTGGGGAGCCCGTTGAGCTGGGCTGGGGATCCCGGTGTGCTGGGCTGTGGTGCTGGGGAGCCGTGTAGACAGGCTCAGATGGGGAGCGGTGTGAACAGGCTCTGATGGAGAGCCAGGCGGGCTGTGGTGCTGGGGGGCCCCGTGTGCTGTGCCGGGGAGCCCGTTGAGCTGGGCTGGGGAGCCCGGTGTGCTGGGCTGTGGTGCTGGGGAGCCGTGTGGACAGGCTCTGCTGGGGAGAGGGTTGCACAGGCTCTGATGGAGAGCCAGGCGGGCTGTGATGCTGGGGGCCCCCGTGTGCTTTGCTGGGGGGCCCGGTGAGCTGGGCTGGGGAGCCCGGTGTACTGGACAGTGGTGCTGGCCAACCGTGTAGACAGGCTCTGCTGGGGCGCCCCATGTGCTGTGCTGTGGAGCCCGGTGAGCTGGGCTGGGGAGCCCGGTTTACTGGGCTGTGCTGCGGGGGAGCCGTGTGGACAGGTTCTGCTGTGGATTGGTTTGAACAGGCTCTGCTTCAGAGCCAGGTGGGCTGTGGTGCTGGGGGTCCCCGTGATCCATGCTGGTCAGCCCGTTGAGCCTGGCTGGGGAGCCCGGTGTGCTGGGCAGTGGTGCTGGGGAGCCGTGTGGACAGGCTCTGCAGGGGAGCGGCGTGAACAGGCCAAGATGGAGAGCCAGGCGGGATGTGGTGCTGGGGGACCCCGTGTTCCATGCTGCGGAGCCCGTTGAGCCTGGCTGGGGAGCCCGGTGTGCTGGGCAGTGGTCCTGGGGAGCCGTGTAGACAGGTTCTGCTGGGGGGCCCCATGTGCTGTGCTGGGGAGCCCTGTTAGCTGGGCTAGGGAGCCCGGTGTGCAGGGCTGTGCTGCTGGGGAGCCGAACGGACAGTCTCTGCTGGGGAGAGGTTTTAACAGGCTCTGATGGTGAGCCAGGCGGGCTGTGGTGTTGGGGGCCCCCGTATGCTTTGCTGGGGATCCCGGTGAGCTGCGCTGGGGAGCCCGGTGTGCTGGGCTGTGCTGCTGGGGAGGCGTGTGGACAGGCTCTGCTGCGGAGCGCTGTGATATGGCTCTGATGGAGAGCCAGGCAGGTTGTGGGGCTGGGGGGCCCCGTGTGCTGTGCTGGGGAGCCCGGTGAGCTTGGCCGGGGAGTACGGTGTCCTGGGCTGTGGTGCTGGGGAGCAGTGTAGACAGGCTCTGCTGCGGAGCGATGTGAAAAGGCTCTGATGGAGAGCCAGGCGGGCTGTGGTGCTGGGGCCCCCCGTGTGCTGTGCTGGGGGGCCCGGTGAGCTGGGCTGGGAAGCCCGGTGTGCCTGGATGTGGTGCTGGGGGGCCGTGTAGACGGGCTCTGCTGGGGAGCGGTGTGAACAGGCTCTGAGGGAGAGCCAGCCGGGCTGTGGTGCTGGGGGACCCCGTGTGCTGTGCTGGGGAGCCCGTTGAGCTGGGCTGCGGAGCCCGGTGCGCTGATCTGTGGTGCTGGTGAGCCGTGTGGACAGGGTCAGCTGGGGAGCGGTTTGAACAGGCTCTGAGGGAGAGCCAGCCGGGCTGTGGTGCTGGGGGGCCCCGTGTGCTGTGCTGGGAAGCCCGGTGAGGTGGGCTGGGGAGCCCGGTGTGATGGGCTGTGCTGCTGGGGAGCCGTGTTGACAGGCTCTGCTGGGGAGCGGTGTGAATAGGCTCTTCTGGAGAGCCAGGCGGGCTGTGGAGCTGGGTGGCCCCGTGTACTGTGATGGGGAGTCCTGTGAACTGGGCTGTGCTGCTGGGGAGCTGTGTGAACAGGCTCTGCTAGGGAGCGGTTTGAACAGGCTCTGTTGGAGAGCCAGGCGGGCTGTGGTGCTTGGGGGCCCCGTGTGCTGTGCTGGGTAGCCCTTTGAGCTGGGCTGGGGAGCCCGGTTTGCTGGGCTGTGGTGCTGGGGAGCCGTGTGGACTCGCTCTGCTGGGGAGTGGTTTGAACAGGCTCTGCTGGAGAGCCAGGCGGGCTGTGGTGCTGGGGAGCCGTGTGGACAGGCTGTGCTGCGGAGGGGTGTGAACAGGCCCTGATGGAGAGCCAGGCGGGCTGTGGTGCAAGGGGCCCCCGTGAGCTGTGCTCAGGAGCCCGGTGAGCTGGGCTGGGGATCCCTGTGTGCTGGGCTGTGGTGACTGGGAGACGGGTAGACAGGCTGTGCTGTTGAGCAGTGTGAACAGGCTCTGATGGAGAGCCAGCCGGGCTGTGGTGCTGGGGCCCCCGTGTGCTGTAATTGGGAGCCCAGTGAGCTGGGCTTCGGAGCCCAGTGTGCTGGGCTGTGGTGCCGGGAAGCCGTGTGGACATGCTCTGCTGGGGAGAGGGTTGAACAGGCTCTGATGGAGAGCAAGGCGGGCTGTGGTGCTGGGGGGCCCCGTGTGCTGTGCTGGGGAGCCCGGTTAGCTGGGCTGGGGAGCCCGGTGAGCTGGGCTGTTGTGCTGGGGAGCCGTGTGGACAGGCTCTGCTGGGGAGAGGGTTGAACAGGCTCTGCTGGAGAGCCAGGCGGCCTGTGGTTCTGGGGGCCACCGTGTCCAGTGCTGGGGAGCCCGGTTAGCTGGGCTGGGGAGCCCGGTGAGCTGGGCTGTGCTGCTGGGAAGCCGTGTAAACAGGCTCTGCTGGGGAGTGGTTTCAACAGACTCTGCTGGAGAGCCAGGCGGGCTGTGGTGCTGGGGGGCCCCGTGTGCTGTGCTCGGGAGCCCGGTGTGCTGGGCTGTGGTGCTGGGGAGCCGTGTGGACAGGCTCTGCTGCGGAGAGGGTTGAAAAGGCTCTGATGGAGAGCCAGGTGGGGTGTGGTTCAGGGGAGCCCGGTGAGCAGTGCTGGGGAGCCCGGTGTGCTGGGATGTGGTGCTGGGGAGCCGTGTGGACAGGCTCTGCTGGGGAGAGGGTTGAACAGGCTCTGCTGGAGAGCTAGGCGGCCTGTGGTTCTGGGGGCCCCCGTGTCCAGTGCTGGGGAGCCCGGTTAGCTGGGCTGGGGAGCCCGGTGAGCTGGGCTGTGCTGCTGGGGAGCCGTGTAGACAGGTTCTGCTGGGGAGTGGTTTCAACAGACTCTGCTGGAGAGCCAGGCGGGCTATGGTGCTGGGGTAACCCGTGTGCCTTGCTGTGGAGCCTGGTGAGATCGGCTGGGGAGCCCGGTGTGCTGGGCTTTGCTGCTGGGGAGCCGTGTGGACAGGCTCTGCTGGAGATCCAGGCGGGCTGTGGTCCTTGGGGCCACCGTGTGCTTTGCTGGGGAGCCCGGTGTGCTGGGCTCTGCTGCTGGGGAGCCGTGTGGACAGGCTCTGCTGGAGAGCCAGGCGGGCTGTGGTGCTGGGGGCCTCCTTGTGCTGTGCTGCGGAGCACGGTGAGCTGGGCTGGGGAGCCCGGAGTACTGGGCTGTGGTGCAGGGGAGCCGTGTGGACAGGCTCTGCTGGGGAGCGGTTTGAACAGGCTCTGCTGGAGAACCAGGCAGGCTGTGGTGCAGGGGGGCCCCGTGTGGTTTGCTGGGGGCCCCCGTGTGCTGTGCTGGGGAGCCCGGTGTGTTGGGCTGTCGTGCTGGGGAGCCGTGTGGACAGGCTGTGCTGGGGAGTGGTTTGAACAGGCGTTGCTGGAGAACAACGCGGGCTGTGGTGCTGGGGGCCCACGTGTGCTGTGCTGGGGGCCCCCGTGTGCTGTGCTGCGGAGCGCGGTGAGATCGGCTATGGAGCCCGGTGTGCTGGGCTGTGCTGCTGCGGAGCCGTGTGGACAGGCTCTGCTGGGGAGCGATGTGAAGAGGCTCTGCTGGATAGCCAGGCGGGCTGTGGTGCCGGGGGCCCTCGTGTGCTGTGCTGGGGAGCCCGGTGAGCTTGGCTGGGGAGCCCGGTGTGATGGGCTGTGGTGCTGGGGAGCCGTGGAGACAGGCTCTGCTGGGGAGCGGAGTGAAGAGGCTCTGCTGGGGAGCGGTGTGAAAAGGGTCTGACTGAGAGCCAGGTGGGCTGTGGTGCTGGGGGGCCACATGTGCTGTGCTGGGGAGCCCAGTGAGCTGGGCTGTGGTGCTGGGGAGCCGTGTAGACAGGCTCTGCTGGGGAGCGGAGTGAACAGGCTCTGCTGGGGAGCGGTGTGAACAGTCTCTGATGGAGAGCCAGTCGGGCTGTGGTACTGGGGGCCCCTGTGTGCTGTGCTGGGGAGCCCGGTGAGCTGGGCTGAGGAGCCTGGTGTGCTGGGATGTGGTGCTGGGGAGCCGTGTGGACAGGCTCTGCTGGGGAGTGGTTTGAACAGACTCGGCTGGAGAGCCAGGCGGGCTGTGGTGCTGGGGGGCCCCGTGTGTTGTGCTGGGGAGCCCGGTGGGCTGGGCCGGGGAGCCCGGTGTGCTGGGCTGTGGTGATGGGGAGCCGTGTAGACAGGCTCTGCTGGGGAGCGGTGTGAACAGGCTTTGATGGAGAGCCAGTCGGGCTGTGATTGTGGGGGCCCCCATGTGCTGTGCTGGGGGGCCCGGTGAGCTGGGCTGGGGAGACCGGTGTGCTGGGCTCTGCTGCTGGGGAGCCGTGTGGAAAGGCTCTGCTGGCGAGTGGTTTGAACAGGCTCTGCTGGAGAGCCAGGCGGGCTGTGGTGCTGGGGGGCCCCGTGTGCTGTGCAGGGTAGCCCGGTGTGCTGGGCTGTGGTACTGGTGAGCGGTATGGAAAGGCTCTACTGGGGAGCGGTGTGAACAGGCTCTGATGGAGAGTCAAGCTTGCTGTTGTGCTGGGGGCCCCCATGTGCTGTGCTGGGGAGCCCGGTGAGCTTGGCTGGGGAGCCCGTTGTGCTGGGCTGTGCTGCTGGGGAGCCGTGTGAACAGGCTCTGCTGCGGAGCGCTTTGACCAGGCTCAGATGGAGAGCCAGGCGGGCTGTGGTGCTGGGGGGCCCCGTGTGCTGTCCTGGGGAGACCGGTGAGCTGGGATGGGGAACCCGGTATGATGGGCTGTGGTGATGGGGAGTCGTGTAGACAGGCTCTGCTGGGGACTGGTTTGAACAGGCTCTGCTTGAGAGCCAGGCGGGCTGTGGTGCTGGGGAGCCGTGTGGACAGGCTCTGCTGGGGAGTGGTTTGAACAGGCTCTGCTGGAGAGCCAGGAAGGCTGTGGTGCTGGGGGGCCCCGTGTGCTGTGCTGGGGAGCCCTGTGAGATGGGCTGGGGAGCCCGGTGAGCTGGGCTTTTGTGCTGGGGAGCCGTGTAGAATGGCTCTGCTGCGGACGGGTGTGAACAGGCTCTGATGGAGAGCCAGGCGGGCTGTGGTGCTGGGGGCCCCCGTGTGCTGTGCTGGGGAGGCCGGTGTGCTGGGCTGTGGTGCTGGTGAGCCGTGTGGACAGGCTGTGCTGTGGAGCGGTGTGAACAGGCTCTGATGGAGAGCCAGGCGGGCTGTGGTGCTGGGGGGCACCGAGTTCTATGCTGGGGAGCCCGGTGAGCTGGGCTGGGGAGCCCGGTGTGCTGGGCTGGGGAGCCCGGTGTACATGGCTGTGCTGCTGGGGAGCGGTGTGGACAGGCTCTGCTGGACAGGCAGGCGGGCTGTGGTGCTGGGGGGCCCCCGTGTGCTGTGCTCGGTAGCCCGGTGAGCTGGGCTGGGGAGCCCGGTGTGCTGGGCTGTGGTGCTGGGGAGCCGTGTAGACAGGCTCTGCTGGGGAGCCATTCGGGCTGTGGTGCTGGGGGGCCCCGTCTGCTGTGCTGGGGAGCCCGGTGTGCTGGGCTGGGGAGCCCCGTGTGCTGGGCTGTGGTGCTGGGGATCCCGGTGTGCTGGGCTTTGGTGATGGGGAGCCGTGTAGACAGACTCTGCTGCGGAGCGGTGTGAACTGGCTCTGATGGAGAGCCAGGCGGGCTGTGGTGCTGGGGGGCCAAGTGTGCTGTGCTGGGGAGCCCGGTGTGCTGGGCTGTGGTGCTGGGGAGCCGTGTGGAAAGGCTCTGCTGGGGAGTGGTTTGAACAGTCTCTGCTGAAGAGCCAGGCGGGCTGTGGTGCTGGGGGTCCCTGTGTGCTGTGCTGTGGAGCCCGGTGAGCTGGGCTGTGGTGCTGGGGAGCCGTGTAGACAGGCTCTTATGCGGAGCGGTGTGAACAGGCTCTTATGGAGAGCCAGGCGGGCTGTAGTGCTGGGGGCCCCCGTGTGCTGTGCTGGGCGGCCCGGTGAGCTGGGCTGGGGAGCCCGGCGTGCTGGGCTGGGGAGCCCGGTGTGCTGGGCTGTGGTGCTTTGGAGCCGTGTGGACAGGCTCTGCTGGGGAGCGGTGTGAACAGGCTCTGATGGAGAGCCAGGCGGGCTGTGGTGCTGGGGGCCCCGTGTGCTGTGCTGGGGAGCCCGTTGAGCTGGGCTGGGGAGCCCGGTGTGCTGGGCTGTGGTGCTGGGGAGCCGTGTAGACAGGCTCTGCTGGGGAGCCATTCGGGCTGTGGTGCTGGGGGGCCCCGTCTGCTGTGCTGGGGAGCCCGGTGTGCTGGGCTGGGGAGCCCCGTGTGCAGGGCTGTGGTGCTGGGGAGCCCGGTGTGCTGGGTTTTGGTGATGGGGAGCCGTGTAGACAGATTCTGCTGCGGAGCGGTGTGAACAGGCTCTGATGGAGAGCCAGGCGGGCTGTGGTGCTGGGGGGCCCCGTGTGCTGTGCTGGGGAGCCCGGTGTGCTGGGCTGTGGTGCTGGGGAGCCGTGTGGAAAGGCTCCGCTGGGGAGTGGTTTGAACAGGCTTTGCTGGAGAGCCAGGCGGGCTGTGGTGCTGGGGGGCCCCATGTCCTGTGCTGGGGAGCCCGGTGTGCTGGGCTGTTGTGCTGGGGAGCCGTGTGGTCAGGCTCTGCTGGGGAGTGGATTGAACAGGCTCTGATGGAGTGCCAGGCGGGCTGTGGTGCTGGGAAGCCCCGTGTGCTGTGCTGGGGGGGCCCTGTGAGCTGTGCTGGGGGGCCCCGTGTGCTGTGCTGGGGAGCCCGTTGATTTGGGCTGGGGAGATCGGTGTGCTGGGCTGTGCTGCTGGGGAGCCGTGTGGACAGGCTCTGCTGGCGAGTGGTTTGAACAGGCTCTGCTGGAGAGTCAGGCGGGCTGTGGTGCTGGGGGGCCCCGTGTGCTGTCCTGGGGAGCCCGGTGTGCTGGGCTGTTGTGCTGGGGAGCCGTGTGGACAGGCTCTGCTGGGGAGAGGGTTGAACAGGCTCTGATGGAGAGCCAGGCGGGCTGTTGAGCTGGTTCGCCCCGTGTGCTGTGCTGGGGGGCCCCGTGTGCTGTGCTGGGGAGCCCGATGAGTTGGGCTGGGGAGCCCGGTGTGCTGGGCTGTGGTGCTGGGGAACCGTGTAGACAGGCTCTGCTGGGTACCGGTGTGAACAGGCTCTGATCGAGAGCCAGGCGGGCTGTGGTGCTGGGGGGCCCCGTGTGCTGTGCTGGGGAGCCCGGTGAGCTGGGCTGGGGAGCCCGGTGTGCTGGGCTGTGGTGCTGGGGAGCCGTGTAGACAGGCTCTGCTGGGGAGCGGCGTGAAGAGGCTCTGATGGAGAGCCAGGCGGGCTTGTGGTGCTGGGAAGCCCCTGTGCTGTGCTGGGGTGCCCCGTGTGCTGTGCTGGTTAGCCCGGTGTGCTGGGCTGTGGTGCTGGGGAGCCGTGTGGACAGGCTCTGCTGCGGAGGGGTGTGAACAGGCCCTGATGGAGAGCCAGGCGGGCAATGGTGCTGGGGGGCCCCGTGTGCTGTCCTGGGGAGCCCGGTGAGCTGGGCTGGGGAGCCCGCTGTGCTCGGCTGTGTTGCTGGGGAGCCGTGTAGAAAGGCTCTGATTAAAAGCCAGGCGGGCTGTGGTGCTGGGGGCCCGCGTGTGCTGTGGTGGGGAGCACGTTGAGCTGGGCTGGGGAGCCCGGTGTGTTGGGCTGTGGTGCTGGGGAGCAGTGTTGACAGGCTCTGCTGGGGAGACGGTTGTACAGGCTCTGATGGAGAGCCAGGCGGGCTGTGGTTCTGGGGGGCCCCGTGTGCTGCGCTGGGCAGCCCTTTGAGCTTGGCTGGGGAGCCCGGTGTGCAGGGCTGGGGAGCCAGGTTTGCTGGGCTGTGGTGTTGGGGAGCCGTGTGGACAGGCTCTGCTGGGGAGCCATTCGGGCAGTGGTGCTGGTGGGCCCCGTGTGCTGTGCTGGGGAGCCCGGTGTGCTGGGCTGGGGAGCCCGGTGTCCTTGGGTGTGCTGCTGGGGAGCCGTGTGGAAAGGCTCTGCTGAGGAGCGGTGTGAACAGGCTCTGATGGAAAGCCATGCGGGCTGTGGTGTTGTGGGCCCCGTGTGCTGTGCTGGGGAGCCCGGTGAGCTGGGCTGGGGAGCCCGGTGTTCTGCGCTGTGCTGCTGGGAAGGCTTGTTGACAGGCTGTGCTGGGGAGTGGTTTGAACAGGCTCTACTGGAGAGCAACGCGGGCTGTGGTGCTGGGGGCCCCCGTGTGCTGTGCTGGGGGCCCCCGTGTGCTGTGCTGGGGGCCCCCGTGTGCCGTGCTGGGGGCCCCCGTGTGCTGTGCTTGGGAGCCCGGTGTGCTGGGCCGTGCTGCTGGGGAGCCGTGTGGACAGGCTCTTCTGGGGAGCGGTGTGAACAGGCTCTGATGGAGAGCCAGGCGGGCTGTGGTTCTGGGGGGCCCCCGTGTGCTGTGCTGGGGAGCCCGGTGAGCTGGGCGGAGGGGCCCGGTGTGCTGGGCTGTGCTGCTGGGGAGCCGTGTGGACATGCTCTGCTGGGGAGCGGTGTGAACTGGCTCTGATGGAGAGGAAGGCGGGCTGTGGTGCTGGGGGGCCCCGTGTTCTGTGCTGGGGAGCCGGGTGAGCTGGGCTGGGGAGCCCGGTGTGCTTGGCTGTGGTGCTGGGGAGCCGCGTAGACAGGCTCTGCGTGGGAGCGGTGTGAACAGGCTCTGCTTGGGAGCGGTGTGAACAGGCACTGATGGAGAGCCAGGCGGGTTGTGGTGCTGGGGGGCCCCGTGTGCCGTGCTCGGGAGCCCGGTGAACTGGGCTGGGGAGCCGGGTGTGCTGGGCTGTGCTGCTGGGGAGCCGTGTAGACAGCCTCTGCCGGGGAGCGGTGTGAAAAGGCTCTGATGGAGAGTCAGGCGGGCTGTGGTTCTGGGGGGCCCCGTGTGCTGTGCTTGGGAGCCCGGTGAGCTGGGGTGGGGAGCCCGGTGTGCTGGGCTGTGGTGCTGGGGAGCCGTGTCGACAGGCTCTGCTGCGGAGCGGTGTGAACAGGCACTGATGGAGAGCCAGGAAGGCTGTGGTGCTGTTGGGCCCCGTGTGCTGTGCTGGTGACCCCGTTGAGCTGTGCTTGGGAGCCCTGTGAGATGGGCTGGGGAGCCCCGTTTGCTGGGCTGTGGTGCTGGGGAGCCCGGTGTGCTGGACTGTGGTGATTGGGAGCCGTGTAGACAGGGTCTGCTGGCCAGCCATTTGGGCTGTGGTGCTGGGGGGCCCCGTGTGCTGCGCCGGGGCGCCCGGTGTTCTGGGCTGGGGAGCCCCGTGTGCTGGGCTGTGGTGCTGGGGAGCCCGGTGTGCTGGGCTGTGGTGCTGGGGAGCCGTGTGGACAGGCTGTGCTGGGGAGTGGTTTGAGAAGGCTCTGAAGGTGAGCCAGGCGGGCTGTGGTGCTGGGGGCCCCCCTGTGCTGTGCTGGGGTGCACGGTGAGCTGGGCTGAGGAGCCCGGTGTGCTTGGCTGTGGTGCTGGGGAGCCGTGTGGACAGGCTCTGCTGAGGAGCGGTGTGAAAACGCTCTGATGGAGAGCCAGGCGGGCTGTGGTTCTGGGGGGCCCCGTGTGCTGTGCTGGGGAGCCCGGTGAGCTGGGCTGGGGAGCCCGGTGTTCTGGGCTTTGGTGTTGGGGAGCCGTGTAGACAGGCTCTGCTGCGGAGCGGTGTGAACAGGCTCTGATGGAGAGCCAAGCGGGCTGTGGTGCTGGGGGGCCCCGTGTTCTGTGCTGGGGACCTTGGTGAGCTGGTCTGGGGAGCCCAGTGTGCTGGGCTGTGCTGCTGGGGAGCCGTGTGGACAGGCTCTGTCGGGGAGCGGTGTGAAAAGGCTCTGATGGAGAGCCAGCCGTGCTGTGGTGCTGGGGTCCCCCGTGTGCTGTGCTCGGGAGCCCAGTGATCTGGGCTTCGGAGCCCGGTGTGCTGGGCTGTGGTGCTGGGGGGCCACGTGTGCTGTGCTGCGTAGCCCGGTGAGATCCGCTGTGGAGCCTGGTGTGCTGGGCTGTGGTGCTGGGGCGCCGTGTGGACAGGCTCTGCTGGGGAGCGGTGTGAAGAGGCTCTGCTGGAAAGCTAGGTGGGCTGAGGTGCTGGGGGGCCCCGTGTGCTGTGCTGGGGAGCCCGGTGAGCTGGGCTAGGGAGGCCAGTGTGCTGGGCTGTGCTGCTGGGGAGCCGTATCGACCGGCTCTGCTTGGGAATGGTTTGAACAGGCTCTGCTGGAGAGCCAGGCAGGCCGTGGTGCTGGGGGCCCCCGTGTGCTGTGCTGGGGAACCCGGTGTTCTGTTCTGTGCTGCTGGGGAGCCGTGTTGACCGGGTCTGCTGGGGAGCGGTGTGAACAGGCTCTGCTGGAGAGCCAGGCGGCCTGTGCTGCGGTGTGCTGGGCTGTGCTGCTGGGGAGCCGTGTAGACAGGCTCTGCTGGTGAGCGGTGTGAACAGGCTCTGATGGAGAGCCAGGCGGGATGTGGTGCTGGGGGCCCCCGTGTGCTCTGCTGCGGAGCCCGGTGAGCAGGGCTGGGGAGCCCGGTGTGCTGGGCTTTGGTGCTGGGGAGCCGTGTGGAAAGGCTCTGCTGGGGAGCGGTGTGAAGAGGCTCTGATGGAGAGCCAGGCTGGCTGTGGTGCTGGGGGCCCCCGTGTGCTATGCTGGGGAGCCTGGTGAGCTGGGCTTGGGATCCCGGTGTGCTGGGCTGTGTTGCTGGGGAGCCGTGTAGACAGGCTCAGCTGGGGAGCGGTGTGAACAGGCTCTGATGGAGAACCAGGCGGGCTGCGGTGCTGGGTTGTCCCGTGTGCTGTGCTGGGGAGCCCGTTGAGCTGTGCTGGGGAGCCCGGTGTGCTGGGCTGTGGTGCTGGGGAGCCGTGTAGACAGTCTCTGCTCGGGAGCGGTGTGAACAGGCTCTGATGGAAATCCAGGTGTGCTGTGGTGTTGGGGGCCCCCGTGTGCTGTGGTGGGGAGCCAGGTGAGCTGGGCTGGGGAGCCCGGTGAGCTGGGCTGTGGAGTCCGGTGTGCTGGGCTGTGCTGCTGCGGAGCCGTGTGGACAGGCTCTCCTGGGGAGCGGTGTGAATAGGCACTGCTGGGGAGCCAGGCGGGCTGTGGTGCTGGTGGCCCTCGTGTGCTGTGCTGGGGAGCACGTTGAGCTGGGATGGGGAGCCCGGTGTGCTGGGCTGTGCTGCTGGTGAGCCGTGTGGACAGGCTTTGCTGCAGACCCTGGCGGGCTGTGGTGCTGGGGGCCCCCGTGTGCTGTGCTGTAGAGCCTGGTGAGCTGGGCTGGGGAGCCTGGTCTTCTGGGCAGTGCTGCTGGCTAGCCGTGCATACTGGCTCTGCTGGGGAGCTGTGTGAACAGGCTCTGCTGGACAGGCAGGCAGGCTGTTGTGCTGGGGGCCCCCGTGTGCTGTGCTGGGGAGCCCGGTTAGCTGGGCTGGGGAGCCCGGTGTGCAGGGCTGCGCTGCTGGGGAGCCGTACGGAGAGTCTCTGCTGGGGAAAGGTTTGAACAGGCTCTGATGGAGAACCAGGCGGGCTGTGGTTCAGGTGAGCCCGGTGAGATGGACAGTGGTGATGGGGAGCCGTGTAGAAAGGCTCAGCTGTGGAGCGGTGTGAACAGGCTCTGATGGAGAGCCAGGCGGGCTGTGGTGCTGGGTTGTCCCGTGTGCTGTGCTGGGGAGCCCGTTGAGCTGGGCTGGGCGCCATGGGGAGCTGCGCTGAGGAGTACGGTGTGCTGGCCTGTGGTGCTGGGGAGCTGTGTGGACAGGCTCTTCTGGGGGGTGGTTTGAACAGGCTCTGCTGGAGAGCCAGGCGGGCTGTGGTGCTGGGGGGCCCCGTGTGCTGTGCTGGGGATCTCGTTGAGCTAGGCTGGGGAGCCCGGTGTGCTGGGCTGTGGTGCTGGGGAGCCGTGTGGACAGGCTCTGCTGGGGAGCGGTGTGAAAAGGCTCTGATGGAGAGCCAGCCGGGCTGTGGTGCTGGGGGGCCCCGTGTGCTGTGCTCGGGAGCCCAGTGAGCTGGGCTTCGGAGCCCAGTGTGCTGGGCTGTGGTGCTGGGAAGCCGTGTAGACAGGCTCTGATGTGGAAAGGGTTGAACAGGATCTGATGGAGAGTCAGGAAGGCTGTGGTGCTGGTGGGCCCCATGTGCTGTGCTGGTGAGCCCGTTGAGCTGTGCTGGGGAGCCTGGTGTGCTGGGCTGTGGTGCTGGGGAGCCCGGTGTGCTGGACTGTGGTGATGGGGAGCCGTGTAGACAGGGTCTGCTGGCGAGCCATTCGGGCTGTGGTGCTGGGGGGCCCCGTGTGCTGTGCCGGGGGGCCCGGTGTGATGGGCTGGGGAGCCCCGTGTGCTGGGCTGTGGTGCTGGGGAGCCCGGTGTCCTGGACTGTGGTGATGGGAAGCCGTGCAGACAGTCTCTGCTGTGGAGCGGTGTGAACAGGCTCTGAATGAGAGCCAGACGGGCCGTGGTGCTGGGGGGCCCAATGTGCTGTGCCGGGGGGCCCGGTGTTCTGGGCTGGGGAGCCCCGGGTGCTGGGCTGTGGTGCTGGGGAGCCCCGTGTGCTGGGCTGTGGTGCTGGGGAGCCCGGTGTCCTGGACTGTGGTGATGGGGTGCCGTGCAGACAGGCTCTGCTGTGGAGCGGTGTGAACAGGCTCTGAATGAGAGTCAGGCGGGCTATTGTGCTGGGGGGCATCGTGTGCTGTGTTGGGGAGCCCGGTGTGCTGGGCTTTGGTTCTGGGGAGCCGTGTGGACAGGCTGTGCTGGGGAGAGGGTTGAACAGGCTCTGATGGAGAGCCAGGCGGGCTGTGGTTCAGGGGAGCCCGGTGAGATGTGCTGGGGGGCCCCGTGTGCTGTGCCGGGGGGCCCGGTGTGCTGGGCTGGGGAGCCCCGTGTGCTGGGCTGTGGTTCTGGGGAGCCCGGTGTCCTGGACTGTGGTGATTGGGAGCCGTGTGGACAGGCTCTGCTGGGGAGCGGTGTGAACAGGCTCTTCTGGGGAGCGGTGTGAACAGGCTCTGCTGGAGAGCCAGGCGGGCTGTGGTGCTCGGGAGCCGTGTGGACAGGCTGTGCTGGGGAGTGGTTTGAGATGGCTCTGCAGGAGAGCCAGGCGGGCTGTGGTGCTGGGGGCCCACGTGTGCTGTGCTGGGGGGCCCGGTTAGCTGGGTTGGGGAGCCCGGTCTGCAGGGCTGTTCTGCTGGGGAGCCGTATGGACAGGCTCTGCTGGGGAGAGGGTTGAACAGGTTCTGATGGAGAGCCAGGCGTGCTGTGGTGCTGGGGGGCCCTGTGTGCTGTGCTTGGGTTCCCGGTGTGCTGGGCTGTGGTGCTGGGGAGCCGTGTGGACAGGTTCTGCTGGGGAGTGGTTTGAACAAGCTCTGCTGGAGAGCCAGGCGGGCTGTGGTGCTGGGGGGCCCCGTGTGCTGTGCTGGGGAGCCCGGTGAGCTGTGTCGGGAGCCCGGGTTGGTGGGCTGTGGTGCTGGGGAGCCGTGTGGACAGGTTCTGCTGGGGAGTGGTTTGAACAAGCTCTGCTGGAGAGCCAGGCGGGCTGTGGTGCTGGGGGGCCCTGTGTGCTGTGCTGGGGAGCCCGGTGAGGTGGGCTCGGGAGCCCGGTGTACTTGGCTGTTGTGCTGGGGAGCCTCGTAGACAGGATCTGCTGCGGAGCGGTGTGAACAGGCTCTGCTGGGGAGCGGTGTGAACAGGCTCTGATGGAGAGCCAGGCGGGCTGTGGTGTTGGGGGGTCCCGTGTGCTGTGCTGGGGAGCCCGTTGAGGAAGGCTGGGTAGCCCGGCGATCTGGGCTGTGGTGCTGGCCAACCGTGTAGACAGGCTCTGCTGGGGGGCCCCGTGTGCTGTGCTGGGGAGCCCGATGAGCTTGGCCGGGGAGTCCGGTGTGCTGGGCTGTGGTGCTGGGGAGCCGTGTGGACAGGCTCTGCTGGGGAGTGGTTTGAACAGGATCTGCTGCAGAGCCTGGCGGGCTGTGGTGCTGGGGGCACCGTGTGCTGTGCTGGGGAGCCCGTTGAGCTGGGCTGGGGAGCCCCGTGTGCTGGGCTGTGGTGCTGGGGAGTCGTGTGGACAGGCTCTGGTGGGGAGCGGTGTGGACAGGCTCTGATGGAGAGCCAGGGGGGCTATGGTGCTGAGGGGCCCCGTGCTCTGTGCTGGGAAGCCCGTTGAGCTGGGCTGTGGAGCCCGGTGTGATGGGCTGTGGTGCTGGGGAGCCGTGGAGACAGGCTCTGCTGGGGAGCGGAGTGAACAGGCTCTGCTGGGGAGCGGTGTGAAAAGTCTCTGATTGAGAGCCAGGTGGGCGGTGGTGCTGGGGGCCCCCGTGTGCTGTGCTGGCAAGCCCGGTGTCCTAGGGTGTGCTGCTGGGGAGCCGTGTGTACCGGCTCTGCTGAGGGGCGGTGTGAACAGGCTCTGATGGAGAGCCAGGCGGGCTGTGGTGTTGGGGGCCCCCGTGTGCTGTGCTGGTGAGCCCGGTGAGCTGGGCTGGGGAACCCGGTGTTCTGGGCTGTGCTGCTGGGGAGGCATGTGGACAGGATCTGCTGGGGAGCGTTTTCAAAAGGCTCTGCTGGAGAGCAAGGCGCGCTGTGTTGCTGGGGGCCCCCGTGTGCTGTGCTGGGGAGCCCGGTGAGCTGGGTTGCGGAGCCCGGTGTGCTGGGCTGTGGTGCTGGGGAGCCGTGTGGACAGGCTCTGCTGGGGAGCGGTGTGAACAGGCCATGATGGAGAGCCAGGCGGGATGTGGTGCTGGTGGCCCCCGTGTGCTGTGCTGTGGAGCCCGGTTAGCTGGGCTGGGGAGCCCGGTGTACATGGCTGTGCTGCTGGGGAGCCGAATGGACAGTCTCTGCTGGGGAAAGGTTTGAACAGGCAAAGATTAAGAGCCAGGTGGGCTGTTGTGCTGGTGGGCGCCGTGAGCTGGGCTGGGGAGCCCGGTGTTCTGGGCTGTGCTGCTGTGGAGCCGTGTGGACAGGCTCTGCTTGGGAGTGGTTTGAACAGGCTCTGCTGGAGAGCCAGGTGGGCCGTGGTGCTGGGGGCCCCCGTGTGCTGTGCTGGGGAACCCGGTGTGCTGTTCTGTGCTGCTGGGGAGCGGTGTGAACAGGATCTGCTGGAGAGCCAGGCGGGCTGTGCTGCGGTGTGCTGGGCTGTGCTGCTGGGGAGCCGTGTAGACAGGCTCTGCTGGGGAGCGGTGTGAACAGGCTCTGATAGAGAGGGAGGCGGGCTGTGGTGCTGGGGGCCCCCGTGTGCTCTGCTACGGGGCCGGGTGAGCAGGGCTGGGGAGCCCGGTGTGCTGGTCTGTGGTACTGGGGAGCCGTGTGGACCGGCTCTACTGGGGAGTGGTTTGAAAAGGCTCTGCTGGACAGTCAGGCGGGCTGTTCTGATGGGGGGCCCCGTGTGCTGTGCTGGGGAGCCCGTTGAGCTTTGCTGGGGAGCCCGGTGTGCTGGGCTGGGGAGCCCGCTGTGCTGGGCTGTGGTGCTTGGTGGCCGTGTGGACAGGCTCTGCTGGAGAGCCAGGCGGGCTGTGGTGCTGGGGGGCCAGGTGTGCTTTGCTGGGGAGCCCGGTGTGATGGGCTGAGCTGCTGGGGTGCCGTGTGTAGAAGGTCTGCTGGGAAGCGGTGTGAAAAGGCTCTGATGGAGAGCCAGGCGGGCTGTGGTGCTGGGTGGCCCCGTGTGCTGTGCTCGGTAGCCCGGTGAGCTGGGCTGGGGAGCCCGGAATGCTGGGCTGAGCTGCTGGGGTGCCGTGTGGACAGGGTCTGCTGGGAAGCGGTGTGAAATGGCTCTGATGGAGAGCCAGGCGGGCTGTGGTGCTGGGTGGCCCCGTGTGCTTTGCTCAGAAGCCCGGTGAGCTGGGCTGCGGAGCCCGGTGTGCTGGGCTGAGCTGCTGGGGTGCCCTGTGGACAGCGTCTGCTGGGTAGCGGTGTGAACAGGCTCTGATGGAGTGCCAGGGGGGCTGTGCTGCGGTGTGCGGGGCTGCTGGGGAGCCGTGTAGACAGGCTCTGCTGGGGAGCAGTGTGAACAGGCTCTGCTGGAGAGCCAGGCGGGCTGTGGTGCTGGGGAGCCGTGTGGACATTCTCTGCTGGGGAGTGGTTTGAACAGGCTCTGCTGGAGAGCCAGGCCGGCTTTGGTGCTGGGGGGCCCCGTGTGCTGTGCTGGGG
This sequence comes from Dascyllus trimaculatus, assembly GCA_024666655.1. Lineage (NCBI taxonomy): Eukaryota > Metazoa > Chordata > Actinopteri > Pomacentridae > Dascyllus > Dascyllus trimaculatus. The sequence goes on along the minus strand of JAMOIN010000626.1, from coordinate 113,985 downwards.
AGTCCCGTGAGCTGGGCTGGGAAGCCCGGTGTGCTGGGCTTTTGTGCGGGGGAGCCGTGTAGACAGGATCTGCTGCGGAGGGGTGTGAACAGGCCCTGATGGAGAGCCAGGCGGGCTGTGGTGCTGGGGGGCCCCGTGAGCTGTGCTCAGGAGCCCGGAGAGGTGGGCTGGGGAGCCCGGTGTGCTGGGCTGTGGTGCTGGGGGGCCCCGTGTGCTGTGCTGCGGAGCCCGGTGAGATCGGCGGCGGAGGCCAGTGTGCTGGGCTGTGCTGCTGGGGAGCCGTGTTGACCGGCTATGCTTGGGAGTGGTTTGAACAGGCTCTGCTTGTGAGCCAGGCGGGCCGTGGTGCTGGGTGCCCCCGTGTGCTTTGCTGGGGAACCCGGTGTGCTGTTGTGTTCTGCTGGGGTGCCGTGTAGACAGGCTCTGCTGCGGAGCGGTTTGAACAGGCTCTGCTGGAGAGCCAGGCGGGCTGTGGTGCTGGGGGCCCCCGTGTGCTGTGCTGGGGAGCCCGGTGAGATGGGCTGGGGAGCCCGGTGTGCTGGGCTGTGGTGCTGGGGAACCGTGTAGACAGGCTCTGCTGGGGAGCGGTGTGAACAGGCTCTAATGGAGAGCCAGGCGGCCTGTGGTGCTCGGGGCGCCCGTGTGCTGTGCTGGGGGCCCCCGTGTGCTGTGCTGGGTAGCCCGGTGTGCTGGGCTGTGCTGCTGGGGAGCCGTGTGGACAGGCTCTCCTGGGGAGCGGTGTGAATTGGCACTGCTTGGGAGCCAGGCGGGCTGTGGTGCTGGGGGCCCTCGTGTGCTGTGCTGGGGAGCCCAGTGAGCTGGGCTGGGGAGCCCGGTGTGCTGGGCTGTGGTGCTGGCCAACCGTGTAGACAGGCTCTGCTGGGGGGCCCCGTGTGCTGTGCTGGGGAGCCCGTTGAGCCTGGCTGGGGAGCCCGGTGTGCTGGGCTGTGGTGCTGGGGCGCCGTGTGGACAGGCTCTTCTGGGGGGTGGTTTGAACAGGCTCTGCTGGAGAGCCAGGCAGGCTGTGGTGCCGGGGGGGGCCCGTGTTCTGTGCTGGGGACCCTGGTGAGCTGGGCTGGGGAGCCCGGTGTGCTGGGCCGTGCTGCTGGGGAGCCGTGTGGACAGGCTCTGCTGGGGAGAGGGTTGAACAGGCTCTGATGGAGAGCCAGGCGGGCTGTTGAGCTGGGTCGCCCCGTGTGCTGTGCTGGGGGGCCCCGTGTGCTGTGCTGGGGAGCCCGATGAGTTGGGCTGGGGAGCCCGGTGTGCTGGGCTGTGGTGCTGGGGAGCCGTGTGGACAGGCTCTGCTGGGGAGAGTGTTGAACAGGTTTTGATGGAGAGCCAGGCGTGCTGTGGTGCTGGGGGGCCCTGTGTGCTGTGCTGGGGAGCCCGGTTTGCTGGGCTGTAGTGCTTGGGAGCCGTGTGGACAGGCTCTGCTGCGGAGCGGTGTGAACATGCTCTGCTGGAGAGCCAGGCGGGCTGTGGTGCTGGGGGCGCGTTGAGCTGGGCTGGGGAGCCCGGTGACATCGGCTTGGGAGACCGGTGTGCTGGGCTCTGCTGCTGGGGAGCCGTGTAGACAGGCTCTGCTGGGGAGTGGTTTCAACAGACTCTGCTGGAGAGCCAGGCGGGCTGTGGTGCTGGGGGGCCCCGTGTGCCGTGCTGGGGAGCCCGGTGAGATCGGCTTGGGAGCCCGGTGTGCTGGGCTGTGCTGCTGGTGAGCCGTGTGGACAGGCTCTCTAGGGGACTTTTTTTAACAGGCTCTGCTGGGGAGCGGAGTGAACAGGCTCAGATGGAGAGCCAGGCGGGCTGTGGTGCTGGGGGGCCCGCTGTGCTGTTCTGGGGAGCCCGGTGAGCTGGGCTGGGGATCCTGGTGTGCTGGGCTGTGGTGCTGGGGAGCCATGTAGACAGGCTGTGCTGGGGAGCGGTGTGAACAGTCTCTTCTGGGGAGCGGTGTGAACAGTCTCTGATGGAGAGCCAGGCGGGCTGTGGTGCTGGGGGGCTCGGTGTTCTGTTCTGGGGAGCCCGGTGTGTTGGGCTGTGGTGCTGGGGAGTCGTGTGGACAGGCTCTGCTGGGGAGCCGTGTGAACAAGCTCTGCTAGGAAGAGGGTTGAACAGGCCCTGATGGAGAGCAAGGCGGGCTGTGGTGCTGGGGGGCCCCGTGTGCTGTGCTGGGGAGCCCGGTGTGCTGGGCTGGGGAGGCCCGTGTGCTGGGCTGTGGTGCTGGGGAGCCCGGTGTGCTGGGCTGTGGTGCTGGGGAACCGTGTAGACAGGCTCTGCTGGGTACCGGTGTGAACAGGCTCTGATCGAGAGCCAGGCGGGCTGTGGTGCTGGGGGGCCCCGTGTGCTGTGCTGGGGAGCCCGGTGTGCTGGGCTGTGGTGCTGGGGAGCCGTGTGGACAGGCTCTGCTGGGGAGAGGGTTGAACATGCTCTGATTTAGAGCCAGGCGGGCTTTGGTGCTGGGGGCCCCCGTGTGAAGTGCTGGGGGGCCTTGTGGGGTGGGCTGGGGAGACCGGTGTGCTGGGCTCTGCTGCTGGGGAGCCGTGTGGAAAGGCTCTGCTGGCGAGTGGTTTGAACAGGCTCTGCTGGAGAGCCAGGCGGGCTGTGGTGCTGGGGGGCCCTGTGTGCTGTGCTGGGGAGCCCGGTGTGCTGGGCTGTGGTACTGGCGAGCCGTGTGGACAGGCTCTGCTGAGGAGCGGTGTGAACAGGCTCTGATGGAGAGTCAGGCTGGCTGTGGTGCTGGTGGCCTCCATGTGCTGTGCAGGGGAGCCCGGTGAGCTTGGCTGAGGAGCCCAGTGTGCTGGGCTGTTGTGCTAGGGAGCCGTGTGGACTCGCTCTGCTGGGGAGTGGTTTGAACAGGCTCTGCTGGAGAGCCAGGCGGGCTGTGGTGCTGGGGGGCCCCGTGTGCCTTGCTGGGGAGCCCGGTGAGATCGGCTGGGGAGTCCGGTGTGCTGGGCTGTGCTGCTGGTGAGCCGTGTGGACAGGCTCTCTAGGGGACTGTTTTTAACAGGCTCTGCTGGAGAGCCAGGCGGGCTGTGGTGCTGGGGGGCCCGGTGTGCTGTTCTGGGGAGCCCGGTGAGCTGGGCTGGGGATCCTGGTGTGCTGGGCTGTGGTGCTGGGGAGCCGTGTAGACAGGCTGTGCTGGGGAGCGGTGTGAGCAGTCTCTGCTGGGGAGCGGAGTGAACAGTCTCTGATGGAGAGCCAGGCGGGGTGTGGTGCTGGGGGGCCCGGTGTTCTGTTCTGGGGAGCCCGGTGTGTTGGGCTGTGGTGCTGGGGAGTCGTGTGGACAGGCTCTGCTGGGGAGCGGTGTGAACAGGCTCTGCTGGGAAGAGGGTTGAACAGGCCCTGATGGAGAGCAAGGCGGGCTGTGGTGCTGGGGGGCCCCGTGTGCTGTGCATGGGAGCCCGGTGTGCTGGGCTGTGGTGCTGGTGAGCCGTGTGGACAGGCTCTGCTGGGGAGCCGTGCTGACAGGCTCTGCTGGAGAGCCAGGCGGGCTGTGCTGCGGTGTGCTGGGCTGTGGTGCTGGGGAGCCGTGTGAACAGGCTCTACTGGGGAGCGTTGTGAAAAGGTTCTGATGGAATGCCAGGCGGGCTGTGGTGCTGGGGGGCCCCGTGTGCTGTGCTGGGGAGCCCGGTGAGCTGTGCTGGGGGCCCCCGTGTGCTGTGCTGGGGAGCCCGGTGAGCAGGACTGGGGAGCCCGGTGTGCTGGGCTGTGGTGCTGGGGAGCAGTGTGGAAAGGCTCTGCAGTGGAGTGGCTTGAACAGGCTCTGCTGGAGACCAACGCGGGCTGTGGTGTTGGGGGCCCCCGTGTGCTGAGCTGGGGAGCCCGGTGAGCTGGGCTGGGGAGCCCGGTATGCTTGGCTGTGGTGCTGGATTGCCGTGTGGACAGGCTCTGCTGGGGAGTGGTTTGAACAGGCTCTGATGGAGAGCCATGCGGGCTCATGTGCTGGGCGGCCCCGTGTGCTGTGCTGGGGAGCCCGGTGTGCTGGGCTGGGGAGGCCCGTTTGCTGGGCTGTGGTGCTGGGGAGCCCGGTGTGCTGGGCTGGGGAGCCCGGTGTGCTGGGCTGTGGTGCTGGGGAGCCGTGTGGACAGGCTCTGCTGGGGAGCGGTGTGAACAGGCTAAGCTGGAGAGCCAGGCGGGCTGTGGTGTTAGGGGGCCCCGTGTGCTGTGCTGGGGAGCCCGGTGTGCTGGGCTGTTCATCTGGGGAGTCGTGTGGACAATCTCTTCTGGGGAGCGCTGTGGACAGGCTCTGATGGAGAGCCAGGTGGGCTGTGGTGCTGGGGAGCCCGTTGAGCTGGGCTGGGGAGCCCGGTGTGCTGGGCTGTGGTGCTGGGGAGTTGTTTGAACAGGCTCTGCTGGGGAGAGGGTTGAACATGCTCTGATTTAGAGCCAGGCGGGCTTTGGTGCTGGGGGCCCCCGTGTGCTGTGCTGGGGAGCCCGTTTAGCTGGGCTGGGGAGCCCGGTGTGCTGTGCTGTGGCGATGGGGAACCGTGTAGACAGGCTCTGCTGGGGAGCGGAGTGAACAGGCTCTGCATTGGAGCGGTGTGAACAGTCTCTGATGGAGAGCCAGGCGGGCTGTGTTTCTGGAGGCTCCCGTGTGATGTGCTGGGGAGCCCGGTTAGCTGGGCTAGGGAGACCGGTGTGCAGGGCTGTGCTGCTGGGGAGCCGTATTTACAGTCTCTTCTGGGGAGAGGTTTGAACAGGCTCTGATGGAGAGCCAGGCGTGCTGTGATGGTGTGGGCCCCCGTGTGCTGTGCTGGGGGGCCTTGTGAGGTGGGCTGGGGAGACCGGTGTGCTGGGCTGTGGTGCTGGGGAGGCGTGTGGACAGGCTGTGCTGGGGATTGGTTTGAACAGGCTCTGCTGGAGAGCCAGGCGGGCTGTGGTGCTGGGGGCCCCCCGTGTGGTGTGCTCGGGAGCCCGGTTACCTCGGCTGGGGACCCCGGTGTCCGAGGTTGTGCTGCTGGGGAGCCGTGTGGACCGGCTCTGCTGAGGCGCGGTGTGAACAGGCTCTGCTGGAGAGCCAGGCGGGCTGTGGTGTTGGCGGGCCCCGTGTGCTGTGCTGGGGAGCCCGGTGAGCTGGGCTGGGGAGCCCGGTGTTCTGGGCTGTGCTGCTGGGGAGGCTTGTGGACAGGCTGTGATGGGGAGTGGTTTGAACAGGCTCTGCTGGAGAGCAACGCGGGTTGTGGTTCTGGGGGCCCCCGTGTGCTGTGCTGGGGAGGCCGGTGTGCTCGGCTGTGCTGCTGGGGAGCCGTGTGGACAGGCTCTGCTGGGGAGTGGTTTGAACAGGCTCTGCTGGATAGCCAGGCGGGCTGTGGTGCTGGGGGCCCCCGTGTGCTGTGCTGCGGAGCCCGATGAGCTGGGATGTGGAGCCCGGTGTGCTGGGCTGTGGTGCTGGGGAGCCGTGTGGACAGGCTCTGCTGGTGAGCCGTGTGGACAGGCTCTGCTGGGGAGTGGTTTGAACAGGCTCTGCTCGAGAGCCAGGCGGGCTGTGGTGCTGGGGGGCCCCGTGTGCAGTGCTGGGGAGCCCGGTGTGCTGGGCTGTGGTGATTGGGAGCCGTGTAGACAGGCTCTGCTGGGGGGCGGTGTGAACAGGCTTTGATGGAGAGCCAGGCGGGCCGTGATGTTGTGGGCCCCCGTGTGCTGTGCTGGGGGGCCTTGTGATGTGGGCTGGGGAGACCGGTGTGCTGGGCTCTGCTGCTGGGGAGCCGTGTGGAAAGGCTCTGCTGGCGAGTGGTTTGAACAGGCTCTGATGGAAAGCCAGGCGGGCTTTGGTGCTGGGGAGCCGTGTGGACAGGCTCTGCTGGGGAGCGGTGTGAACAGGCTCTGCTGGAGAGCCAGGCGGGCTTTGGTGCTGGGGAGCCGTGTGGACAGGCTCTGCTGGGGAGCGCTGTGAACAGGCTCTAATGGAGAGCCAGCCGGGCTGTGGTGCTGGGGGGCCCCTTGTGCTGTGCTGGGGAGCCCGTTGAGTTGCGCTGTGGAGCCCGGTGAGCTGGGCGGAGGAGCCCGGTGTGCTGGGCTGTGCTGCTTGTGAGCCGTGTGGACAGGCTCTGCATGGGAGTGGTTTGAACAGGCTCTGATGGAGAGCAAGGCGGGCTGTTGTGCTGGGGAGCCCCGTGTTCTGTGCTGGGGAGCCGGGTGAGCTGGGCTGCGGAGCCCGGTGTGCTGGGCTGTTCTGCTGGGGAGCCGTGTGGACAGGCTCTTCTGGGGAGCGTTGTGGACAGGCTCTGCTGGACAGCCAGGCGGGCTGTGGTGCTGGGGTGCCCCGTGTGCTGTGCTGGGGAGCCCGTTGAGCTGGGCTGTGGAGCCCGGCGTGCTGGGCTGTTGTGCTGGGGAGCGGTGTGGACAGGCTCTGCTGGAGAGCCAAGCGGGCTGTGGTGCTGGGGGGCCCCGTGTGCTGTGCTGGGAAGCCCGGTGAGCTGGGCTCGGGAGGCCAGTGTGCTGGGCTGTGCTGCTGGGCAGCCGTGTGGACCGGCTCTGCTTGGGAGTGGTTTGAACAGGCTCTGCTGGAGAGCCAGTCGGGCTGTGCTGCTGGGGAGCCGTGTGGACAGGATCTGCTGGGGAGCGGTTTGAACAGGCTCTGATGGAGAGCCAGGCGGGCTTTGTGCGGTGTGCTGGGATGTGCTGCTGGGGAGCCGTGTAGAATGGCTCTGCTGGGGAGCCATTCGGGCTGTGATGCTGGGGGGCCCCGTGTGCTGTGCTGGGGAGCCCGGTGAGCTGGGCTGGGGAGCCCGATGTGCTGGGCTGTGGTGCTCGGGAGCCGTGTAGACAGGCTCTGCTGAGGAGCGCTGTGAAGAGGCTCTGATGGAGAGCCAGGCGGGTTGTGGTGCTGGTGGCCCCCGTGTGCTGTGCTGCGGAGCTCGCTAAGCTGGGATGTGGAGCCCGGTGTGCTGGGCTGTGGTGCTGGGGAGCCGTGTAGACAGGCTCTGATGGAGAGCCAGACGGGCTGTGGTGCAGGAGGGCACCGTGTGCTGTGCTGGGGAGCCCGTTGTGCTGGGCTTCGGAGCCCGGTGTGTTGGGCTGTGGTGCTGGCGAGCCGTGTGGACAGGCTCTGCTGGGGAGTGGTTTGAACAGGCTCTGCTGGATAGCCAGGCGGGCTGTGGTGCTGGGGGCCCCCGTGTGCTGTGCTGCGGAGCCCGTTGAGCTGGGATGTGGAGCCCGGTGTGCTGGGCTGTGGCGGTGGGGAGCCCGGTGAGCTGGGCTGTGGTGTTGGGGAGCCGTGTGGACAGGCTCTGCTGGGGAGCCGTGTGGACAGGCTCTGCTGTGGAGGGGTGTGAACAGGCTTTGTTGTAGAGCCAGGCGGGCTATGGTGCTGGGGGGCCCCGTGTGCTGTGCTGGGGAGCCCTGTGAGCTGGGCTGGGGAGCCCAGTGTGTTGGGCTGTGGTGCTTGGGAGCCGTGTGGACTCGCTCTTCTGGGGAGTGGTTTGAACAGGCTCTGATGGAGAGCCAGGCGGGCTGTGGTGCTGGGGGGGACAGTGTGCTGTCCTGGGGAGCCCGTTGAGCTGGGCTGGGGAGCCCAGTGTGCTGGGCTGTGGTGCTGGGGAGCCGTGTGGACAGGCTTTGCTGGAGAGAGGGTTGAACAGGCTCTGATGGAGAGCCAGGCGGGTTGTTGTGCTGGGTAGCCCCGTGTGCTGTGCTGGGTGGGCCCGTGTGCTGTGCTGGGGAGCCCGTTGAGTTGGGCTGGGGAGCCCGGTGTGCTGGGCTGTGGTGCTGGGGAGCCGTGTGGACAGGCTCTTCTGGGGAGAGGGTTGAACAAGTTCTGATGGAGAGCCAGGCGGGCTGTGGTGCTGGGGGGACACGTGTGCTGTGCTGGGGAGCCCGGTGTGCTGGGCTGTGGTGCTGGGGAGCCGTGTGGACAGGCTCGGCTGGGGAGAAGGTTGAACAGGCTCTGATGGAGAGCCAGGCGGGCTGTAGTTCAGGGGAGCCCGGTGAGCTGTTGTGGGGGCCCCCGTGTGCTGTGCTGGGGAGCCGGGTGAGCAGGGCTAGGGAGCCCGGTTTGCTGGGCTGTGGTGCTGGGTAGCCGTGTGGACAGGCTCTGCTGAGGAGAGTTTTGTACAGGCTCTGATGGAGAGCCAGGCGGGCTGTGGTGCTGGGGGGGCCCGTGTGCTGTCCTGGGGAGCCCGTTGAGCTGGGCTGGGGAGCCCAGTGTGCTGGGCTGTGGTGCTTGGGAGCCGTGTGGACTCGCTCTTCTGGGGAGTGGTTTGAACAGGCTCTGATGGAGAGCCAGGCGGGCTGTGGTGCTGGGGGGGACAGTGTGCTGTCTTGGGGGGGCCCGTGTGCTGTGCCGGGGAGCCCGTTGAGCTGGGCTGGGGAGCCCGGTGTGCTGGGCTGTGGTGCTTGGGAGCCGTGTGGACAGGCTCTGCTGGGGGAGTGGTTTGAACAGGCTCTGCTTGAGAGCCAGGCGGGCTGTGGTTCTGGGGGGCCCCGTGTGCAGTGCTGGAGAGCCCGGTGAGCTGGGCTGTGGAGCTGGGGATCCGTGTAGACAGGCTCTGCTGCGGAGCTGTATGAACAGGCTCTGATGGAGAGCCAGGCGGGCTTTGCTGCGGTGTGCTGGGCTGTGCTGCTGAGGAGCCGTGTAGACAGGCTCTGCTGGGGAGCCATTCGGGCTGTGATGCTGTGGGGCCCCGTGTGCTGTGCTGGTGAGCTGGGCTAAGGAGCCCGGTGTGCTGGGCTGTGGTGCTCGGGAGCAGTGTAGACAGGCTCTGCTGGGGAGCGGTGTGAACAGGCTCTGTTGGGGAGTGGTTTCAACAGGCGCTGCTGGTTAGCCAGGCGGGCTGTGGTGCTGGGGGGCCCCGTGTGCCTTGCTGGGGAACCCGGTGAGATCGGCTGGGGAGCCCGGTGTGCTGGGCTGTGCTGCTGGGGAGCCCTGTGGACAGGCTCTACTGTGGAGCGGTGTTAACAGGCTCTGCTGGAGAGCCAGGCGGCCTGTGGTTCTGGGGGCCCCCGTATCAAGTTCTGGGGAGCCCGGTTAGTTGGGCTGGGGAGCCCGGTGAGCTGGGCTTTTCAGCTGGTGAGCCGTGTAGACAGGCTCTGCTGGGGAGCCAGGCGGGCTGTGGTGCTGGGGGGTCCCGTGTGCCTTGCTGGGGAGCCTGGTGAGATCGGCTGGGGAGCCCGGTGTTCTGGGCTGTGCTGCTGGGGAGCCCTGTGGACAGGCTCTGCTGGGGAGCGGTGTTAACAGGCTCTGCTGGAGAGCCAGGCGGCCTATGGTTCTTGGGGCCCCCGTGTCCAGTGCTGAGGAGACCTGTTAGCTGGGCTGGGGAGCCACGTGTGCTGGGCTGTGGTGCTGGGGAGCCGTGTGGACAGGCTCTGCTGGAGATCCAGGCGGGCGGTGGTGCTGGGGGCCACCGTGTGCATTGCTGGGGAGCCCGGTGTGCTGGGCTGTGCTGCTGGGGAGCCGTGTGGACAGGCTCTGCTGGAGAGCCAGGCGGGCTGTGGTGCTGGGGGCCCCCGTGTGCTGTGCTGCTGAGAACGGTGAGCTGGGCTGGGGAGCCCGGTGTGCTGGGCTGTGGTGCTGGGGAGCCGTGTGGACAGGCTCTGCTGTGGAGCGGTTTGAGAGGGCCCTGCTGGAGAGCCAGGCGGGCTGTGGTGCTGGCGGCTCCCGTTTGCTGTGTTGGGGATCCCGGTGAGCTGGGCTGTGGTGCTGGGGAGCCGTGTGGACAGGCTTTGCTGGGGAATGGATTGAACAGGCTCTTCTGGAGAGCCAGGCGGGCTGTGGTGCTGGGGGCCCCCGTGTGATGTCCCAGGGAGCCCGGTGAGCTGGGCTGGGGAGCCCGGAGTGCTGGGCTGTGCTGCTGGGGGGCCGTGTGGACAGGCTCTGCTGGCGACAGGTTTGAACAGGCTCTGATGGAGAGCAAGGCGGGCTGTGGTGCTGGGGGCCCCCGTGTGATGTCCCAGGGAGCCCGGTGAGCTGGGCTGGGGAGCCCGGAGTGCTGGGCTGTGCTGCTGGGGGGCCGTGTGGACAGGCTCTGCTGGCGACAGGTTTGAACAGGCTCTGATGGAGAGCCAGGAGGGCTGTGGTGCTGGGGGGCCCCGTGTGCTGTGCTGGGGAGCACGGTGAGCTGGGCTGGGGAGCCCGTTGTGCTGGGCTGTGGTGCTGGGGAGCCGTGTAGACAGGCTCTGCTGCAGAGCGGTGTGAACAGGCTCTTATGGAGAGCCAGGGGCGCTGTGGTTCTGGGGGCCCCGTGTGTTGTGCTGGGGAGCCCGGTGTGCTGGGCTGTGCTGCTGGGGAGCCGTGTAGACAGGCTCTGCTGGGTAGCGGTGTCAAAAGGCTCTGTTCGAGAGCCAGGTGGGCTGTGGTGCTGGGGGCCCCCGTGTGCTGTGCTGAAGAGCCCGGTGAGCTGGGCTGGGGAGCCCGGTGTCCTAGGCTGTGCTGCTGGGGAGCCGAGTAGACAGGCTCTGCTGGGGAGCGGTGTGAACAGGTTCTGCTGGACAGCCAGGCGGGCTGTGGTGCTGGGGGACCCCGTATGCTGGGCTGGGGAGCCCGGTGTGCTGGGCTGTGCTGCTGGGGTGCCGTGTGGAAAGGCTCTGCTGGGGACAGTTTTGAACAGGCTCTGCTGGAGAGCCAGGCGGGCTGTGTTGCTGGAGGCCCCCGTGTGCTGTGCTGGGTAGCCCGGTGAGCTGGGCTTGGGAGCCCAGTGTGCTGGGCTGTGGTGCTGGGGAGCCGTGTGGACAGGCTCTGCTGGGGAGTGGTTTGAACAGGCTCTGCTGGAGAGCTAGGCCGGCCGTGGTGCTGGGGAGCCGTGTAGACAGGCTCTGCTGGGGAGCGGTGTGAACAGGCTATGCTGGGGAGCGGTGTGAACAGGCACTGATGGAGAGCCAGGCGGGTTGTGGTGCTGGGGGGCCCCGTGTGCCGTGCTCGGGAGCCCGGTGAACTGGGCTGTTGAGCCCGGTGTGCTGGGCTTTTCTGCTGTTGAGCCGTGTGGACAGGATCTTCTGGGGAGCGGTGTGGACAGGCTCTGCTGGACAGCAAGGCGGGCTGTGGTGCTGGGGTGCCCCGTGTGCTGTGCTGGGGAGCCCGTTCAGCTGGGCTGGGGAGCCCGGTGTGCTGTGCTGTTGTGCTGGGGAGCGGTGTGAACAGGCTCGGATGGAGAGCCAGGCGGGCAGTGGTGTTTGGGGCCCCGGTGTGCTGTGATGGGGAGCCCGGTGAGCTGGGCTGGGGAGCCCGGTGTGCAGGGCTGTGGTGCTGGGGAGCCGTGTGGACAGGCTCTGCTGAGGAGCGGTGTGGACAGGCTCTGATGGAGAGCCAGGCGGGCTGTGGTGCTGGGGGTCCCCTTGTTCTGTGCTGAGGAGCCCGTTGAGCTGGCCTGGGGAGCCCGGTGTGCTGGGCTGTGGTGCTGGGGAGCCGTGTGGACAGGCTCTGCTGGGGAGTGGTTTGAACAGGCTCTGCTGCAGAGCCAGGCTGGCTGTGGTGCTGGGGGTCCCCGTGTTCCATGCTGGGGAGCCCGTTGAGCCTGGCTGGGGAGCCCGGTGTGCTGGGCAGTGGTGCTGGGGAGCCGTGTGGACAGGCTCTGCTGGGGAGCGGTGTGAACAGGCCATGATGGAGAGCCAGGCGGGATGTGGTGCTGGGGGCCCCCGTGTGCTGTGCTGCGGAGCCCGGTGAGATCGGCTGGGGAGCCCGGTGTGCTCGGCTGTGCTGCTGGGGAGCCGTGTAGACAGGCTCTGCTGGGGAGCGGAGTGACAGGCTGTGATGGAGAGCCAGGTGGGCTGTTGTGCTGGGACGCCCCGTGTGCTGTGCTGGGGGGCCCCGTGTGCTGTGCTGGGGAGCCCGTTGAGCTGGGCTGGGGAGCCCCGTGTGCTGGGTTGTGGTGCTGGGGAGCCTTGTGTACAGGCTCTGTTGGGGCGTGGTTTGAACAGGCTCTGCTGCGGAGCGGAGTGAACAGGCTCTGATGGAGAGCCAGGCGGGCAATGGTGCTGGGGGGGCCCGTGTGCTGTGCTGGGGAGCCCGGTGAGTTGGGCTGGGGAGCCCGGTGTGCTTGGCTGTTATGCTGGGGAGCCGTGTAGACAGGCTCTGCTGTGGAAGGGTGTGAACAGGCTCTGTTGGAGAGCCAGGCGGGCTATGGTGCTGGGGGGTCCCGTGTGCTGTGCTGGGGAGCCCTGTGAGCTTGGCTGGGAAGCCCAGTGTGCTGGGCTGTGATGCTGGGGAGCCGTGTGGACAGGTTCTGTTGGGGAGTGGTTTGAACAGGCCCTGATGTAGAGCCAGGCGGGCTGTGGTGCTGGGGGGCCCCGTGTGCTGTGCTGGGGAGCCCGGTGAGCTGGGCAGAGGAGCCCGGTGAGCTGGGCTGTGGTGCTGGGTAGCCGTGTGGACAGGATCTGCTGGCGAGTGGTTTGAACAGGCTCTGCTGGAGAGTCAGGCGGGCTGTTGTGCTGGGGGGCCCCGTGTGCTGTGCTGGGGAGCCCGGTGTGCTGGGCTGTGTGTGCTGGGGAGCCGTGCCGACAGGCTCTGCTGGGGAGAGGGTTGAACAGGCTCTGCTGGGGAGTGGTTTGAACAGGCTCTGCTCGAGAGCCAGGCGGGCTGTGGTGATGGGGGGCCCCTTGTGCAGTGCTGGAGAGCCCGGTGAGCTGGGCTGTGGTGCTGGGGAGCCGTGTGGACAGGCTCTGCTGGGGAGCGGTGTGAAATGGATCTGATGGAGAGCCAGGCAGGCTGTGGCTCTGGGGGGCCCCGTGTGCTGTGCTGGGGAGCCCGTTGAGCTGGGCTTCGAAGCCCGGTGTGTTGGGATGTGGTGCTGGTTAACCATGTGGAAAGGCTCTGCTGGGGAGTGGTTTGAACAGGGTCTGCTGGATGGCAAGGCGGGCTGTGGTACTGGGGGCCCCTTTGTGCTGTGCTGGGGAGTCCGGTGAGCTGGGCTGAGGAGCCTGGTGTGCTGGGATGTGGTGCTGGGGAGCCGTGTGGCCAGGCTCTGCTGGGGAGTGGTTTGAACAGACTCGGCTGGAGAGCCAGGCGGGCTGTGGTGCTGGGGGGCCCCGTGTTTTGTGCTGGGGAGCCCGGTGTGCTGGGCTGTGGTGATGGGGACCCGTGTAGACAGGCTCTGCTGGGGAGCGGTGTGAACAGGCTTTGATGGAGAGCCAGGCGGGCTGTGATTGTGGGGGCCCCCATGTGCTGTGCTGGAGGGCCCGGTGAGGTGGGCTGTGGAGACCGGTGTGCTGGGATCTGCTGCTGGGGAGCTGTGTGGAAAGGCTCTGCTGGCGAGTGGTTTGAACAGGCTCTGCTGGAGAGCCAGGCGGGCTGTGGTGCTGGGGGGCCCCGTGTGCTGTGCAGGGGAGCCCGGTGTGCTGGGCTGTGGTACTGGTGAGCGGTATGGAAAGGCTCTAGTGGGGAGCGGTGTGAACAGGCTCTGATGTAGAGTCAGGCTTGCTTTTGTGCTGGGGGCCGCCATGTGCTGTGCTGGGGAGCCCGGTGAGCTTGGCTGGGGAGCCCGTTGTGCTGGGCTGTGCTGCTGGGGAGCCGTGTGGACAGGCTCTGCTGCGGAGCGCTTTGACCAGGCTCAAATGGAGAGCCAGGCGGGCTGTGGTGCTGGGGGGCCCCGTGTGCTGTCCTGGGGAGACCGGTGAGCTGGGCAGGGGAACCCGGTATGATGGGCTGTGGTGATGGGGAGCCGTGTAGACAGGCTCTGCTGGGGACTGGTTTGAACAGGCTCTGCTTGAGAGCCAGGCGGGCTGTGGTGCTGGGGAGCCGTGTGGACAGGCTCTGCTGGGGAGTGGTTTGAACAGTCTCTGATGCAGAGCCAGGCAGGCTGTATTGCTGGGGGGCCCCGTGTGCTTTGCTGGGGAGGCCGGTGTGCTGGGCTGTGGTGCTGGTGAGCCGTGTGGACAGGCTGTACTGTGGAGCGGTGTGAACAGGCTCTGATGGAGAGCCAGGCGGGCTGTGGTGCTGGGGGGCACCGAGTTCTATGCTGGGGAGCCCAGTGAGCTGGGCTGGGGAGCCCGGTGTGCTGGGCTGTGCTGCTTGGTAGGCGTGTGGACCGGCTCTGCTGGGGAGCGGTGTGGACAGGCTCTGCTGGACAGGCAGGCGGGCTGTGGTGCTGGGGGGCCCCCGTGTGCTGTGCTCGGTAGCCCGGTGAGCTGGGCTGCGGGGCCCGGTGTGCTGGGCTGAGCTGCTGGGGAGCCGTTTGGACAGGGTCTGCTGAGGAGCGGTGTGAACAGGCTCTGATGGAGATCCAGGTGGGCTTTGCTGCGGTGTGCGGGGCTGCTGGGGAGCCGTGTAGACAGGCTCTGCTGGGGAGCGGTTTGAAAAGGCTCTGATTGAGAGCCAGGCGGGCTGTGGTGCTGTGGGCCCCCGTGTGCTATGCTGGGGAGCCCGGTGAGCTTGGCTGGGGAGCCCGGTGTGCTGGGCTGTGCATCTGTGGAGCCGTGTGGACAGGTTCTGCTGGGGAGCGGTTTCAACAGGCTCTGCTGGAGAGCACGGCCGGCTGTGTTGCTGGGGGCCCCCGTGTGCTGTGCTGGGGAGCCCGGTGAGCTGTGCTGGGGAGCCCGGTGTGCTGGGCTCTGCTGCTTGGGAGCCGTGTGGACAGGCTCTGCTGGGGAGTGGCTTGAAAAGGCTCTGCTGGAGAGCCAGGCGGGCTGTGGTGCTGGGGAGCCGTGTGGACAGGCTCTGCTCGGGAGCGGTTTGGACAGGCTCTGATGGAGAGCCAGACGGGCTGTGGTGCTGGGGGGCCCCGTGTTCTGTGCTGGGGAGCCCGTTGAGCTGGGCTTCGGAGCCCTGTGTGTTGGGCTGTGGTGCTGGGGAGCCTTGTGTACAGGCTCTGCTGGGGAGTGGTTTGAATAGGGTCTGCTGGATTGCCAGGCGGGTTGTGGTACTGGGGGCCCCCGTGTGCTGTGCTGGGGAGCCCGGTGAGCTGGGCTGAGGAGCCCGGTGTGCTGGGCTGTGCTGCTTTGGAGCCGTGTGGACAGGCTCTGCTGGGGAGTGGCTTGAACAGGCTCTGCTTTAGAGCCAGGCGGGCTGTGGTGCTGGGGAGCCCGGTGTGCTGGGCCGTGGTGATGGGGATCCGTGTAGACAGGCTCTGCTGGGGAGCGGTGTGAACAGGCTCTGATGGAGAGCCAGGCGGGCTGTGATGGTGGCGGCCCCCGTGTGCTGTGCTGGGGGGCCCGGTGAGGTGGGCTGGGGTGACCGGTGTGCTGGGCTCTGCTGCTGGGGAGCCGTGTGGAAAGGCTCTGCTGGCGAGTTTTTTGAACAGGCTATTCTGGAGAGCCAGGCGGGCTGTGGTGCTGTGGGGCCCCGTGTGCTGTGCAGGGGAGCCCGGTGTGCTGGGCTGTGCTGCTGGTGAGCCGCGTGGACAGGCTCTGCTGGGGAGCTGTGTGAAAAGGCTCTGCTGGAGAGGCAGGCGGGCTGTGCTGCGGTGTGCTGGGCTGTGCTGCTGGGGAGCCGTGTAGACAGGCTCTGCTGCGGAGCGGTGTTAACAGGCCCTGATGGAGAGCCAGGCTGGCTTTGGTGCTGGGGGCCACCGTGTGATGTGCTGGGGAGCCCATTGAGCTGGGCTGGGGAGCCCGGTGTGCTGGGCTGTGCTGCTGGGGAGCCGTGTGGACAGGCTCTGCTGGGGAGCGGTTTGAACAGGCTCTGCTGGAGAGCAAGGCGCGCTGTGTTGCTGGGGGCCCACGTATGCCGTGCTGGGGAGCCCGGTGAGCTGTGCTGGGGAGCCCGGTGTGCTGGGCTGTGGTGCTGGATAGCCGTGTGGAAAGGCTCTGCTGGGGAGCGCTGTGAAAACGCCCTGTTGGAGAGCCAGGTGGGCTGTGGTGTTGGGGGCCCCCGTGTGCTGTGCTGGGGAGCCCGGTGAGCTGGGCTGGGGAGCCCGTTGTGCTGGGCTGTGTTGCTGGGGAGCCGTGTGGACAGGCTCTGCTGGGCAGTGGTTTGAACAGGCTCTGCTGGAGAGCGAGGCCGGCTGTGGTGCTGGGGGCCACCGTGTGCTGTGCTGGGGAGCCCGGTGTGCTTTGCTGTGGTGCTGGGGAGCCGTGTAGACAAGCTCTGCCGGGGAGCGATGTGAAGAGGCTCTGATGGAGAGCCAGGCGGGCTGTGGGGTTGGGGGGCCCCGTGTGCTGGGCTGTGGTGCTGGGGAGCCCGGTGAGCAGGGCTAGGGAGCCCGGTTTGCTGGGCTGTGGTGCTGGGTAGCCGTGTTGTCAGGCTCTGCTGAGGAGAGTTTTTTACAGGCTCTGATGGAGAGCCAGGCGGGCTGTGGTGCTGGGGAGCCCAGTGAGCTGGGCTGTGGTGCTGGGGAGCCGTGTAGACAGGCTCTGCTCGGAGTGGTGTAAACAGGCTCTGATGGAGAGCCAGGCGGGCTGTGGTGCTGGTGGCCCCCATGTGCTGTGCTGGGGGCCACGGTGAGCTTGGCTGGGGAGCACGGTGTGCTGGGCTGTGGTGATGGGCAGCCGTGTAGACAGGCTCTTCTGCGGAGTGGTTTGAACAGGCTCTGCTGGATAGCCAGGCGGGCTTTGGTGCTTGGGGCCCCCGTGTGCTGGGCTGGGGAGCCCTGTGAGCTGGGATGAGAAGCCCGATGTGCTGGGCTGTGGTGCTGGGGAGCCGTGTTGACCTGCTCTGCTGGCGAGTGGTTTGAACAGGCTCTTCTGGGGAACGGAGTGAACAGGCTCTGATGGAGAGCCAGGCGGGCTGTTGTGCTGGGAAGCCCCGTGTGCTGTGCTGGGGGGCCCCGTGTGCTTTGCTGGGGAGCCCGTTGAGCTGGGCTGGGGAACCCGGTGTGCTGGGCTGTGGTGCTGGGGAGCGGAGTGAACAGGCTGTGAGGGAGAGTCAGGCGGGCTGTGGTGCTGGGGCGCCCCGTGTGCTGTGCTGGGGAGCCCGGTGTTCTGGGCTGTGGTGCTAGGGAGCCGTGTGGACAGGCTCTGCTGGGGAGCGGGTTGAACAGGCTCTAATGGAGAGCCAGGCGGGCTGTGGTTCAGGGGAGCCCGGTGAGCTGTGCTGGGTGCCCCCGTGTGCTGTGCTGGGGAACCGGGTGAGCAGGGCTGGGGAGCCCGGTATGCTGGGCTGTGGTGCTGAGGAGCAGCTTGGAAAGGCTCTGCTGGGGAGTGGTTTGAACAGTCTCTGCTGGAGTGCCAGGACGGCTGTGGTGCTGGGGGCCCCCGTGTCCTGTGCTGGGCGGCCCGGTGAGCTGGGCTGGGGAGCCCGGTGTGCTGGGCTGTGCTGCTGGCGAGCCGTGTGGACAGGCTCTGCCGGGGAGCGGTGTTAAAAGGCTATGATGGAGAGCCAGCCGGGCTGTGGTGCTGGGGGCCCCCGTGTGCTTTGCTCGGGAGCCCAGTGAGCTGGGCTTCGGAACCCAGTGTGCTGGGCTGTGGTGCTGGGAAGCCGTGTGGACAGGCTGTGATGGGGAGAGGGTTGATCAGGCTCTGATGGAGAGTCAGGCGGGCTGTGGTGCTCGGGGGCCCCGTGTGCTGTGCTGGGGAGCCCGTTGAGCTGGGCTGGGGAGCCCGGTGTGTTGGGCTGTGGTGCTGGGGAGCCGTGTCCACAGGCTCTGCTGGCGAGTGGTTTGAACAGGCTCTGCTGGGGAGCTGAGTGAACAGGCTCTGCTGGGGAGCGGTGTGAACTGGCTCTGATGGAGAGCCAGGCGGGCTGTGGTGCTGGGGGGCCCCGTGTGCTGGGCTGTGGTGCTGGGGAGCCCGGTGTCCTGGGCTGTGGTGCTGGGGAGCCGTGTAGACAGGCTCTGCTGGGGAGCCATTCGGGCTGCGGTGCTGGGGGGCCCCGTGTGCTGTGCTGGGGTGCCCGGTGTTCTGGGCTGGGGAGCGGTGTGAAAAGGCTCTGATGGAGAGTCAGGCGGGCTGTGGTGCTGGGGGGCCCCGTGTGCTGTGCTGGGGAGCCCGTTGAGCTGGGCTGGGGAGCCCGGTGTGTTGGGCTGTGGTGCTGGGGAGCCGTGTTTATAGGCTCTACTGGCGAGTGGTTTGAACAGGCTCTGCTGGGGAGCTGAGTGAACAGGCTCTGCTGGGGAGCCGTGTGAACTGGCTGTGATGGAGAGCCAGGCGGGCTGTGGTTCTGGGGGGCCCCGTGTGCTGGGTTCTGGTGCTGGGGGGCCCGGTGTCCTGGGCTGTGGTGCTTGGGAGCCGTGTAGACAGGCTCTGCTGGGGAGCCATTCGGGCTGCGGTGCTGGGGGGCCCCGTGTGCTGTGCTGGGGTGCCCGGTGTGCTGGGCTGGGGAGCCCGGTGTGCTGGGCTTTGCTGTTGGGTAGCCTTGTTGAAAGGCTCTGCTGGGGAGTGGTTTGAACAGGCTCTGATGGAGAGCCAGGCGGGCTGTGGTGCTGGTGGGCCCCATGTGCTGTGATGGGGAGCCCGGTGTGCTAGGCTGCGCAGCCCCGTGTGCTGGGCTGTGGTGATGGGGAGCCGTGTAGACAGGCTCTGCTGCCGAGCGGTGTGAACAGGCTCTGATGGAGAGCCAGGCGGGCTGTGGTTCTGGGGGGCCCCGTGTGCTGTACTGGGGAGCCCGGTGTGCTGGGCTGTGGTGCTGGGGAGCCGTGTGGACAGGCTCTGCTGGGGAGCGGTGTGAACAGGCTAAGCTGGAGAGCCAGGCGGGCTGTGGTGTTGGGGGCCCCCGTGTGCTGTGCTGGGGAGCCTGGTGAGCTGGGCTGGGTAGCCCGGTGTGCTGGGCTGTGGTGCTGGGGAGCCCGGTTTGCTGGGCTGTGGTACTGGGGAACCGTGTAGACAGGCTCTGTTGGGGAGCGGTGTGAACAGGCTTTGATGGAGAGCCAGGTGGGCTGTGGTGCTGGGGGGCCCCGTGTGCTCTGCTGGGGAGCCCGGTGTGCTGGGCTGTGGTGCTGGGGAGCGGTGTGGAAAGGCTCTGCTGGGGAGTGGTGTGAACAGGCTCTGATGGAGAGCCAGGCTTGCTGTGGTGCTGGGGGGCCCCGTGTGCTGTGCTGTGGAGCCCGTTGAGCTGGGCTGGGGAGCCCGGTGTGCTGGGCTGTTCTGCTGGGGAGCCGTGTGCACAGGCTCTTCTGGGGAGCGGTGTGGACAGGCTCTACTGGGGAGAGGGTTGAACAGGCTCTGATGGAGAGCCAGGCGGGCTGTGGTACAGGGGAGCCCGGTGAGCTGTGGTGGGGGCCCCCGTGTGCTTTGCTGGGGAGCCGGGTGAGCAGGGCTGGGGAGCCCGGTGTGCTGGGCTGTTGTGCTGGGGAGCCATGTGGACAGGCTCTGCTGGGGAGTGGTTTGAACAGGCTCTGATTGAGAGCCAGGCGGGCTGTGGTGCTGGGGGCACCCGTGTGCTGTGCTGGGGTGCCCGGTGTGCTGGGCTGTGGTGCTGGGGAGCCGTGTAGACAGGCTCTGCTGGGCAGAGGTGTGAAGAGGCTCTGATGGAGAGCCAGGCGGGCTGTGGTGCTGGGGGCCCCCGTGTGCTGTGCTAGGGATCCCGGTGTGCTGGGCTGTGGTGCTGGGGAGCCGTGTGGACAGGCACTGCTTAGGAGAGTTTTGTACAGGCTCTGATGGAGAGCCAGGCGGGCTGTGGTGCTGGGGGCCCCCGTGTGCTGTGCTGGGGAGCCCGGTGTGCAGGGCTGTGCTGCTGGGTAGCCCTGTAGACAGGCTCTGCTGCGGAGCTGTGTGAGCAGGCTCTGATGGAGAGCCAGGCGGGCTGTGATGCTGGGCGCCCCCGTGTGATGTGTTGGGGGGCCCGGTGAGCTGGGCTGAGGAGCCCGGTGTGCAAGGCTGTGCTGCTGGGGAGACGTGTGTACAGGCTCTGGTGGGGAGTTGTTGGAACAGGCTCTGCTTGACAGCCAGGCGGGCTGTGGTGCTGAGGGGCCCCGTGTTCTGTGCTGGGGAGCCCCGTGAGCTGGGCTTGGGAGCCCGGTGTGCTGGGCTGTGGTGCTGGGGAGCTGTGTCGACAGGCTCTGCTGGCGAGTGGTTTTAACAGGCTCTGCTGGGGGCCCCCGTGCTCTGTGCTGGGGGTCATGGTGAGCTGGGCTGGGGAGTACGGTGTGCTGGGCTGTGGTGCTGGGGAGCTGTGTCGACAGGCTCTGCTGGCGAGTGGTTTGAACAGGCTCTGCTGGGGGCCCCGTGCTCTGTGCTGGGGGCCATGGTGAGCTGGGCTGGGGAGTACGGTGTGCTGGGCTGTGGTGCTGGGGAGCTGTTTGGAAAGGCTCTTCTGGGGGGTGGTTTGAACAGGCTCTGCTGGAGAGCCAGGCTGGCTGTGTTGCTGGGGGGCCCCGTGTGCTGTGCTGGGGAGCCCGGTGAGCTGGGCTGGGGAGCCCGGTATGCTGGGCTGTGCTGCTGGGGAGCCGTGTGGACAGGCTCTGCTGGGGAGCGGTGTGAAAAGGCTGTGATGGAGAGCCAGCCGGGCTGTGGTGTTGGGGGGCCCCGTGTGCTGTGCTGGGGAGACCCTTGAGCTGGGCTGTGGAGCCCGGTGTGGTGGGCTGTGGTGCTGGGGAGCCGTGTGGACAGGCTCTGCTGGGGAGTGGTTTGAACAGGCTCTGCTCGAGTACCAGGCGGGCTGTGGTGCTGGGGGGGCCCCGAGTGCAGTGCTGGAGAGCCCGGTGAGCTGGGCTGTGGTGCTGGGGAGCCGTGTGGACAGGCTCTGCTGGGGAGCGGTGTGAACAGGCTCTGATGGAGAGCCAGGCGGGCTGTGGTTCTGGGGGGCCCCGTGTGCTGTGCTGGGGAGCCCGTTGAGCTGGGCTTCGGAGCCCGGTGTGTTGGGCTGTGGTGCTGGGGGGCCGTGTGGACAGGCTCTGCTGGGGAGTGGTTTGAACCGGCTCTGCTGAGGAGAGTTTTGTACAGGCTCTGATGGAGAGCCAGGTGGGCTGTTGTGCTGGGAAGCCCCGTGTGCTGTGCTGGGGGGGCCCGTGTGCTGTGCTGGGGGGCCCTGTGTCCTGTGTTGGGGATCCCGTTGAGCTGGGCTGGGTAGCCCGGTGTGCTGGGCTGTGGTGCTGGGGAGCCGTGTGGACAGGCTCTGCTGGGGAGAGGGTTGAAAAGGCTCTGATGGAGAGCCAGGCGGGCTGTGGTGTTGGGGGGCCCCTTGTGCTGTGCTGGGGAGTCCGGTGAGCTGGGCTGGGGAGCCCGGTGTTCTGGGCTGTGCTGCTGGGGAGCCGTGTGGACAGGCTCTGCTGGGTAGTGGTCTCAACAGGATCTGCTGGAGAGCCAGGCGGACTGTGGTGCTGGGGGGCCCCGTGTGCCGTGATCGGTAGCCGGGTGAGCTGGGCTGGGGTGCCTGGTGTGCTGGGCTGTGCTGCTGGGGAGCCGTGTAGACAGGCTATGCTGGGGAGCGGTGTGAACAGGCTCTGATGGAGAGCCAGGTGGGCTGTGGTGCTGGGAAGTCCTGTGTGCTGTGCTGGGGGGCTCCGTGTGCTGTGCTGGGGAGCCCGGTGTTCTGGGCTGTGGTGCTGGGGAGCCGTGTGGACCGGCTCTGCTGGGGAGCGGAGTGAACAGGCTCTGATGGAGAGCCATGCGGGCTGTGGTTCTGGGGGGCCCCGTGTGCTGTGCTGGGGAGCCCGTTGAGCTGGGCTGGGGAGCCCGGTGTTCTGGGCTGTGGTGCTGGGGAGCCGTGTGGACAGGCTCTGCTGGGGAGTGGTTTGAAAAGGCTTTGCTCGAGAGCCAGGCGGGCTGTGGTGCTGGGGGGCCCCGTGTGCAGTGCTGGAGAGCCCGGTGAGCTGGGCTGTGGTGCTGGGGAGCCATGTGGACAGGCTCTGCTGGGGAGCGGTGTGAAATGGCTCTGATGGAGAGCCAGGCGGGCTGTGGTACTGGGGGGCCCCGTGTGCTGTGCTGGGAGCCCGTTGAGCTGGGCTTCGGAGTCCGGTGTGTTGGGCGGTGGTGCTGGGGAGCCGTGTGCACAGGCTCTGCTGGGGAGTGGTTTGAACAGGGTCTGCTGGATTGCCAGGCGGGCTGTGGTACTGGGGGCCCCCGTGTGCTGTGCTGGGGAGCCCGTTGAGCTGGGCTTAGGAGCCCGGTGTGCTGGGCTTTGGTGCTGGGGAGCCGTGTGGACAGGCTCTGCTAGGGAGTGGTTTGAACAGGCTCTGCTCGAGAGCCAGGCGGGCTGTGGTGCTGGGTGGCCCCGTGTGCTGTGCTGGGGAGCCAGGTGGGCTGGGCCGGGGAGCCCGGTGTGCTGGGCTGTGGTGATGGGGAGCCGTGTAGACAGGCTCTGCTGGGGAGCGGTGTGAACAGGCTCTGCTGGAGAGCCAGGCGGGCTGTTGTGCTGGGGAGCCGTGTAGACAGGCTCTGCTGTGGAAGGGTGTAAACAGGCTTTGTTGGAGAGCCAGGCGGGCTATGGTGCTGGGGGGCCCCGTGTGCTGTGTTGGGGAGCCCTGTGAGCTGTGCTGGGGGCCCACGTGTGCTGTGCTGGGGAGCCGGGTGAGCAGGGCTGGGGAGCCCGGTGTGCTGGGCCGTGGTGCTGGGGAGCAGCGTGGAAAGGCTCTGCTGGGGAGCGGTGTGAACAGGCTCTGATGGAGCGCCGGGCGGGCTGTGCTGCTGGGGAGCCATGTGGACAGGCTCTGCTGGGGAGTGGTTTTAACAGGCTCTGATTGAGAGCCAGGCGGGCTGTGTTGCTCGAAGCCCCGTGTGCTGTGCTGGGGGGGCCCGTGAGCTGTGCTGGGGGGCCCCGTGTGCTGTGCTGGGGAGCCCGTTGAGCTGGGCTGTGGAGCCCGGTGTGCTGGGCTGTGGTGCTGGGGAGCCGTATGGAAAGGCTCTGCTGGGGGAGTGGTTTGAACAGGCTCTGCTCGAGAGCCAGGCGGGCTGTGGTGCTGGGGGGCCCCGTGTGCAGTGCTGGAGAGCCCTTTGAGCTGGGCTGTGGTGCTGGGGATCCGTGTAGACAGGCTCTGCTGCGGAGCGGTGTGAGGAGGCTCTGATGGAGAGCCAGGCGGGCTGTGATGCTGGGCACCCCCGTGTGATGTGTTGGGGGGCCCGGTGAGGTGGGCTGGGGACCCCAATGTGCTGGGCTGTGGTGCTGGGGAGCAGTGTAGACAGGCTCTGCAGGGGAACGGTGTGAACAGGCTCTGATGGAGAGCCAGGAGGGCTGTGGTGCTGTGGGCCGCCGTGTGCTGTGCTCGGAAGCACAGTGAGCTGGGCTGGGGAGCCCGGTGTGCTGGGCTGTGCTGCTGGGGAGCCGTGTGGACAGGCTGTGCTTGGGAGATGTTTGAACAGGTTCTGCTGGAGAAACAGGCGGGCTGTGGTTCTGGGGCCCCCCGTGTGCTGTGCTGGGGAGACCGGTGAGCTGGGCTGGGGAGCCCGGTGTGCTGGGCTGTGCTGCTGGGGAGCCGCGTGGACAGGCTCTGCTGGGGAGCGGTGTGAACAGGCTCTGCTGGAGCGCCAGGCGGGCTGTGCTGCGGTGTGCTGGGCTGTGCTGCTGGAGAGCCGTGTAGACAGGCTCTGCTGGGGAGTGGTTTGAACAGGCTCTGATGGAGAGCCAGGCGGGCTGTGGTGCTGGTGGCCCCCGTGTGCTGTGCTGGGGAGCCCGGTGAGCTTGGCTGGGGAGCCTGGTGTGCTGGGCTGTGGTGCTGGGGAGCCGTGTAGACAGGCTCTGATGGGGAGCGTTGTAAACAGGCTATGCTGGAGAGCCAGGCGGGCTGTGGTGCTGTGGGCCCCCGTGTGCTGTGCTTTGGAGACCGGTGTGCTGGGCTGTGGTGCTGGGGAGCCATGTGGACAGGCTCTGCTGGGGCGCGGTGTGGACAGGCTCTGCTGGAAAGCCAGGCGGGCTGTGCTGTGGTGTGCTAGGCTGTGCTGCTGCGGAGCTGTGTAGACAGGCTCTGCTGGGGAGCCATTCGGGCTGTGGTGCTGGGGGGCCCCGTTTGCTGTGCTGGGGAGCCCGGTGTGCTGGGCTGAGCTGCTGGGGTGCCGTGTGTAGAGGGTCTGCTGTGAAGCGGTGTGAAAAGGCTCTGATGGAGAGCCAGGCGGGCTGTGGTGCTGGGGGGCCCCAGTGTGCTGTGCTCGGTAGCCCGGTGACCTGGGCCGGGGAGCCCGGTGACCTGGGCCGGGGAGCCCGGTGTGCTGGGCCGGGGAGCCCGCTGTGCTGGGCTGGGGAGCCCGTTGAGCTGGGCTGGGGAGCCCGGTGTGCTGGGCTGTGGTGCTGGGGAGCCGTCTTGACAGGCTCTGCTGGGGAGCAGTGTGAACAGGCTCTGATGGACAGCCCGGCGTTCTGTGGTGATGGGGGCCCCCGTGTGCTTTGCTGGGGAGCCCGGTGAGGTGGGCCGGGGACCCCGGTGTGCTGGGCTGTGCTGCTGGCGAGCCGTGTGGACAGGCTCTGCTGGGGAGTGGTTTGAACAGGCTCTGCTGGGGAGCGGAGTGAACAGGCTCTGATGGAGAGCCAGGCGGGCTGATGTGCTGGGAAGACCCGTGTGCTGTGCTGGGGTGCCCCGTGTGCTGTGCTGGGGAGCCCGTTGAGCTGGGCTGGGGAGCCCGGTGTGTTGGGCTGTGGTGCTGGGGAGCCGTGTGGAAAGGCTCTGCGGGCGAGTGGTTTGAACAGGCTCTGCTGGGGGCCCCCGTGCTATGTGCTGGGGGCCATGGTGAGCTGGGCTGGGGAGTACGGTGTGCTGGGCTTTGGTGCTGGGGAGCTGTGTGGACAGGCTCTGCTGGGGAGTGGTTTGAACAGGCTCTGATGGAGAGCCAGGCGGGCTGTGGTTCCGGGGTGCCACGTGTTCTGTGCTGGGGACCCTGGTGAGCTGGGCTGGGGAGCCCGGTGTGCTGGGCTGTTCTGCTGGGGAGCCCTGTGGACAGGCTCTGCTGGGGAGTGGTTTCAAAAGACTCTGCTGGAGAGCCAGGCGGGCTGTGGTACTGGGGGGCCCCGTGTGCCTTGCTGGGGAGCCCGGTGAAAACGGCTAGGGAGCCCGGTGTGCTGGGCTAGGGAGCCCGGGGTGCAGGGCTGTGCTGCTGGGGAGCCGTGTGGACAGTCTCTGCTGGGGAAAGGTTTGAACAGGCTCTGATGGAGAGCCAGGCGTGCTGTGTTGTTGGGGGCCCCCGTGTGCTTTGCTGGGGGGCCCGGTGAGCTGGGCGGGGGAGCCCGGTGTGCTGGGCTTTGCTGCTGGGGAGGCGTGTCGACAGGCTGTGCTGGGGAGTGGTTTGAACAGGCTCTGCTGGAGAGCCAGGCGGGCTGTGGTGCTGGGGCCCCCGTGTGCTGTGCTGGGGAGCCCGGTGTCCAAGGGTGTGCTGCTGGGGAGCCGTGTGGACCGGCTCTGCTGAAGACCGGTGTGAACAGGCTCTGATGGAAAGTCAGGCGGGCTGTGGTGTTGGGGGCCCCCCTGTGCTGTGCTGGGGAGCCGGGTGAGCTGGCCTGGGGAGCCCGGTGAGCTGGGCTGGGGTGCCCCATGTGCTGTGCTTCGAAGCCCGGTGAGATCGGCTGGGGAGGCCAGTGTGCTGGGCTGTGGTGCTGGGGAGCCCGGTGTGCTGGGTTGTGGTGCTGGGGAACCGTGTAGACAGGCTCTTCTGGGGAGCGGTGTGAACAGGCTCTGATGGAGAGCCAGGCGGGCTGTGGTGCTGGGGGGCCCCGTGTGCTGTGCTGGGGAGCCCGGTGTGCTGGGCTGTGGTGCTGGGGAGCCGTGTGGACAAGCTCTGCTGGGGAGCGGTGTGAACAGGCTAAGCTGGATAGCCAGGCGGGCTGTGGTGCTGGGGGCCCGCGTGTTCTGTGCCGGGGAGCCCGGTGAACTGGGCTGGGGAGCCCGGTGTGCTGGGCTTTGGTGCTGGGGAGCCGAGTGGACAGGCTCTGCTGGGGAGCGGTTTGAACAGGCTCTGATGGAGAGCAAGGCGCACTGTTTTGCTGGGGGCCCCCGTGTGCTGTGCTGAGGAGCCCGGTGAGCTTGGCTGGGGAGCCCGGTGTGCTGGGCTGTGGTGCTGGGGAGCCGTGTTGACAGGCTCTGCTCGGGAGCGGTGTGAATAGGCTCTGCTGGAGAGCCAGGCGGGCTGTGGTGCTGGGGGGCCCCGTGTTCTGTGATGGGGAGGCCTGTGAACTGGGCTGTGCTGCTGGGGAGCCGTGTGGACATGCTCTGCTAGGGAGCGGTGTTAAATTGCTCTGATGGAGAGCCAGGCGGGCTGTGGTGCTGGGGGGCCCGGTGTGCTGTGCTGAGGAGCCCGTTGAGATTGGCTGCGGAGCCCGGTATGCTGGGCTGTGGTGCTGGGGAGAGGTGTGGACAGGCATTGCTGGGGAGTGGTTTGAAAAGGATCTGCTGGAAAGCCAGGCGGGCTGTGGTGCTGGGGGCCCCGTGTGCCGTGCTCGGGAGCCCGGTGAGCTGGGCTGGGGAGTCCGGTGTGCTGGGCTGTGCTGCTGGGGAGCCGTGTGGACATGCTCTGCTGGGGAGCCGTGTTGACAGGCTGTGTTGGTGAGTGATTTGAAGAGGCTCTGCTTGAGAGCCAGGCGGGCTGTGGTGTTGGCGGCCCCCGTGTGCTGTGCTGGGGAGCCCGGTGAGCTGGGCTGGGCAGCCCGGTGTCCCAGACTGTTCTGCTGGGGAGCCGTGTAGAAAGGCTCTGCTGGGGAGCGGTGTGAACAGGCTCTGATGGAAAGCCAGGCGGGCTGTGGTGTTGGGGGCCCCCGTGCGCTCTGCTGGGGAGCCCGGTGAGCTGGGCTGGGAAGCCCGGTGTTCTGGGCTGTGCAGCTGGGGTGGCGTGTGGACAGCCTGTGCTGGGGAGTGGTTTGAAGAAGCTCTGCTGTAGAGCAACGCGGGCTGTGGTGCTGGGGGCCCCCGTGTGCTGTGCTGGGGAGACCGGTGAGCTGGGCTGGGAAGCCCGGTGTGCTGGGCTGTGGTGCTGGGGAGCCGTGTAGACAGGCTGTTCTGGCGAGCGGTGTGAACAGGCTCTGATGGAGAGCCAGGCGGGCTTTGGTGCTGGGGGCCCCCGTGTGCTGTGCTGGGGAGCCCGGTTAGCTGGGCTGGGGAGCCCGGTGTGCAGGGCTGTTCTGCTGGGGAGCCGGATGGACAGTCCCTGCTGGGGATAGTTTTGAACAGGCTCTGATGGAGAGCCAGGCGGGCTGTGGTGCTGGGGAGCCGTGTAGTCAGGCTCAGCTGGGGAGCGGTGTGAAAAGGCTCTGATGGAGAGCCAGGCAGGCTGTGGTGCTGGGGGGCCCCGTGTGCTGTGCTGGGGAGCCCGGTGTGCTGGGCTGTGGTGCTGGGGGGCCCCGTGTGCTGTGCTGGGGGGCCCCGTGTGCTGTGCTGGGGAGCCCGTTGAGCTGGGCTGGGGAGCCCGGTGTGTTGGGCTGTGGTGCTGGGGAGCCGTGTAGACAGGCTCTGCTGGGGAGCGGTGTGAATAGGCTCTGCTGGGAGAGCCAGGCGGGCTGTGGTGCCCCGTGTTCTGTGATGGGGAGGCCTGTGAACTGGGCTGTGCTGATGGGGAGCCGTGTGGACATGCTCTGCTAGGGAGCGGTGTGAACAGGCTCTGCTGGGGAGCGGAGTGAACAGGCTCTGATGGAGAGCCAGGCGGGCTGTGGTGTTGGGGGGTCCCGTGTGCTGTGCTGGGGAGCCCGTTGAGGAAGGCGGGGGACCCCGGTGTTCTGGGCTGTGGTGCTGGGGAGTTGTGTGGACAGGCTCTACTGGGGAGCGGTGTGAAATGGCTCTGATGGAGAGCCAGGCGGGCTGTTGTGCTGGCGGCCCCCGTGTGCTGTGCTGGGGATCCCGGTGAGATTGGCCGGGGAGTCCGGTGTGCTGGGCTGTGGTGCTGGGGAGCCGTGTAGACAGGCTCTGCTGCAGAGCGGTGTGAACAGGCTCTGATGGAGAGCCAGGTGGGCTGTGGTGCTGGGGGCCCCCGTGTGCTGTGCTCGGGGGCCCGTTGAGCTGGGCTGGGGAGCCCGGTGTGCTGATCTGTGGTGCTGTTGAGCCGTGTGGACAGGGTCAGCTGGGGAGCGCTTTGAACAGACTCTGCTGGAGAGCCAGGCGGGCTGTGGTGCTGGGGGGCCCCGTGTGCTGTGCTGGGAAGTCCGGTGAGGTGGGCTGGGGAGCCCGGTGTGCTGGGCTATGGTGCAGGCCAACCGTGTAGACAGGCTCTGCTGGGGGGTCCCGTGTGCTGTGCTGGGGAGCCCGTTGAGGAAGGCGGGGGAGCCCGGTGTTCTGGGCTGTGGTGCTGGGGAGTTGTGTGGACCGGCTCTGCTGGGGAGTGGTTTGAACAGGGTCTGCTGGATGGCCAGTCGGGCTGTGGTACTGGGGGCCCCTTTGTGCTGTGCTGGGGAGCCAGGTGAGCTGGGCTGAGGAGCCCGGTGTGCTGGGCTGTGCTGCTGGGGAGCCGTGTGGACAGGCTCTGCTGCGAAGCGCTGTGAACAGGCACTGATGGAGAGCCAGGCGGGCTTTGGTGCTGGGAGCCCGCGTGTGCTGTGCTGGGGAGCCCGTTGAGCTGGGCTGGGGAGCCCGGTGTGCTGGGCTGTGGTGCTGGGGAGCAGTGTGGACAGGCTCTGCTGGGGAGAGGGTTGTACAGGCACTGATGGAGAGCCAGGCGGGCTGTGGTGCTGGGGGGCCCCGTGTGCTGTGCTGGGCAGCCCTGTGAGCTTGCCTGGGGAGCCCGGTGTGCTGGGCTGGGGAGCCTGGTGTGCTGGGCTGTGGTGCTGGGGAGCCGTGTGGACAGGCTCTGCTGGCGAGTGGTTTGAACAGGCTCTGTTGGAGAGCCAGGCGGGCTGTGGTGCTGGAGGCCCCCGTGTGCTGTGCAGGGGACTCTGGTGAGCTGGGCTGGGGAGCCCGGTGTGATGGGCTGTGGTGCTGGGGAGCCGTGTGGACAGGCTCTGCTGGGGAGAGGGTTGAACAGGATCTGATGGAGAGCCAGGCGGGCTGTGGTGCTGGGGGCTCCCGTGTGCTGTGCTGGGGATCCCGGTGAGCTGGGCTGTGCTGCTGGGGAGCCGTGTGGACAGGCTCTTCTGGGGAATTGCTTGAACAGGCTCTTCTGGAGAGCCAGGCGGGCTGTGGTGCTGGGGGCCCCCGTGTGATGTCCCAGGGAGCCCGGTGAGCTGGGCTGGGGAGCCCGGTGTGCTGGGCTGTGCTGATGGGGAGCCGTGAGGACAGGCTCTGCTGGCGACAGGTTTGAACAGGCTCTGATGGAGAGCCAGGAAGGCTGTGGTGCTGGGGGGCCCCGTGTGCTGTGCTGGGGAACCCGGCGTGCTGGGCTGTGCTGCTGGGGAGCCGTGTAGACAGGCTCTGCTGGAGAGCAGAGTGAACAGGCTCTGCTGGAGAGCAAGGCGGGCTGTGGTGCTGGGGAGCCGTGTGGACAGGCTCTGCTGGGGAGTGGTTTGAACAGGGTCTGCTGGATGGCCAGGCGGGCTGTGGTGCTGGGGGCCCCCGTGTGCTGTGCTGGGGAGCCCGGTGAGGTGGGCTGGGGAGCCCGGTGTGCTGGGCTGTTTTGCTGGGGTGCCCTGTAGACAGGCTCTGCTGGGGAGTGGTTTGAACAAGCTCTGATGGAGAGCCAGGCGGGCTGTGGTTCAGGGGAGCCCGGTGAGCTGTGCTCGGGGCCCCCGTGTGCTGTGCTGGGGAGCAGGGTGAGCAGGGCTGGGGAGCCCGGTGTGCTGGTCTGTGGTGCTGGGGAGCAGCGTGGAAAGGCTCTGCTGGGGAGCGGTGTGAACAGGCTCTGATGGAGCGCCAGGCGGGCTGTGGTGCTGGGGGGCCCCGTGTGCTGGTCTTGGGAGCCCGGTGTGCTGGGCTGTGGTGCTGGGGAGCCGTGTGGACAGGCTCTGCTGAGGAGAGTTTTGTACAGGCTCTGATGGAGAGCCAGCCGGGCTGTTGTGCTGGGAAGCCCCGTGTGCTGTGCTGGGGGGGCCCCGTGTGCTGTGCTGGGGGGGCCTGTGTGCTGTGCTGGGGAGCCCGTTGAGCTGGGCTGGGGAGCCCGGTGCGCTGGGCTGTGGTGCTGATGAGCCGTGTGGACAGGCTCTGCTGGGGAGAGGGTTGAACAGGCTCTGATGGAGAGCCAAGCGGGCTGTGGTGCTGGGAAGACCCGTGTGCTGTGCTGGGGATCAGGTTGAGCTGGGCTGGGGAGCCCGGTGTGGTGGGCTGTGGTGCTGGGGAACCGTGTAGACAGGCTCTGCTGGGGAGCGGTGTGAACAGGCTCTGATGGAGAGCCAGGCGGGCTGTGGTGCTGGGGGGCCCCGTGTGCTGTGCTGGGGAGCCCGGTGTGCTGGGCTGTGGTGCTGGGGAGCCGTGTGGACAAGCTCTGCTGGGGAGCGGTGTGAACAGGCTAAGCTGGATAGCCAGGCGGGCTGTGGTGCTGGGGGCCCGCGTGTTCTGTGCCGGGGAGCCCGGTGAACTGGGCTGGGGAGCCCGGTGTGCTGGGCTTTGGTGCTGGGGAGCCGAGTGGACAGGCTCTGCTGGGGAGCGGTTTGAACAGGCTCTGATGGAGAGCAAGGCGCACTGTTTTGCTGGGGGCCCCCGTGTGCTGTGCTGAGGAGCCCGGTGAGCTTGGCTGGGGAGCCCGGTGTGCTGGGCTGTGGTGCTGGGGAGCAGCGTGGACAGCGTCCGCTGGGGAGCGGTGTCAACAGGCTCTGATGGAGAGCCAGGCGTGCTGTGTTGTTGGGGGCCCCCGTGTGCTTTGCTGGGGGGCCCGGTGAGCTGGGCGGGGGAGCCCGGTGTGCTGGGCTTTGCTGCTGGGGATGCGTGTCGACAGGCTGTGCTGGGGAGTGGTTTGAACAGGCTCTGCTGGAGAGCCAGGCGGGCTGTGGTGCTGGGGGCCCCCGTGTGCTGTGCTGGGGAGCCCGGTGTCCAAGGGTGTGCTGCTGGGGAGCCGTGTGGACCGGCTCTGCTGAAGAGCGGTGTGAACAGGCTCTGATGGAAAGTCAGGCGGGCTGTGGTGTTGGGGGCCCCCCTGTGCTGTGCTGGGGAGCCGGGTGAGCTGGCCTGGGGAGCCCGGTGAGCTGGGCTGGGGTGCCCCGTGTGCTGTGCTTCGAAGCCCGGTGAGATCGGCTGGGGAGGCCAGTGTGCTGGGCTGTGGTGCTGGGGAGCCCGGTGTGCTGGGTTGTGGTGCTGGGGAACCGTGTAGACAGGCTCTGCTGGGGAGCGGTGTGAACAGGCTCTGATGGAGAGCCAGGCGGGCTGTGGTGCTGGGGGGCCCCGTGTGCTGTGCTGGGGAGCCCGGTGTGCTGGGCTGTGGTGCTGGGGAGCCGTGTGGACAAGCTCTGATGGGGAGCGGTGTGAACAGGCTAAGCTGGATAGCCAGGCGGGCTGTGGTGCTGGGGGCCCGCGTGTTCTGTGCCGGGGAGCCCGGTGAACTGGGCTGGGGAGCCCGGTGTGCTGGGCTTTGGTGCTGGGGAGCCGAGTGGACAGGCTCTGCTGGGGAGCGGTTTGAACAGGCTCTGATGGAGAGCAAGGCGCACTGTTTTGCTGGGGGCCCCCGTGTGCTGTGCTGAGGAGCCCGGTGAGCTTGGCTGGGGAGCCCGGTGTGCTGGGCTGTGGTGCTGGATTGCCGTGTGGACAGGCTCTGCTGGGGAGTGGTTTTAACAGGCTCTGATGGAGAGCCAGGCGGGCTGTGGTGCTGGGGGGCCCCGTGTGCTTTGCTGGGGACCCCGGTGTGCTGGGCTGTGGTGCTGGGGTGCCCCATGTGCTGTGCTGCGGAGCCCGGTGATATCGGCAATGGAGCCCGGTCTGCTGGGCTGTGCTGCTGCGGAGCCGTGTGGACAGGCTCTGCTGGCGAGTGGTGTGAACAGGCTCTGATGGAGAGCCAGGCTTGCTGTGGTGTTGGGGGCCCCCGTGTGCTGTGCTGGGGGCCCCCGTGTTCTGTGCTGGGGAGCCCGGTGTGCTGGGCTGTGCTGCTGGGGAGCCGTGTGGACAGGATCTGCTGGGGAGTGTTTTGAACAGGCTCTGCTGGAGAGCCAGGCGGGCTGTGTTGCTGGGGGCCTCCGTGTGCTGTGCTGGGGAGCCCGGTGTGCTGGGCTGTGGTGCTGGGGGGCCCCGTGTGCTGTGCTGGGGGGCCCCGTGTGCTGTGCTGGGGAGCCCGGTGAGCTTGGCCGGGGAGTCCGGTGTGCTGGGCTGTGGTGCTGGGTAGCCGTGTAGACAGGCTCTGCTGCGGAGCGGTGTGAAAAGGCTCTGATGGAGAGCCAGGCGGGCTGTGGTGCTGGGGGCCCCCGTGTGCTGTGCTGGGGGGCCCGGTGAGCTGGGCTGGGGAGCCCGGTGAGCCTGGCTGTTGTGCTGGGGAACCGTGTAGACGGGCTCTGCTGGGGAGCGGTGTGAAAAGGCTCTAGTGGAGAGCCAGCCTGGCTGTGGTGCTGGGGGACCCCGTGTGCTGTGCTGGGGAGCCCGTTGAGCTGGGCTGGGGAGCCCGGTGTGCTGATCTGTGGTGCTGGTGAGCCGTGTGGACAGGCTCTGCTGGCGAGTGGTTTGAACAGGCTCTGCTGGGGAGCGGAGTGAACAGGCTCTGATGGAGAGCCAGACGGGCTTTGGTGCTGGAGGGGCCCGTGTGCTGTGCTGGGGATCTCGTTGAGCTAGGCTGGGTAGCCCGGTGTGATGGGCTGTGATGCTGGGGAGCCGTGTGGACAGTCTCTGCTGGGGAGTGGTTTGAACAGGCTCTGCTCGAGAGCCAGGCGGGCTGTGGTGCTGGGGGGCCCCGTGTGCTGTGCTGGGGAGCCCGGTGTGTTGGGCTGTGGTACTGGGGAGCCGTGTGGACAGGCTCTGCTTGGGAGCGGTGTGAACAGGTTCTGATGGAGAGTCAGGCGGGCTGTGGTGCTGGGGGCCTCCATGTGCTGTGCTGGGGAGCCCAGTGAGCTTGGCTGGGGAGTCCGGTGTGCTGGGCTGTGCTGCTTGGGAGCCGTGTGGACAGGCTCTGCTGCGGAGCGCTGTGACCAGGCTCTGATGGAGAGCCAGGCAGGCTTTGGTGCTGGGGGGGCCCGTGTGCTGTGCTGGGGAGCCCGGTGAGCTGGACTGGGGAGCCCGGTGTGCTGGGCTGTTGTGCTGGGGAGCCGTGTAGACAGGCTCTGCTGTGGAGGGGTGTGAAAAGGCTTTGTTGGAGAGCCAGGCGGGCTATGGTGCTGGGGGGCCCCGTGTGCTGTGCAGGTTTGCCCTGTGAGCTGGGCTGGGGAGCCCAGTGTGCTGGGCTGTGGTGCTTGGGAGCCGTGTGGACTCGCTCTGTTGGGGAGTGGTTTGAACAGGCTCTGATGGAGAGCCAGGCGGACTGTGCTGCGGTATGCTGGGCTGTGCTGCTGGGGAGCCGTGTAGACAGGCTCTGCTGGGGAGCGGTGTGAACAGGCTCTGATGGAGAGCCAGGCGGGCTGTGGTGCTGGGGGGCCCCGTGTGCTTTGCTGGGAAGCCCGTTGAGGTGGGCTGCGGAGCCCGGTGTGCTGGGCTGTGGTGCTGGGGAACTGTGTGTACAGGCTCTGCTGGGGAGAGGGTTGAACATGCTCTGATTTAGAGCCAGGCGGGCTTTGGTGCTGGGGGCCCCCGTGTGCTGTGCTGGGGAGCCCGTTGAGCTGGGCTGGGGAGCCCGGTGTGCTGGGCTGTGGTGCTGGGGAGCCGAGTGGACAGGCTCTGCTGGGGAGTGGTTTGAATAGGTTCTGCTGGAGAGCCAGGCAGGCTGTGGTGCTGGGGGCCCCCGTGTGCTGTGCTGGAGGCCCCCGTGTGCTGTGATGGGGAGCCCGGTGTGCTGGGCTGTGCTGCTGGGGAGCCGTGTGGACAGGCTCTGCTGGGGAGCGGTGTGAAGAGGCTCTGCTGGAGAGCCAGGCGGGCTGTGGTGCTGGGGGGCCCCGTGTGCTGTGCTGGGGTGCCCGGTGTGCTGGGCTGTGGTGCTGGGTAGCCGTGTGGACAGGCTCTGTTGGGGAGTGTTTAGAACAGGCTCTGCTCGAGAGCCAGGCTGGCTGTGTTGCTGGGGACCCCCGTGTGCTGTGCTGGGGAGCCCGGTTTTCTGGGCTGTGGTGCTGGGGGGCCCCGTGTGCTGTGCTGCGGAGCCCGGTGACATCGGCTATTGAGCCCGGTGTGCTGGGCTTTGCTGCTGGGGAGCCGTGTGAAGAGGCTTTGCTGGAGAGCCAGGCGGGCTGTGGTGTCGGGGGCCCTCGTGTGCTGTGCTGGCGAGCCCGGTGAGCTT
Source organism: Dascyllus trimaculatus (assembly GCA_024666655.1). NCBI lineage: Eukaryota > Metazoa > Chordata > Actinopteri > Pomacentridae > Dascyllus > Dascyllus trimaculatus. Next base: position 80,145 of record JAMOIN010000626.1, on the reverse strand, counting down.
GGCTGGGGAGCCCGGTGTGCTTGGCTGTGCTGCTGGGTAGCCCTGTAGACAGGCTCTGCTGGGGAGCGGTTTGAACAGGCTCTGATGGAGAGCCAGGTGGGCTGTGGTGCTGGGGAGCCCTGTGTGCTGGGCTGTGCTGCTGGGGAGCCGTGTGAAGAGGCTTTGCTGGAGAGCCAGGCGGGCTGTGGTGCCGGGGGCCCTCGTGTGCTGTGCTGGCGAGCCCGGTGAGCTTGGCTGGGGAGCCCGGTGTGCTGGGCTGTGCTGCTGGGTAGCCCTGTAGACAGGCTCTGCTGGGGAGCGGTGTGAACAGGCTCTGATGGAGAGCCAGGTGGGCTGTGGTGCTGGGGAGCCCGGTGTGCTGGGCTGTGGTGCTGGGGAGCCGTGTGGACAGCCTCTTCTGGGGGGTGGTTAAAACAGGCTCTGCTGGAGAGCCAGGCAGGCTGTGGTGCCGGGGGGGCCCCGTGTTCTGTGCTGGGGACCCTGGTGAGATTGGCTGGGGAGCCCGGTGTGCTGGGCTGTGCTGCTGGGGAGCCGTGTGGACAGGCTCTGCCGGGGAACGGTGTGAAAAGGCTCTGATGGAGAGCCAGCCGGGATGTGGTGCTGGGGGCCCCCGTGTGCTGTGCTCGGGAGCCCAGTGAGCTGGGCTTCGGATCCCAGTGTGCTGGGCTGTGGTGCTGGGAAGCCGTGTGGACAGGCTCTGATGGGGAGAGGGTTGAACAGGCTCTGATGGAGAGCCAGGCGGGCTGTGGTGCTGGGGGGCCACGTGTTAAGTGCTGGGGAGCCCGGTGAGCTCGACTGGGGAGCCCGGTTTGCTGGGCTGTGGTGCTGGGGAGCCGTGTGGACATGCTCGACTGGCGAGTGGTTTGAACAGGCTCTGCTGGAGAGCCAGGCAGGCTGTGGTGCTGGGGGGCCCCGTGTGCTGTGCTGGGGAGCCCGGTGAGCTTGGCTCGGGATCCCGGTGTGCTGGGCTTTTGTGCTTGGGAGCCGTGTAGACAGGCTCTGCTGCGCAGTGGTGTGAACAGGCCCTGATGGAGAGCCAGGCGGGCTGTGGTGCTGGGGTCCCCCGTGTGCTGTGCTGGGGAAGCCGGTGTGCTGTTCTGTGCTGCTGGGGAGCCGTGTGGACCGGCTCTGCTGGGGAGCGGTGTGAACATGCTCTGCTGGAGAGCCAGGCGGGCTGTGCTGCGGTGTGCTGGGCTGTGGTGTTGGGGAGCCGTGTGGACACACTCTACTGGGGAGCGTTGTGAAAAGGTTCTGATGGAAAGCCAGGCGGGCTGTTGTGCTGGGGGGCCCTGTGTGCTGTGCTGGGGAGCCTGGTGAGCTGTGCTGGGGGCCCCCGTGTGCTGTGCTGGGGAGCCCGGTGAGCTGGGCTGGGGAGCCCGGTATGCTTGGCTGTGTTGCTGGGGAACCGTATTGACAGGCTCTGCTGGGGAGCGGTGTGAACAGGCTCTGATCGAGAGCCAGGCGGGCTGTGGTTCTGGGGGCCCCCGGTTGCTGTGCTGGGGAGCCCGGTGTGCTGGGCTGTGGTGCTGGGCAGCCGTGTGGACAGGCTCTGCTGGGGAGCGGTGTGAAAAGGCTAAGCTGGGGGGCCCCGTGTGCTGTGCTGGGGAGCCCGGTGTGCTGGGCTGTTCTGCTGGGGAGCCGTGTGGACAATCTCTTCTGGGGAGCGGTGTGGACAGGCTTTGCTGGACAGCCAGGCAGGCTGTGGTGCTGTGGGCCCACGTGTGCTGTGCTGGGGAGCCCGTTGAGCTGGGCTGGGGAGCCCGGTGTGCTGGGCTGTGGTGCTGGGGAGTTGTTTGAACAGGCTCTGCTGGGGAGAGGGTTGAACATGCTCTGATTTAGAGCCAGGCGGGCTTTGGTGCTGGGGGCACCCGTGTGCTTTGCTGGGGAGCCCGTTGAGCTGGGCTGGGGAGCCCGGTGTGCTGTGCTGTGGTGCGTGCGAACCGTGTAGACAGGCTCTGCTGGGGAGCGGTGTGAACAGGCTCTGCTGGAGAGCCAGGCGGGCTGTGGTGCTGGGGGCCCCCGTGTGCTGTGCTCGGGAACCCGTTGAGCTGGGCTGGGGAGCCCGGTGTGCTGGGCTGTGGTGCTGGGGAACCGTGTAAACAGGCTCTGCTGCGGAGCTGTGTGAACAGGCTCTGATGGAGAGCCAGGCGGGCTGTGTGGTGGGGGCCCCCGTGTGCTGTGCTGGGGGGCCGGTGAGCTTGGCTGGCGAGCCCGGTGTTCTGGGCTGTGGTGCTGGCCAACCGTGTAGACAGGCTCTGCTGGGAGGCCACGTGTGCTTTGCTGGGGAGCCCGTTGAGCCTGGCTGGGGAGCCCGGTGTGCTGGGCTGTGCTGCTGGGGAGCCGAGTGGACAGGATCCACTGCGGAGCGCTGTGAACAGGCTTTGATGGAGAGCCAGGCGGGCTGTGGTGCTGGTGGCCCCCGTGTGCTGTGCTGGGGAGCCCGGTCAGCTTTGCCGGGGAGCCCGCTGTGCTAGGCTGTGCTGCTGGGGAGCCGTGTGGACAGGGACTACTGGGGAGTGTTTTGACCATGCTCTGCTGGGGAGCCAGGCGGGCTGTGGTGCTGGGGGCCCCCGTGTGCTGTGTTGGGGGCCCCCGTGTGCCGTGCTCGGGAGCCCGGTGTGCTGGGCTGGGGAGCCCCGTGTGCTGGGCTGTGGTGCTGGGGAGCCCGTTGTGCTGGGCTGTGGTGCTGGGGAGCCGTGCAGACAGGCTCTGCTGGGGAGCGGAGTGAACAGGCTCTGCTTTGGAGCGGTGTGAACAGTCTCTGATGGAGAGCCAGGCGGGCTGTGGTGCTGGAAGCCCCCGTGTGCTGTGCTGGGGAGCCCGGTTAGCTGGGCTGGGGAGACCGGTGTGAAGGGCTGTGCTGCTGGGGAGCCGTATTTACAGTCTCTTCTGGGGAGAGGTTTGAACAGGCTCTGATGGAGAGCCAGGCGCGCTGTGGTGCTGGGGGGCCAAGTGTGCTGTGCTTGGGAGCCCGGTGAGCTGCGCTGGGGAGTCCGGTGTGCTGGGCTGTGTTGCTGGGGAGCCGTGTAGACAGGCTCTGCTTGGGAGCGGTGTGAACAGGCTCTGATGGAAAGCCAGGCGGCCTGTGGTGTTGGGGGCCCCCGTGTGCTTTGCTGGGGAGCCCGGTGAGCTGGGCTGGGGAGCCCGGTGTTCTGGGCTGTGCTGCTGGGGAGCCGTGTGGACAGGCTCTCCCGGGGAGCGGTGTGAAAAGGCTCTGATGGAGAGCCAGCCGGGCTGTGGTGCTGGGGGGCCCCGTGTGCTGTGCTCGGGAGACCAGTGAGCTGGGCTTCGGAGCCCAGTGTGCTGGGCTGTGGTGCTGGGAAGCCGTGTAGACAGGCTCTGATGGGGAGAGGGTTGAACAGGCTCTGATGGAGAGTCAGGAAGGCTGTGGTGCTGGTGGGCCCCGTGTGCTGTGCTGGTGAGCCCGTTGAGCTGTGCTGGGGAGCCTGGTGTGCTGGGCTGTGGTGCTGGGGAGCCCGGTGTGCTGGACTGTGGTGATGGGGAGCCGTGTAGACAGGGTCTGCTGGCGAGCCAGGCGGGCTGTGGTGCTGGGGGGCCCCGTGTGCTGTGCCGGGGGGCCCGGTGTGCTGGGCTGGGGAGCACCGTGTGCTGGGCTGTGGTGCTGGGGAGCCCGGTGTCCTGGACTGTGGTGATGGGGAGCCGTTCAGACAGGCTCTGCTGCGGGGCGGTGTGAACAGGCTCTGATGGAGAGCAAGACGGGCTGTGGTGCTGGGGGGCCCCGTGTGCTGTGCCGGGGGGCCCGGTGTGCTGGGCTGGGGAGCCCAGTGTGCTGGGCTGTGGTGCTGGGGACCCCGGTGTCCTGGACTGTGGTGATAGGGAGCCGTGTGGAAAGGCTCTGCTGGGGAGCGGTGTGAACAGGCTCTGCTGGGGAGCGGTGTGAACAGGCTCTGCTGGAGAGCCAGGCGGGCTGTGGTGCTGGGGAGCCGTGTGGACAGGCTCTGCTGGGGAGTGGTTTGAACAGGCTCTGCCGGGGAGCGGAGTGAACAGGCTCTGATGGAGAGCCAGGCGGGCTTTGGTGCTGGGAAGCCCCGTTTGCTGGGCTGTGCAGCCCGTTGAGTTGGGCTGGGGAGCCCGGTGTGGTGGGCTGTGGTGCTGGGGAGCCGTGTGGACAGGCTCTGCTGGGGAGAGGGTTGAACAGGATCTGATGGAGAGCCAGGTGGGCTGTGGTGCTGGAGGGCCCCGTGTGCTGTGTTGGGGATCTCGTTGAGCTGGGCTGGGGAGCCCGGTGTGCTGGGCTGTGGTGCTGGAGAGCCGTGTGGACAGGCTCTGCTCGGGAGTGGTTTGAACAGGCTCTGCTCGAGAGCCAGGCGGGCTGTGGTGCTGGGGGGCCCCGTGTGCTGTGCTGGGGAGCCCGGTTAGCTGGGCAGAGGAGCCCGGTGAGCTGGGCTGTGGTGCTGGCTAGCCGTGTAGACAGGCTCTGATGGCGAGTGGTTTGAACAGGCTCTGCTGGATGGTCAGGCGGGCTATTGTGCTGGGGGGCATCGTGTGCTGTGTTGGGGAGCCCGGTGTGCTGGGCTTTGGTGCTGGGGAGCCGTGTGGAAAGGCTCTGCTGGGGAGAGGGTTGAACAGGCTCTGATGGAGAGCCAGGCGGGCTGTGGTTCAGGGGAGCCCGGTGAGATGTGCTGGGGGGCCCCGTGTGCTGTGGCGGGGGGCCCGGTGTGCTGGGCTGGGGAGCCCCGTGTGCTGGGCTGTGGTGCTGGGGAGCCCGGTGTTCTGGACTGTGGTGATGGGGAGCCGGTCAGACAGGCTCTGCTGCGGAGCGGTGTGAACAGGCTCTGCTGGGGAGCGGTGTGAACAGGCACTGATGGAGAGCCAGGCCGGCTGTGGTGCTGGGGGCCCCCGTGTGCTGTGCTGGGGAGCCCGGTGAGCTGGGCCGAGGAGCCCGGTGTGCTGGGCTGTGGTGCTGGGGAGAAGTGTGGACAGGCTCTGCTGGAGAGCCAGGCGGGCTGTGGTGCTGGGGGCGCCCGTGTGCTGTGCTTAGGAGCCCGTTGAGCTTGGCTGGGAAGCCCGGTGTGCTGGGCTGTGGTGCTGGGGAGCAGTGTAGACAGGCTCTGCTGTGGAGTGGTTTGAACAGGGTCTGATGCAGAGCCAGGCAGGCTGTATTGCTGGGGGGCCCCGTGTGCTGTGCTGGGGAGGCCGGTGTGCTGGGCTGTGGTGCTGGTGAGCCGTGCGGACTGGCTGTGCTGTGGAGCGGTGTGAACAGGCTCTGATGGAGAGCCAGGCGGGCTGTGGTGCTGGGGGGCACCGTGTTCTGTGCTGGGGAGCCCGGTGAGCTGGGCTGGGGAGCCCGGTGTGCTGGGCTGTGCTGCTGGGGAGGCGTGTGGACCGGCTCTCCTGGGGAGCGGTGTGAACAGGATCTGATGGAGAGCCAGGTGGGCTGTGGTGCTGGGGGGCCCCCGTGTGTTGTGCTGGGGAGCCCGGTGTGCTGGGCGGAGGAGCCCGGTGTGCTGGGCTGTGCTGCTTGGGAGCCGTGTGGACAGGCTCTGCATGGGAGTGGTTTGAACAGGCTCTGATGGAGAGCAAGGCGGGCTGTTGTGCTGGTGAGCCCCGTGTTCTGTGCTGGGGAGCCGGGTGAGCTGGGCTGCGGAGCCCGGTGTGCTGGGCTGTTCTGCTGGGGAGCCGTGTGGACAGGCTCTTCTGGGGAGCGGTGTGGACAGGTTCTGCTGGACAGCCAGGCGGGCTGTGGTGCTGGGGTGCCCCGTGTGCTGTGCTGGGGAGCCCGTTGAGCTGGGCTGTGGAGCCCGGCGTGCTGGGCTGTTGTGCTGGGGAGCGGTGTGGACAGGCTCTGCTGGAGAGCCAAGCGGGCTGTGGTGCTGGGGGGCCCCGTGTGCGCTGCTGGGGAGCCCGGTGTGCTGGGCTGTGTTGCTGGGGAGCCGTGTAGACGGGCTCTGCTGGGGAGCGGTGTTAACAGGCTATGATGGAGAGCAAGGCGGACTGTGATGCTTTGGGGCCCCGTGTGCTGTGCTGGAGAGCAAGGTGAGCTGGGCTGGGGAGCCCGGTGAGCTGGGCTGTGGTGCTGGGGACCCGTGTAGACAGGCTCTGCTGCGGAGCGGTGTGAACAGACTCTGATGGAGAGCCAGGCGGGATGTGGTGCTGGGGGGCCCCTTGTGCTGCGCTGGGGGGCCCGGTGAGCTGCGCTGGGGAGCCCGGTGTGCTTGTCTGAGCTGCTGGGGTGCCGTGTGGACAGGGTCTGCTGGGAAGCGGTGTTAACAGGCTCTGATGGAGAGCCGGGCGGGCTGTGGTGCTGGGGGCCCCCGTGTGCTGTGCTCGGTAGCCTGGTGAGCTGTGCTGGGCAGCCCGTTTAGCTGGGCTGGTGAGCCCGGTGTGTTGGGCTGTGGTACTGGGGAGCCGTGTGGACAGGCTCTTCTGGGGGGTGGCTTGAACATTCTCTGCTGGAGAGCCTTTCGGGCTGTGGTGCCGGGGGGCCCCGTGTTCTGTGCTGGGGACCCTGGTGAGCTGGGCTGGGGAGCCCGGTGTGCTGGGCTGTACTGCTGGGGAGCCGTGTGGACAGGCACTGCCGGGGAGCGGTGTGAAAAGGCTCTGATGGAAAGCCAACCGGGCTGTGGTGCTGGGGGGCCCCGTGTGCTGTGCTGGGCGGCCCGGTGAGCTGGGCTGGGGAGCCCGGTGTTCTGGGCAGTGGTGCTGGAGAGCCCGGTGTGCTGGGCTGTGGTGCTGGGGAGCCGTGTGGACCGGCTCTTCTCGGGAGTGGTTTGAACAGGCTCTGATGGAGAGCCAGGCGGGCTGTGTTGCTGGGGGGCCCCGAGTGCTGTGCTGGGGAGCCCGGTGAGCTGGGCCGGGTAGCCCGGTGTGCTGGGCTGGGGAGCCCGTTGAGCTGGGCTGGGCAGCCCGGTGTGCTGGGCTGTGGTGCTGGGGAGCCGTGTTGACAGGCTCTGCTGGGGAGCAGTGTGAACAGGCTCTGATGGACAGCCAGGCGTTCTGTGGTGCTGGGGACCTCCGTGTGCTTTGCGGGGGAGCCCGGTGAGCAGGGCCGGGGAGCCCGGTGTGCTGGGCTGTGCTGCTGGCGAGCTGTGTGGACAGGCTCTGCCGGGGAGCTGTGTGAAAAGGCTCTGATGGAAAGCCAGCCGGGCTGTGGTGCTAGGGGCCCCCGTGTGCTGTGCTGGGGAGCCTGGTGAGCTGTGCTGGGGAGCCCGTTTAGCTGGGCTGGTGAGCCCGGTGTGTTGGGCTGTGGTACTGGGGAGCCGTGTGGACAGGCTCTGCTGGGGGGTGGCTTGAACATTCTCTGCTGGAGAGCCTTTCGGGCTGTGGTTCCGGGGGGCCCCGTGTTCTGTGCTGGGTGCCCAGTGAGCTGGGCTGGGGAGCCCGGTGGGCTGGGCTGTGCTGCTGGGGAGCCGTTTGGACAGGCTCTATTGGGAAGTGGTTTGACCAGGCTCTGCTGGAGAGCCAGGCGGGCTTTGGTGCTGGGGGGCCCCGTGTGCTGTGCTGGGGAGCCCGGTGAGCTGGGCTGGGGAGCCCGGTGTGCTGGGCAGTACTGCTGGGGAGCCGTGCATTCTGGCTCTGTTGGGGAGCTGTGTGAACAGGCTCTGCTGGAGAGGAAGGCAGGCTGTGGTGCTGGGGGCCCCCGTGTGCTGTGCTGTAGAGCCTGGCGAGCTGGGTTGGGGAGCCTGGTGTGCTGGGCAGTGCTGCTGGGGAGCCGTGCATTCTGGCTCTGTTGGGGAGCGGAGTGAACAGGCTCTGCTGGGGAGCGGTGTGAACAGTCTCTGATGGAGAGCCAGGCAGGCTGTGGTGCTGGGGGCCCCCGTGTGCTGTGCTGTAGAGCATGGCGAGCTGGGTTGGGGAGCCTGGGGTGCTGGGCAGTGCTGCTGGGGAGCCGTGCATTCTGGCTCTGTTGGGGAGCTGTGTGAACAGGCTCTGCTGGAGAGGCAGGCAGGCTGTGGTGCTGGGGCCCCCCGTGTGCTGTGCTGGGGAGCCCGGTGTGCTGGGTTGTGGTTCTGGGGAGCCGTGTAGACAGGCTCTGCTGGTGAGCGGTGTGAACAGCCTCTGCGTTAGAGCCAGGCGGGCTGTGGTGCTGGGGGCCCCAGTGTTCTGTGCTGGGTAGCCCGGTGAGCTGGGCTGGGGAGCAAGGGGTGCTGGGCAGTGCCGCTGGGGAACCGTGTAGACAGGCTGTGCTGGGGAGCGGTTTAAACACGCTCTGCCGGAGAGCCAGGCGGGCTGTGGTGCTGGGGGGCCCCGTGTGCTGTGCTGGGGAGCCTGGTGAGCTGGGCTGGGGAGCCCGGTGTGGTGGGCTGTGCTGCTGGGGAGCCGTTTGGACAGGCTCTGCTGGGGAGTGGTTTGAACAGGCTCTGCTGGAGAGCCAGGCGGGCTGTGGTGCAGGGGGCCCCCCGTGTGCTGTGCTGGGGAGCCCGGTGAGCTGGGCTGGGGAGCACGGTTTCCTGGGGTGTGCTGCTGGGGAGCCGTGTGGACCGGCTCTGCTGAGGAGCGGTGTGAACAGGCTCTGCTGGGGAGCGGAGTGAACAGGCTCTGATGGAGAGCCAGGTGGGCTGTGGTGCGGGGGAGCCCGGTGTGCTGGGCTGTGCTGCTGGGGAGCCGTGTGAAGAAGCTTTGCTGGAGAGCCAGGCGGGCTGTGGTGCCGGGGGCCCTCGTGTGCTGTGCTGGCGAGCCCGGTGAGCTTGGCTGGGGAGCCCGGTGTGCTGGGCTGTGCTGCTGGTTAGCCCTGTAGACAGGCTCTGCTGGGGAGCGGTGTGAACAGGCTCTGATGGAGAGCCAGGCGGGCTGTGGTGCTGGGGAGCCCGGTGTGCTGGGCTGTGGTGCTGGGGAGCCCTGTGGACAGCCTCTTCTGGGGGGTGGTTAAAACAGACTCTGCTGGAGAGCCAGACAGGCTGTGGTGCCGGGGGGGGCCCCGTGTTCTGTGCTGGGGACCCTGGTGAGCTGGGCTGGGGAGCCCGGTGTGCTGGGCTGTGCTGCTGGGGAGCCGTGTGGACAGGCTCTGCCGGGGAGCGGTGTGAAAAGGCTCTGATGGAGAGCCAGCCGGGTTGTGGTGCTGGGGGCCCCCGTGTGCTGTGCTCGGGAGCCCAGTGAGCTGGGCTTCAGATCCCAGTGTGCTGGGCTGTGGTGCTGGGGAGCCGTGTTTTCAGGCTCTGCTGGGGAGCGGTGTGAAATGGCTCTGATGGAGAGCCCGGCGTCCTGTTGTGCTGGGGGGCCCCGTGTTCTGTGCTGGGGAGCCGGGTGAGCTGGGCTGCGGAGCCCGGTGTGCAGGGCTGTGGTGCTGGGGAGCCTTGTAGACAAGCTCTGCTGGGGAGCGGTGTAAACAGGCTCTGCTGGGGAGCGGTGTCAAAAGGCACTGATGGAGAGCCAGGCGGGTTGTGGTGCTGGGGGGCCCCGTGTGCCGTGCTCGGGAGCCCGGTGAACTGGGCTGGGGAGCCCGGTGTGCTGGGCTGTTCTGCTGGGGAGCCGTGTGGACAGGCTCTTCAGGGGAGCGGTCTGGACAGGCTCTGCTGGACAGCCAGGCGGGCTGTGGTGCTGGGGTGCCCAGTGTGCATTGCTGCGGAGCCCGTTGAGCTGGGCTGGGGAGCCCGGTGTGCTGGGCTGTTGTGCTGGGGAGCCGTGTGGACAGGCTCTGCTGGAGAGGCAGGCGGGCTGTGGTGCTGGGGGGCCCCGTATTCTGTGCTGGGGAGCCCGGTGTGATGGGCTGTGGTGCTGAGGAGCCGAGTAGACGGGCTCTGCTGGGGAGCTGTATGAACAGGCTCTGATGGAGAGCAAGGCGGGCTGTGGTGCTGGGGGGCCCCGTGTGCTGTGCTGGAGAGCCAGGTGAGCTGGGCTGGGGAGCCCGGTGAGCTGGGCTGTGGTGCTGGGGAGCCGTGTAGACAGGCTCTGCTGCTGAGCGGTGTGAACAGGCTCTGATGGAGAGCCAGGCGGGCTGTGGTGCTGGGGGGCCCCTTGTGCTGTGCTGGGGGGCCCGGTGAGTTGGGCTGGGGAGCCCGGTGTGCTTGGCTGAGCTGCTGGGGTGCCGTGTGTAGAGGGTCTGCTGTGAAGCGGTGTGAGAAGGCTCTGATGGAGAGCCAGGCGGGCTGTGGTGCTGGGGGGCCCCAGTGTGCTGTGCTCGGTAGCCCGGTTAGCTGGGCTGCGGGGCACGGTGTGCTGGGCTGAGCTGCTGGGGTGCCGTGTGGACAGGGTCTGCTGGGAAGCGGTGTTAACAGGCTCTGATGGAGAGCCGGGCGGGCTGTGTTGCTGGGGGCCCCCGTGTGCTGTGCTCGGTAGCCCGGTGAGATGGGCTGGGGAGCCCGGAATGCTGGGCTGAGCTGCTGGGGTGCCGTGTGGACAGGGTCTGCTGGGAAGCGGTGTGAAAAGGCTCTGATGGCGAGCCAGGCGGGCTGTGGTGCCGGGTGGCCCCGTGTGCTGTGCTCAGAAGCCCGGTGAGCTAGGCTGCGGAGCCCTGTGTGCTGGGCTGAGCTGCTGGGGTGCCGTGTGGACAGCGTCTGCTGGGGAGCGGTGTCAACAGGCTCTGATGGAGAGCCAGGCGGGCTGTGCTGCGGTGTGCGGGGCTGCTGGGGAGCCGTGTAGACAGGCTCTTCTGGGGTGCTTTGTGAACAGGCTCTCATGGAGAGCCAGGCGGGGTGTGGTGCTGGGGGCCTCCGTGTGATGTCCCGGGGAGGCCATTGAGCTGGGCTGGGGAGCCCGGTGTGCAGGGCTGTGGTGCTGGGGAGCCGTGTGGACAGGCTCTGCTGAGGAGCGGTGTGGACAGGCTCTGATGGAGAGCCAGGCGGGGTGTGGTGCTGGGGGGCCCCTTGTTCTGTGCTGAGGAGCCCGTTGAGCTGGGCTGGGGAGCCCGGTGTGCTGGGCTGTGGTGCTGGGGAGCCGTGTGGACAGGCTCTGCTGGGGAGTGGTTTGAACAGGCTCTGCCGGAGAGCCAGGCGAGCTGTGGTGCTGGGTGACCCCGTGTGCTGTGATGGGGAGCCCGGTGTGCTGGGCTGGGGAGCCCGGTGTGCTGGGCTGTGCTGCTTGGGAGCCGTGTGGACAGGCTCTACTGGGGAGCGTTGTGAATAGGTTCTGATGGAAAGCCAGGCGGGCTGTGGTGCTGGGGGGCCCTGTGTGCTGTGATGGGGAGCCTGGTGAGCTGTGCTGGGGGCCCCCGTGTGCTGTGCTGGGGAGCCTGGTGAGCAGGGCTGGGGAGCCCGGTGTGCTGGGCTGTGGTGCTGGGGAGCCGTGTAGACAGGCTCTGCTGCGGAGCGGTGTGAACAGTCTCTGATGGAGAGCCAGGCGGGCTGTGGTGCTGGGGGCCCCCGTGTGCTGTGCTGGGGGGCCCGGTGAGCTGGGCCTGGGATCCCGGTGTGTTGTGCTGTGGTGCTGGGGAGCCTTGTAGACAGGCTTTTCTGGGGAGTGGTGTGAACAGGCTCTGTTGGACAGCCAGGCGGGCTGTGGTGCAAGGGGGCCCCGTGTGCTGTGATGGGGAGCCTGTTGAGCTGGCCTTGGGAGCCCGGTGTGTTGGGCTGTGGTGCTGGGGAGCCGTGTGGACAGCCTCTGCTGGGGAGTGGTTTTAAAAGGCTCTGCTGGACAGCCAGGCGGGCTGTGGTGCTGTGGGGCCCCGTGTGCTGTGCTGGGCAGCCCTGTGAGCTTGGCTGGGGAGCTCTGTGATCTGGGCTGGGGAGCCCGGTGTGCTGGGCTGTGGTGCTGGGGAGCAGTGTGGACAGGCTCTGCTGGGGAGCCGTGTGAACAGTCTCTAATGGAGAGCCAGGCCGGCTGTGGTGCTGGGGGCCCCAGTGTGCTGTGCCGGGGAGTCCGGTGAGCTGGGCTGGGGAGCCCGGTGTGCTGGACTGTGGTACTGGGGAGCCGTGTGGACCGGCTCTTCTGGGGAGTGGTTTGAAAAGGCTCTTCTGGAAAGCCAGGCGGGCTGTGGTGCTGGGGGCCACCGTGTGATGTCACAGGGAGCCCGGTGAGCTGGGCTGGGGAGCCCGGTGTGCTGTGCTGTGCTGCTGGGGACGGGTTTGAACAGGCTCTGATGGAGAGCAAGGCGGGCTCTGGTGCTTGGGGTCCCCGTGTGCTCTGCTGGGGAGCCCGGTGAGCTGGGCTGGAAAGCCCGGTGTGCTGGGCTGTGATGCTGGGGAGCCGTGTGGACAGGCTCTGCTGGGGAGTGGTTTGAAGAGGCGCTGCTGGATAGCCAGGCGGGCTGTGGTGCTGGGGGCCCCCGTGTGCTGTGCTGCGGAGCCCGTTGAGCTGGGATATGGAGCCCGGTGTGCTGGGCTGTGGTGCTGGGAAGCCGTGTGGACAGGCTCTTCTGGGGAGCCGTGTGGACAGGCTCTGCTGGCGAGTGGTTTGAACAGGCTCTGCTGGGGAGCGGAGTGAACAGGCTCTGATGGAGAGCCAGGCGGGCTGTGGTGCTGGGGGGCCCCGTGTTCTGTGCTGGGGAGCCCGGTGTGCTTGGCTGTGGTGCTGGGGAGCCCTGTTGACAGGCTCTGCTGGGGAGAAGTGTGAACAGGCTCTGCTGGAGAGCCAGGCGGGCTGTGGTGCTGGGGGTCCCCGTGTGCTGTGCTGGGGAGCCCGGTGAGCTGGGCTGGGGAGCCCGGTGTGCTAGGCTGTGGTGCTGGGGAGCCGTGTAGACAGGCTCTGCTGGGGAGCGGAGTGAACAGGCTCTGATGGGGAGCGGTGTGAACAGTCTCTGATGGAGAGCCAGGCAGGCTGTGGTGCTGGGGGCCCCCGTGTGCTGTGCTGTAGAGCCTGGCGAACTGGGTTGGGGAGCCTGGTGTGCTGGGCAGTGCTGCTGGGGAGCCGTGCATTCTGGCTCTGCTGGGGAGCTGTGTGAACAGGCTCTGCTGGAGAGGCAGGCAGGCTGTGGTGCTGGGGGCCCCCGTGTGCTGTGCTGGGGGCCCCCGTGTGCTGTGCTGGGGAACACTGTGTGCTGTTCTGTGATGCTGGGGAGCCGTGTGGACCGGGTCTGCTGGGGAGCGGTGTGAAGTGGCTCTGCTGGAAAGCCAGGTGGGCTGAGGTGCTGGGGGGCCCCGTGTGCTGTGCTGGGGAGCCAGGTGAGCTGGGCTTGGGAGGCCAGTGTGCTGGGCTGTGCTGCTGGGGAGCCGTGTCGACCGGCTCTGCTTGGGAGTGGTTTGAACAGGCTCTGCTGGGGAGCCAGGCGGGCTGTGCTGCGGTGTGCTGGGCTGTGCTGCTGGGGAGCCGTGTGGACCGGGTCTGCTGGGGAGCGGTGTGAACAGGCTCTGCTGGGGAGCCAGGCGGGCTGTGTTGCGGTGTGCTGGGCTGTGCTGCTGGGGAGCCGTGTAGACAGGCTCTGCTGGGGAGCGGTGTGAACAGGCTCTGATGGAGAGCCAGGCGGGCTGTGGTGCTGGGGGCCCCCGTGTGCTCTGCTACGGAGTCCGGTGAGCTGGGCTGGGGAGCCCGGTGTACTGGACTGTGGTGCTGGCCAACCGTGTAGACAGGCTGTGCTGGGGAGCGGTGTGAACAGTCTCTCCTGGGGAGCGGTGTGAACAGTCTCTGATGGAGAGCCTGGCGGGCTGTGGTGCTGGGGGGCCCGGTGTGCTGTTCTGGGGAGCCCGGTGTTCTGGGCAGTGGTGCTGGGGAGCCGTGTGGACAGGCTCTGCTGGGGAGCGGTGTGAACAGGCTCTGCTGTGAAGAGGGTTGAACAGGCCCTGACGGAGAGCAAGGCGGGCTGTGGTGATGGGGGGCCCGGTGTGCTGTGCTGTGGTGCTGGGGAGCCGTATGGACAGGCTCTGCTGGGGAGCCGTGTGGACAGGCTCTGCTGGGGAGTGGTTTGGACAGTCTCTGCTGGAGAGCCAGGCGGGCTGTGGTGCTGGGGGGCCCCGTGTGCTGTGCTGGGGAGCCCGGTGAGCTGGGCTGGGGAGCCCGGTGTGCTGTGCTGTGGTGCTGGGGAGCCGTGTCGACAGGCTCTGCTTGGGAGTGGTTTGAACAGGCTCTGCTGGGGAGCCAGGCGGGCTGTGCTGCGGTGTGCTGGGCTGTGCTGCTGGGGAGCCGTGTGGACCGGGTCTGCTGGGGAGCGGTGTGAACAGGCTCTGCTGGGGAGCCAGGCGGGCTGTGCTGCGGTGTGCTGGGCTGTGCTGCTGGGGAGCCGTGTAGACAGGCTCTGCTGGGGAGCGGTGTGAACAGGCTCTGATGGAGAGCCAGGCGGGCTGTGGTGCTGGGGGCCCCCGTGTGCTCTGCTACGGAGCCCGGTGAGCTGGGCTGGGGAGCCCGGTGTACTGGACTGTGGTGCTGGCCAACCGTGTAGACAGGCTGTGCTGGGGAGTGGTGTGAAGTGGCTCTGCTGGAAAGCCAGGTGGGCTGAGGTGCTGGGGGGCCCCGTGTGCTGTGCTGGGGAGCCAGGTGAGCTGGGCTTGGGAGGCCAGTGTGCTGGGCTGTGCTGCTGGGGAGCCGTGTCGACCGGCTCTGCTTGGGAGTGGTTTGAACAGGCTCTGCTGGGGAGCCAGGCGGGCTGTGCTGCGGTGTGCTGGGCTGTGCTGCTGGGGAGCCGTGTGGACCGGGTCTGCTGGGGAGCGGTGTGAACAGGCTCTGCTGGGGAGCCAGGCGGGCTGTGCTGCGGTGTGCTGGGCTGTGCTGCTGGGGAGCCGTGTAGACAGGCTCTGCTGGGGAGCGGTGTGAACAGGCTCTGATGGAGAGCCAGGCGGGCTGTGGTGCTGGGGGCCCCCGTGTGCTCTGCTACGGAGCCCGGTGAGCTGGGCTGGGGAGCCCGGTGTACTGGACTGTGGTGCTGGCCAACCGTGTAGACAGGCTGTGCTGGGGAGCGGTGTGAACAGTCTCTCCTGGGGAGCGGTGTGAACAGGCTCTGATGGAGAGCCTGGCGGGCTGTGGTGCTGGGGGGCCCGGTGTGCTGTTCTGGGGAGCCCGGTGTTCTGGGCAGTGGTGCTGGGGAGCCGTGTGGACAGGCTCTGCTGGGGAGCGGTGTGAACAGGCTCTGCTGTGAAGAGGGTTGAACAGGCCCTGACGGAGAGCAAGGCGGGCTGTGGTGATGGGGGGCCCGGTTTGCTGTGCTGTGGTGCTGGGGAGCCGTGTGGACAGGCTCTGCTGGGGAGCCGTGTGGACAGGCTCTGCTGGGGAGTGGTTTGAACAGTCTCTGCTGGAGAGCCAGGCGGGCTGTGGTGCTGGGGGGCCCCGTGTGCTGTGCTGGGGAGCCCGGTGAGCTGGGCTGGGGAGCCCGGTGTGCTGTGCTGTGGTGCTGGGGAGCCGTGTCGACAGGCTCTGCTCCGGAGCGGTGTGAACAGGCTCTTATGGAGAGCCCAGGCGGGCTGTGGTGCTGGGGGCCCCCGTGTCCTGTGCTGGGCGGCCCGGTGAGCTGGGCTGGAGAGCCCGGTGTGCTGGGCTGGGGAGCCCGGTGTGCTGGGCTGTGCTGCTGGGGAGCCGTGTGGACAGTCTCTGCTGGGGAGCGGAGTGAATAGGTTCTGCTGGGGAGCGGTGTGAACAGGCTCTGAT
Organism: Dascyllus trimaculatus; assembly: GCA_024666655.1. Lineage (NCBI taxonomy): Eukaryota > Metazoa > Chordata > Actinopteri > Pomacentridae > Dascyllus > Dascyllus trimaculatus. Next base: position 64,740 of record JAMOIN010000626.1, on the reverse strand, counting down.
GGAGAGCCAGGTAGGCTGTGGTGCTGGGGGGCCCCGTGTGCTGTGCTGGGGAGCCCGGTGAGCTGGGCTGTGGAGACCGGTGTGCAGGGCTGTGCTGCTGGGCAGCCGTATGGACAGTCTCTGCTGGGGAGAGGTTTCAACAGGCTCTGATGGAGAACCAGGCGAGCTGTGGTGCTGGGGGGCCCGGTGTGCTGTGCTGTGTTGCTGGGGACCCGTGTAGACAGGCTCTGCTGGGGAGCGGTGTGAACAGGCTCTGATGGAAAGCCAGGCGCGCTGTGGTGTTGGGGGCCACTGTGTGCTTTGCTGGGGAGCCCGGTGAGCTGGGCTGGGGAGCCCGGTGTTCTGGGCTGTGCTGCTGGGGAGCCGTGTAGACAGGCTCTGCTGGGTAGCGGTGTGAAAAGGCTCTGCTGGGGAGCGGTGTGAAAAGGCACTGATGGAGAGCCAGGCGGGCTATGGTGCTGGGGGACCCGGTGTGCTGTGCTGGGGAGCCCGGTGAGCTGGGCTGGGCAGCCCGGTGTGCTGGGCTGTGTTGCTGGGGAGCCGTGTAGACAGGCTCTGCTTGGGAGCGGTGTGAACAGGCTCTGATGGAAAGCCAGGCCGGCTGTGGTGTTGGGGGCCCCCGTGTGCTGTGCTTGGGTGCCCGGTGTGCTGGGCTGTGGTGCTGGGAAGCCGTATGGACATGCTCTGCTGGGGAGCGGTGTGAACAGGCTCTGATTGAGAGGCAGGCGGGCTGTGGTGCTGGGGGCCCCCATGTGCTGTGCTGGGGTACCCGTTCAGCTGGGCTGGGGAGCCCGGTGTGCTGGGCTGTTCTGCTGGGGAGCCGTGTGGACAGGCTCTGCTGGGGAGCCAGGCGGGCATTGGTGCTGGGGGGCCCGGTGTGCTGTGCTGGGGAGCCCGGTGTGCTGGGCTGTGGTGCTGGGGAGCCGTGTAGACAGGCTCTGCTGCGGAGCGGTGTGAACAGGCTCTGATAGAGAGCCAGGCGGGCTGTGAGGCTGGGGGCCCACATGTGCTGTGCTGGGGAGCCCGGTGTGCAGGGCTGTGCTGCTGGGGAGCCGTATGGACAGTCTCTGGTGGGTAATGGTTTGAAAAGGCTCTGATGGAGAGCCAGGCGGGCTGTGGTGCTGGTGGCCCCCGTGTGCTGTGCTGGGGAGCCCGGTGAGCTGGGCTGGGGAGCCTGGTGTGCTGGGCGGTGCTGCTGGGGAGCCGTGTGGACAGGCTCTGCTGGGGAGCCTTGAGAAGAGGCTCTGCTGGAAAGCCAGGTGGGCTGAGGTGCTGGGGGGACCCGTGGTCTGTGCTGGGGAGCCCGGTGAGCTGTGCTGGGGAGCCTGGTGAGCTTGGCTGGGGAGCCCGGTGTGCTGGGCTTTTCTGCTGGGGAGCCGTGTAGACAGGCTCCTCTGGGGAGCGGAGTGAACAGGCTCTGCTGGGGAACGGTGTGAACAGGGTCTGATGGAGAGCCAGGTGGGCTGTGGTGCTGGGGGCCCCGTGTGCTGTGCTGGGGAGCCCAGTGAGCTGGGCTGTGGTGCTGGGGAGCCGTGTAGACAGGCTCTGCTGGGGAGCGGAGTGAACAGGCTCTGCTGGGGAGCGGTGTGAATAGTCTCTGATGGAGAGCCAGGCGGGCTGTGGTGCTGGAGGCCCCCGTGTGCTGTGCTGGGGTGCCCGGTTAGCTGGGCTGGGGAGCCCGGTGTCCTATGGTGTGCTGCTGGGGAGCCGTGTGGAAAGGCTCTGCTGAGGAGCGGTGTGAACAGGCTCTGATGGAAAGCCATGCGGGCTGTGGTGTTGGGGGCCCCCGTGTTCTGTGCTGGGGAGCCCGGTGAGCTGGGCTGTGCTGCTGGCGAGGCTTGTGGACAGGCTGTGCTGGGGAGTGGTTTGAACAGGCTCTACTGGAGAGCAACGCGGGCTGCGGTGCTGGGGGCCCCCGTGTGCTGTGCTGGGGGCCCCCGTGTTCTGTGCTGGGGTTCCCCCGTGTGCTGTGCTGGGGAGCCCGGTGTGCTGGGCTGTGGTGCTGGGGGGCCCCGTGTGCTGTGTTGCGGAGCCCGGTGAGATCGGTTATGGAGCCCGGTGTTCTCGGCTGTGCTGCTGGGGAGCCGTGTGGACAGGCTCTGCTGGGGAGTGGTTTGAACGGTCTCTGCTGGAGAGCCAGGCTGGCTGTGGTGCAGGGGGGCCCCGTGAGCAGTGCTGGGGAGACCGGTGAGCTGGGCTGGGGAGCCCGTTGTACTGGGCTGTGGTGCTGGGCAGCCGTGTAGACAGGCTCTGCTGCGGAGCGGTGTGAACAGGCTCTGATGGAGAGCCAGGCGGGCTCTGGTGCTGGGGGCCCCCCTGTGCTGTGCTCGGGAGCCAAGTGAGCTGGGCTTCGGAGCCCAGTGTGCTGGGCTGTGGTGCTGTGAAGCCGTGTGGACAGGCTCTGCTGGGGAGTGGTTTGAAAAGGCTCTGCTGGATAGCCAGGCGGGCTGTGGTGCTGGGGGCCCCCGTGTGCTGTGCTGGCGAGCCCTGTGAGCTGGGCATCGGAGCCCGGTGTGCTGGGCTGTGGTCCTTGGGAGCCGTGTAGACAGGTTCTGCTGGGGAGCCATTCGGGATGTGGTGCTGGGGGGCCCCGTCTGCTGTGCTGGGGAGCCTGGTGTGCTGGGCTGGGGGGCCCCGTGTGCTGGGCTTAGGTGATGGGGAGCCGTGTAGACAGGCTCTGCTGCGGAGCGGTGTGAACAGGCTCTGATGGAGAGCCAGGCGGGCTGTGGTGCTGGGGGGCCCCGTGTGCTGTGCTGGGGAGCCCGGTTTGCTGGGCTGTGGTGCTGGGGAACCGTGTGGACAGGCTCTGCTGGGGAGCCCTGTGGACAGGCTCTGCTGGGGAGCTGTGTTGACAGGCTCTGCTGGCGAGTGGTTTTAACAGGCTCTGCTGGGCAGCGCAGTGAACAGGCTCTGTTGGAGAGCCAGGCGGGCTGTTGTGCTGGGAAGCCCCGTGTGCTGTGCTGGGGGGCCCCGTGTGCTGTGCTGGGGAGCCGGTTGAGCTGGGCTGGGGAGCCCGGTGTGCTGGGCTGTGGTGATGGTGAGCCGTGTAGACAGGCTGTGCTGGGGAGCGGTGTGAACACGCTCTGATGGAGAGCCAGGCGGGCTGTAATGGTGTGGACCCCCGTGTGCTGTACTGGGGGGCCCCGTGAGCTTTGCTGGGGAGCCCTGTGTGCTGGGCTGTGCTGCTGGGGAGCCGTGTGGACAGGCTTTGCTGGGGAGCGGTTTGAAAATGCTCTGCTGGAGAGCCAGGCGGGCAGTGGTGCTGGGGGCCCCAGTGTGCCGTGCTCAGGAGCCCGGTGAGCTGGGCTGGTGAGCCTGGTGTGCTGGGCTGTGGTGATGGGGAGCCGTGTAGACAGGCTGTGCTGGGGAGCGGTGTGAACAGGCTCTGTTGGAGAGCCAGGCGGGCTGTGGTGTTGGGGGCCCCCGTGTGCTGTGCTGGGGGGCACGGTGAGCTGGGCTTGGGAGCCCGGTGTACTGGACTGTGGTGCTGGCCAACCGTATAGACAGGCTCTGCTGGGGGGCCCCGTGTGCTGTGCTGGGGAGCCCGGTGAGCTGGGCATGGGAGCCCGGTGTGCTGGGCTGTGGTGCTGGGGAGCCGTGTAGACAGGCTCTGCTGGGGAGTGGTTTGAACAGGGTCTGATGGAGAGCCAGGCGGGCTGTGATGGTGGGGGGCCCCGTGTGCTGTGTTGGGGAGCCCGGTGTGCTGGGCTGTGGTACTGGCGAGCCGTATGGACAGGCTCTGGTGGGGAGCGGTGTGAACAGGCTCTGATGGAGAGTCAGGCGGGCTGTGGTACTGGGGGCCCCCATGTGCTGTGCTGGGGAGCCCGGTGAGCTTGGCTGGGGAGCCCGGAGTGCATGGCTGTGCTGCTGGGGAGCCGTGTGGACAGGCTCTGCTGCGGAGCGCTGTGACAAGGCTCTGATGGAGAGCCAGGCGGGCTGTGGTGCTGGGGGGCACCGTGTGCTGTCCTGGGGAGACCGGTGAGCTGGGCTGGGGAGCCCGGCGTGCTGGGCTGCGGTGATGGGGAGCCGTGTAGACAGGCTCTGCTGGGGAGTGGTTTGAAAAGGCTCTGATGGAGAGCCAGGTGGGCTGTGGTGCTGGGGAGCCTGGTGAGCTGGGCAGAGGAGCCCGGTGTGCTGGGCGGTGCTGCTGGGAAGCCGTGTAGACAGGCTCTGCTGGGGAGCAGGGTGAACAGGCTCTGATGGAGAGCAAGGCAGGCTGTGGTGCTGGGGACCCGTGTGGACAGGGTCTGCTGGGGAGTGGTTTGAACAGTCTCTGCTGGAGAGCCAGGGGGGCTATGGTGCTGGGGGGGACCGTGTGCTGTGCTGGGGAGCCCGTTGAGCTGGGCTGGGGAGCCCGGTGTGCTGGGCTGTGGTGCTGGGGAGCCGTGTGGACAGGCTCTTCTGGGGAGTGGTTTGAACAGGCTCTGCTGGGGAGCGGAGTGAACAGGCTCTGATGGAGAGCCAGGCGGGATGTGGTGGTGGGAAGCCCCGTGTGCTGTGCTGGGGAGCCCGTTGAGTTTTGCTGGGGAGCCCGGTGTGGTGGGCAGTGGTGCTGGGGAGCCGTGTGGACAGGCTCTGCTGGGGAGAGGGTTGAACAGGATCTGATGGAGAGCCAGGCGGGCTGTGGTGCTGGGGGGCCCCGTGTGCTGTGCTGGGTATCTCGTTGAGCTGGGCTGGGGAGCCCGTTGTGCTGGGCTGTGGTGCTGGAGAGCCGTGTGGACAGGCTCTGCTCGAGAGTGGTTTGAACAGGCTCTGCTCGAGATCCATGTGGGCTGTGGTGCTGGGGGGCCCCGTGTGCTGTGCTGGGGAGCCCAATGAGCTGGGCAGAGGAGCCCGGTGAGCTGGGCTGTATTGCTGGGTAGCCGTGTTGACAGGCTCTGCTGGCGAGTGGTTTGAAAAGGCTTTGCTAGAGAGTCAGGCGGGCTGTGGTGCTGGGGGGCCCCGTGTGCTGTGCTGGGGAGCCCGGTGTGCTGGGCTGTGGTGCTGGGGCGCCGTGTGGACAGGCTCTGCTGGGGAGAGAGTTGAACAGGCTCTGATGGAGAGCCAGGAGGGCTGTGGTTCAGGGGAGCCCGGTGAGCTGTGCTGGTGGCCCCCGTGTGCTGTGCTGGGGAGCCGGGTGAGAAGGGCTGGGGAGCCCGGTGTGCTGGGCTGTGGTGCTGGGGAGCAGCGTGGAAAGGCTCTGCTGGGGAGCGGTGTGAACAGGCTGTGATGGAGCGCCAGGGGGGCTGTGGTGCTGGGGGGCACCGTGTGCTGGGCTGGGGAGCCCGGTGTGCTGGGCTGTGCTGCTGGGGAGCCATGTGGACAGGCTCTGCTGGGGAGTGGTTTGAACAGGCTCTGATTGAGAGCCAGGCGGGCTGTGTTGCTGGGGGCCCCCATGTGCTGTGCTGGGGATCCCGGTCTGCTGGGCTGTGGTGCTGGGGAGCCGTGTGGACAGGCTCTGCTGAGGAGAGTTTTGTACAGGCTCTGATGGAGAGCCAGGCGGGTTGTTGTGCTGGGAAGCCCCGTGTGCTGTGATGGGGGGGCCCGTGTGCTGTGCTGGGGGGCCCCGTGTGCTGTGCTGGGGAGCCCGTTGAGCTGGGCTGGGGAGCCCGGTGTGCTGGGCTGTGGTGCTGGGGAGCCGTGTGGACAGGCTCTGCTGGGGGAGAGGTTTGAACAGGCTCTGCTCGAGAGCCAGGCGGGCTGTGGTGCTGGGGGGCCCCGTGTGCTGTGCTGGGGAGACCGTTGAGCTGGGCTTCGGAGCCCGGTGTGTTGGGCTGTGGTGCTGGGGAGCCGTGTGGACAGGCTCGGCTGGGGAGTGGTTTGAAAAGGGTCTGCTGCATTGCCAGGCGGGCTGTGGTGCTGGGGGCCCCCGTGTGCTGTGCTGGGGAGCCCCGTGAGCTGGGCTGAGGAGCCCGGTGTGCAAGGATGTGCTCCTTGGGAGCCGTATGTACAGTCTCTGCTGGGGAAAGGTTTGAACAGGCTCTGATGGAGAGCCAGGCGGGCTGTGGTGCAGGGGGGCCCCGTGTTTTTTGCTGGGGGCCCCCGTGTGCTCTACTGGGGAGCCCGGTGTGCTGGTCTGTGCTGCTGGTGAGCCGTTTGGACAGGCTCTGCTGCAGAACCTGGCGGGCTGTGGTGCTGGTGGCCCCCGTGTGCTGTGCTGTAGAGCCTGGTGAGCCTGGCTGGGGAGCCTGGTGTTCAGGGCAGTGCTGCTGGGGAGCCGTGCATACTGGCTCTGCTGGGGAGCTGTGTGAACAGGCTCTGCTGGAGAGGCAGGCGGGCTGTGGTGTTGGGGGCCCCGGTGTGCTTTGCTGGGGAGCCCGGTGAGCTTGGCTGGGCAGCCCGGTGTGCTGGTCTGTGCTGCTGGGGAGGCGTGTGGACAGGCTGTGCTGGGGAGTGGTTTGAATAGATTCTGCTGGAGAGCCAGGCGGGCTGTGGTGCTGGGGGCCCCCGTGTGCTGCTGGGGAGCCGTGTGGACAGGCTCTGCTGGGGAGTGTTTTGAACAGGCTCTGCTGGAGAGCCAGGCGGGCTGTGGTGCTGGGTGGCCCCATGTGCTTTGCTGGGGAGCCCGGTGAGATCGGCTGTGGAGCCTGGTGTGCTGGGCTGTGCTGCTGGGGAGCCGTGTGGACAGGCTGTGCTGGGGAGCCTTGTGAAGAGGCTCTGCTGGAAAGCCAGGTGGGCTGAGGTGCTGGGGGGCCCCTGTGTTCTGTGCTGGGGAGCCCGGTGAGCTGGGCTTGGGAGGCCAGTGTGCTGGGCTGTGCTGCTGGGGAGCCGTGTGGACCGGCTCAGCTTGGGAGCGGTGAGAACAGGCTCTGCTGGAGAGCCAGGCGGGCTGTGCTGCGGTGTGCTGGGCTGTGCTGCTCGGGAGCCTTGTAGACAGGCTCTGCTGGGGAGCGGTGTGAACAGTCTCTGATGGAGAGCCAGCCGGGCTGTGGTGCTGGGGGCCCCCGTGTGCTCTGCTACGGAGGCCGGTGAGCAGGACTGGGGAGCCCGGTGTGCTGGGCTGTGGTGCTGGGGAGCCGTGTGGAAAGGCTCTGCTGGGGAGCTGTGTGAAGAGGCTCTGATGGAGAGCCAGGCTGGCTGTGGTGCTGGGGGCCCCCGTGTGCTGTGCTGGGGAGCCCGGTGAGCTGGGCTGGGGTGCCCCGTGTCCTGTTCTGCGTAGCCCGGTGAGATTGGCTGGGGAGGCCAGTGTGCTGGGCTGTGGTGCTGGGGAGCCCGGTGTGCAGGGCTTTGGTGCTGGGGGACCGTGTAGACAGGCTCTGCTGGGGAGCGGAGTGAACAGGCTCTGCTGGGGAGCGGTGTGAACAGTCTCTGATGGAGAGCCAGGCGCACTGTGGTGCTGGGGGGCCAAGTGTGCTGTGCTGGGGAGCCCGGTGAGCTTGGCTGGGGAGCCCGGTGTGCTGGGCTGTGCTGCTGGGGAGCCGTGTAGACAGGCTCTGCTGGGGAGCGGTGTGAAGAGGCTCTGATGGAGAGCCAGGTGGGCTGTGGTGCTGGAGGGCCCCGTGTGCTGTGCTGGGAAGCCCCGTGAGCTTGGCTGGGGAGCCCGGTGTGCTGGGCTGTGCTGCTGGGGAGCCGTGTAGACAGGCTCTGCTGGGGAGCGGTGTGAAGAGGCTCTGATGGAGAGCCAAGTGGGCTGTGGTGCTGGGGGGCCCCGTGTGCTGTGCTGGGAAGCCCGGTGAGCTGGGCTTTGTAGGCCAGTGTGCTGGGCTGTGCTGCTGGGCAGCCGTGGGGACAGGATCTGCTGGGGAGCGGTATGAACAGGCTCTGATGGAGAGCCAGGCGGGCTGTGCTGCGGTGTGCTGGGCTGTGCTGCTGGCGAGCCGTGTAGACAGGCTCTGCTGGGGAGCCATTCCGGCTGTGATGCTGGGGGGCCCCGTGTGCTGTGCTGGGGAGCTCGGTGAGCTGGGCTGGGGAGCCCGGTGTGCTGGGCTGTGGTGCTGGGGAGCAGTGTGGAAAGGCTCTGCTGGGGTGCGGTGTGAACAGGCTCTGATGGAGAGCCAGGTGGGCTGTTGTGCCGGGGGCCCCCGTGTGCTGTGCTGGGGAGCCCAGTGAGCTGGGCTGTGGTGCTGGGGAGCCGTGTAGACAGGCTGTGCTGGTCAGCAGTGTGAACAGGCTCTGCTGGAGAGCCAGGCGAGCTGTGGTGCTGGGGGCCCCCGTGTGCTGTGCTGGGGAACCCGGCGTGCTGGGCTGTGCTGCTGGGGAGCCGTGTGGACAGGCTCTGCTGGGGAGCGGGGTGAACTGGCTCTGCTGGAGAACCAGGCGGGCTGTGGTGCTGGGGGCCCCCGTGTGCTGTGCAGGGGAGCCCGGTGAGCTGTGCTGGGGAGCCCGGTGTGGTGGGCTGTGGTCCTGGGCAGCTGTGTGAACATTCTCTGCTGGAGAGCCAGGCGGGCTGTGGTGCTGGGGGCCCCGGTGTGCTGTGCTGGGGAGCCCAGTGAGCTGGGCCGGGGAGCCCGGTGTGCAGGGGCTGTGGTGCTGGGGAGGCGTGTGGACAGGCTCTGCTGGGGAGTGGTTTGAACAGGCTCTCATGGAGAGCCAGGCGGGCTGTGGTGCTGGGGAGCCCGGTGAGCTGGGCTGAGGAGCCCGGTGTGCTGGGCTGTTCTGCTGGGGAGCCATGTGAACAGGCACTGATGGAGATCCAGGCGGGTTGTTGTGCTGGGGGGCCCCGTGTGCCTTGCTCGGGAGCCCGGTGAACTGGGCTGGGGAGCCTGGTGTGCTGGGCTGTGCTGCTGGGGAGCCGTGTAGACAGGCTTTGGCGGGGAGCGGTCTGAACAGGCTCTGATGGAGAGCCAGGCGGGCTGTGGTTCTGGGGGGCCCCCTGTTCGGTGATGGGGAGCCCGTTGGCTCAGCTGGGGAGCCCGGTGTTCTGGGCTGTTGTGCTGGGGAGGGGTGTGGACAGGCTGTGCTCGGGAGAAGGTTGAACAGGCTCTGATGGAGAGCCATGTGGGCTGTTGTGCTGGGGGGCCCCCTGTGCTGTGCTGGGGGGCCCGGTGAGCTGGGCTGGGGATCCCTGTGTGCTGGGCTGTGGTGATGGGGACCGTGTAGACAGGCTGTGCTGGGGAAAGGGTTGAACAGGCTCTGATGGAGAGTCAGGCGGGCTGTGGTGCTGGGGGGCCCCGTGTGCTGTGTTGCGGAGCCCGTTGAGCTGGAATGTGGAGCCCGGTGTGCTGGGCTGTGGTGCTTGGGAGCCGTGTGGACAGGCTCTGCTGGGGAGCCGTGTGGACAGGCCCGGCTGGGGAGCGGTGTGAACAGGCTTTGCTGGACAGCCAGGCGGGCTGTGGTGCTTGGGGCCCCCGTGTACTGTGCTGTGGAGCCCGGTAAGCTGGGCTGGGGAGCCCGGTGTCCTGGGCTGTGGTGGTGGCGAGCCGTGTAGACAGGCTCTGCTGCCGAGCCATTCGGGCTGTGGTGCTGGGGGGCCCCGTGTGCTGTGCTGGGGAGCCCGTTGAGCTGGGCTGGGGAGCCCGGTGTGCTGGGCTGTGGTGCTGGGGAGCCGTGTAGACAGGCTCTGATGGAGAGCAAGGCGTGCTGTGGTGCTGGGGGCCCCCGTGTGCTGTGCTGGGGAGCCCGTTGAGCTGGGCTTGGGAGCCCGGTGTGCTGGGCTGTGGTGCTGGGGAGCCGTGTAGACAGGCTCTGATGGAGAGCCAGGAGGGCTGTGGTGCTGGGGGGCCCCCGTGTGCTGTGCTGGGGAGCCCGTTGAGCTGGGCTTCGGAGCCCGGTGTGTTGGGCTGTGGTGCTGGGGAGCCGTGTGGACAGGCTCTGCTGGGGAGTGGTTTGAACAGGCTCTGCTGGATAGCCAGGCGGGCTGTGGTGCTGGGGGCCCCCGTGTGCTGTGCTGCGGAGCCCGTTGAGCTGGAATGTGGAGCCCGGTGTCCTGGGCTGTGGTGCTTGGGAGCCGTGTGGACAGGCTCGGCTGGGCACTTAGACTTAGACTTAGACTTAGACAGACTTTATTCATCCACAAGGGAAATTTTGTTGTCACAGTAGCTCAGGACAGAGATATAAGAGGAAAAGGACAGCACAAGTAAGATATAAAATAAAGTAATAAAGTAATCAGTATAAAGATAAAAATAATAATAATAATAAAGATAAAAATAATAACAATAATAATAATAATATAATTATAATAATAATAATAGTATAAAAGTATAATATAATAATAATAATAATAATAATAATAATTATTATAATAATAACAATAATAAAATAGAATAGGTACTATCTACTACACATTACAAAAAAGTATAATAAAATAAAAATAAGCAATCTGAAGTAATATTTAGAAATATGGAAATTTAAAAATTTACAATATATACAACATGTAACAAGTGATTTCTATAGTGCAGTGCCAGTTTACACAGTGGTGAGATAGATGTGCGTTATCTGTCACAGAGTGGGGAGTTATTGTACAGCTGTATGGAGAATGGTATGAAAGTGTTCTTGTAGCGCTCACTGTGACAGCGCAGCTGTAAGAGCCTATTGGAGAAGGAGCTCCTTTGCCCATCTACAGTCCGGTGGAGTGGGTGAGTAGGGTTGTCCATGATGGAGAGCAGTTTGTCCAGTGTTCTCCTGTCCCTCACTGTCACAAATGACTCCAGCTGACAGCCAACAACCTGCCCAGCTTTGCGGATCAGTTTGTCCATCCGAGAGATGTCCCTTTTGGAGGTACTGCTGCCCCAGCAGGCCACAGCGAAGTACAGAGCACTGGAGACCACAGACTGGTAGAAGATCTCCAGCAGTTTACTGCACACATTAAAAGACCTGAGCTTCCTCAGGAAGTACAGTCTGCTCATGCCCTTCTTGTAGACAGCGTTGCAGTTGTCCCTCCAGTCCAGTCTGCTGTTCACATGGACTCCCAGATATTTATAGCAGTCCACTATCTCCACCTCTGAGCCCTGGATGGTGATAGGCTCCACGGGTGTCCTCTTTCTCCTGAAGTCGATGACCAGCTCCTTGGTCTTGTCCACATTCAGGAGCAGATGGTTTGCCTGGGACCACTCCACAAAGTCTGCAATCAGTGTCCTGTACTCCAGCTCCTGTCCATCCCTGATACACCCCACCACCGCAGAGTCATCAGAGAACTTCTGCAGGTGGCAGGACCCGGAGCTGTACTGGAAATCAGAGGTGTACAGAGTGAACAGGAAAGGAGACAGGACAGTGCCCTGGGGAGCTCCTACATTGCTGACCACAGTATCAGACAGGGTGTCGCCCAGCCGCACATGCTGAGGCCTGCCAGACAGGTAGTCAGCAATCCAGGAGACTGTGGAGGAGCTGACACCCATCCCGAGCAGCTAGCCACTCATCAAAACGGGCTGAATAGTATTAAAGGCACTCGAGAAATCAAAAAACATGATTCTCACCGAGCCTTTAACACTATCCAGGTGTGAGTGAGCACGCTGCAGAAGATAGATGACAGCATCATCCACACTAAGTTGAGCCTGATATGCAAGTGGTGTGAACAGGCTCTGCTGGACAGCCAGGCGGGCTGTGGTGCTGGGGGCCCCCGTGTGCTGTGCTGTGGAGCCCGGTGAGCTGGGCTAGGGAGCCCGGTGTGCTGGGCTGTGGTGGTGGCGAGCCGTGTAGACAGGCTCTGCTGGCGAGCCATTCGGGCTGTGGTGCTGGGGGGCCCCGTGTGCTGTGATGGGGAGCCCGGTGAGATGGGCTGGGGAGCCCGGTGTGCTGGGCTGTGCTGCTGGGTTGCCGTGTGGACAGGCTCTGCTGGGGAGTGGTTTGAACAGGCTCGGATGGAGAGCCAGGCGGGCTGTGGTGGTAGAGGCCCCCGTGTGCTGTGCTGGGGAGCTCGGCTAGCTGGACTGGGGAGACCGGTGTGCAGGGCTGTGCTGCTGGGGAGCCGTATTTACAGTCTCTGCTGAGGAGAGGTTTGAACAGGCTCTGATGGAGAGCCAGGCGGGCTGTGGTGTTGGGGGCCCCCGTGTGCTTTGCTGGGGAGCCCGGTGAGCTGGGCTGGTGAGCCCGGTGTGCTGGGCTGTGCTGCTGGGGAGGCGTGTGGACAGGCTCTGCTGGGGAGCGGAGTGAACAGGCTCTGCTGGGGAGCGGTGTGAACAGGCTCTGCTGGGGAGCCAGGCGGGCTGTGGTGCTGGGGGGCCCCGTGTGCTGTGCTGGGGAGCCCGGTGAGATGGGCTGGGGAACCCGGTGTGCTGGGCTGTGGTGCTGGGGAGCCATGTAGACAGGCTCTGCTGGGGAGCGGAGTGAACAGGCTCTGCTGGGGAGCGGTGTGAACAGTCAGTGAACTGATGGAGAGCCAGGCGGGCTGTGGTGCTAGAGGCCAACGTGTGCTGTGCTGGGGAGCTCGGCTAGCTGGGCTGGGGAGACCGGTGTGCAGGGCTGTGCTGCTGGGGAGCCGTATTTACAGTATCTGCTGAGGAGAGGTTTGAACAGGCTCTGATGGAGAGCCAGGCGCGCTGTGGTGCTGGGGGGCCCGGTGTGCTGTGCTCAGGAGCCCGGTGAGCCTGGCTGGGGAGCCCGGTGTGCTGGGCTGTGTTGCTGGGGAGCCGTGTAGACAGGCTCTGCTTGGGAGCGGTGTGAACAGGCTCTGATGGAAAGCCAGGCGGGCTGTGGTGTTGGGGGCCCCCGTGTGCTTTGCTGGGGAGCCCGGTGAGGTGGGCTGGGGAGACCGGTGTGCTGGGCTCTGCTGCTGGGGAGCCGTGTGGAAAGGCTCTGCTGGCGAGTGGCTTGAACAGGCTCTGCTGGAGAGCCAGGCGGGCTGTGGTGCTGGGGGGCCCTGTGTGCTGTGCTGGGGAGCCCGGTGTGCTGGGCTGTGGTACTGGCGAGCCGTGTGGACAGGCTCTGCTGAGGAGCGGTGTGAACAGGCTCTGATGGAGAGTCAGGCGGGCTGTGGTGCTGGGGGCCTCCATGTGCTGTGCTGGGGAGCCCGGTGAGCTGGGCTGGGGAGCCCGGTGTGCTGGGCTGTGGTGCTGGGGAGCCGTGTCGACAGGCTCTGCTGCGGAGCGGTGTGACAGGCACTGATGGAGAGCCAGGAAGGCTGTGGTATTGGCGGCCCCCGTGTGCTGTGCTGGGGAGCCCGGTGAGCATGGCTGGGGAGCCCGGTGTTCTGGGCTGTGCTGCTGGGGAGGCTTGTGGAAAGGCTGTGCTGGGGAGTGGTTTGAACAGGCTCTGCTGGAGAGTGTTTTGAACAGGCTCTGCTGCAGAGCCAGGCGGGCTGTGTAAATGGGGGCCCCCGTGTGCTGTGCTGGGGAGCCCGGTGTGCTGGGCTGTGGTGCTGGGGGGCCCCGTGTGCTGTGCTGCGGAGCCCGGTGAGATCGGCTATGGAGCCCGGTGTGCTGGGCTGTGCTGCTGGGGAGCCAGGCGGGCTGTGGTGCTGGGGGCCCCCGTGTGCTGTGCTGGGGAGCCCGGTGTGCTCGGCTGTGCTGCTGGGGAGCCGTGTGGACCGGCTCTGCTTGGGAGTGGTTTGAACAGGCTCTGCTGGAGAGCCAGGCGGGCGCTGGGCTGTGCTGCTGGGGAGCCCGGTGAGCTGGGCTGGGGAGCCCGGTGTGCTGGGCTGTCTGCTGGGGAGCCGTGGGACAGTCTCTGCTGCGGAGCGGTTTGAACAGGCTCTGATGGAGAGCCAGGCGGGCTGTGCTGCTGGGGGCTGTGCTGCTGGGGAGCCCGGTGAGCTGGGCTGGGGAGCCCGGTGTGCTGGGCTGTGGTGCTGGGGAGCCGTGTAGACAGTCTCTGCTGCGGAGCGCTGTGAACAGGCTCTGATGGAGAGCCAGGCCCCGGGCTGTGGTGCTGGGGAGCCCGGTGTGCTGGGCTGTGGTGCTGGGGAGCCGTGTAGACAGGCTCTGATGGAGAGCCAGGCGGGCTGTGGTGCTGGGGGGCCCCGTGTGCTGTACTGGGGAGCCCGTTGAGCTGGGCTCGGAGCCCGGTGTTGGGCTGTGGTGCTCCTGGGGAGACCGGTGTGCTGGGCTCTGCTGCTGGGGAGCCGTGTGGAAAGGCTCTGCTGGCGAGTGGCTTGAACAGGCTCTGCTGGAGAGCCAGGCGGGCTGTGGTGCTGGGGGGCCCTGTGTGCTGTGCTGGGGAGCCCGGTGTGCTGGGCTGTGGTACTGGCAAGCCGTGTGGACAGGCTCTGAGGAGGAGCGGTGTGAACAGGCTCTGATGGAGAGTCAGGCGGGCTGTGGTGCTGGTGGGCCCCGTGTGCTGTGCTGGTGAGCCCGTTGAGCTGTGCTGGGGAGCCCGGTGTGCTAGGCTGCTGTGCTGGGGAGCCGTGTGGACAGGCTCTGGTGGGGATTGGTTTGAACAGGCTCTGCTGGAGAGCCAGGCGGGCTGTGGTGCTGGGGGCCCCCGTGTGCTTTGGTCGGGAGCCCAGTGAGCTGGGCTGGGGATCCCGGTGTACTGGGCTGTGGTGCTAGGGAGCCGTGTAGACAGGCTCTGCTGGGGAGCGGTGTGAACAGGCCCTGCTGGTGAGCGGTGTGAACAGTCTCTGATGGAGAGTCAGGCGGGCTGTGGTGCTGGGGGGGCCGGTGTGCTGTGCTGGGGAGCCCGGTGTGCTGTTCTGTGGTGCTGGGGAGCCGTGTGGACAGGCTCTGCTGGGGAGCGGTGTGAACAGGCTCTGATGGAGAGCCATTCGGGCTGTGGTGCTGGGGGGCCCCGTGTGCTGTGCTGGGGAGCCCAGTGTGTTGTGCTGGGGAGCCCCGTGTGCTGGGCTGTGGTGCTGGGGAGCCCGGTGTCCTGGGCTGTGGTGCTGGGGAGCCGTGTAGACAGGCTCTGCTGGGGAGCCATTCGGGCTGCGGTGCTGGGGTGCCCGGTGTGCTGTGCTGGGGTGCCCGGTGTGCTGGGCTGGGGAGCCCGGTGTGCTGGGCTGTGCTGTTGGGTTGCCGTATGGAGAGGCTCTGCTGGGGAGTGGTTTGAAAGGGCTCTGATGGAGAGCCAGGCGGGCTGTGGTGCTGGGGGGCCCCGTGTGCTGTGATGGGGAGCCCGGTGTGCTGGGCTGGGGAGCCCCGTGTGCTGGGCTGTGGTGATGGGGAGCCGTGTAAACAGGCTCTGCTGCGGAGCGGTGTGAACAGGCTCTGATGGAGAGCCATTCGGGCTGTGGTGCTGGGGGGCCCCGTGTGCTGTGCTGGGGAGCCCGGTGTGCTGGGCTGTGGTACTGGCGAGCCGTGTGGACAGGCTCTGCTGAGGAGCGGTGTGAACAGGCTCTGATGGAGAGTCAGGCGGGCTGTGGTGCTGGGGGCCTCCATGTGCTGTGCTGGGGAGCCCGGTGAGCTGGGCTGGGGAGCCCGGTGTGCTGGGCTGTGGTGCTGGGGAGCCGTGTCGACAGGCTCTGCTGCGGAGCGGTGTGACAGGCACTGATGGAGAGCCAGGAAGGCTGTGGTATTGGCGGCCCCCGTGTGCTGTGCTGGGGAGCCCGGTGAGCATGGCTGGGGAGCCCGGTGTTCTGGGCTGTGCTGCTGGGGAGGCTTGTGGAAAGGCTGTGCTGGGGAGTGGTTTGAACAGGCTCTGCTGGAGAGTGTTTTGAACAGGCTCTGCTGCAGAGCCAGGCGGGCTGTGTAAATGGGGGCCCCCGTGTGCTGTGCTGGGGAGCCCGGTGTGCTGGGCTGTGGTGCTGGGGGGCCCCGTGTGCTGTGCTGGGGAGCCCGGTGAGATCGGCTATGGAGCCCGGTGTGCTGGGCTGTGCTGCTGGGGAGCCAGGCGGGCTGTGGTGCTGGGGGCCCCCGTGTGCTGTGCTGGGGAGCCCGGTGTGCTCGGCTGTGCTGCTGGGGAGCCGTGTGGACCGGCTCTGCTTGGGAGTGGTTTGAACAGGCTCTGCTGGAGAGCCAGGCGGGCTGTGCTGCTGGGGAGCCGTGTGGACAGGATCTGCTGGGGAACGGTTTGAACAGGCTCTGATGGAGAGCCAGGCGGGCTGTGCTGCGGTGTGCTGGGCTGTGCTGCTGGGGAGCCCGGTGAGCTGGGCTGGGGAGCCCGGTGTGCTGGGCTGTGGTGCTGGGGAGCCGTGTAGACAGTCTCTGCTGCGGAGCGCTGTGAACAGGCTCTGATGGAGAGCCAGGCGGGCTGTGGTGCTGGGGAGCCCGGTGAGCTGGGCTGTGGTGCTGGGGAGCCGTGTAGACAGGCTCTGATGGAGAGCCAGGCGGGCTGTGGTGCTGGGGGGCCCCGTGTGCTGTACTGGGGAGCCCGTTGAGCTGGGC
This sequence comes from Dascyllus trimaculatus, assembly GCA_024666655.1. Classification (NCBI taxonomy): domain Eukaryota; kingdom Metazoa; phylum Chordata; class Actinopteri; family Pomacentridae; genus Dascyllus; species Dascyllus trimaculatus. The sequence continues at coordinate 48,628 of JAMOIN010000626.1, read as the reverse complement.
TTCGGAGCCCGGTGTGTTGGGCTGTGGTGCTGGGGAGCTGTGTAGACAGGCTCTGATGGAGAGCCAGGCGGGCTGTGATGGTGTGGGCCCCTGTGTGCTGTGCTGGGGGGCCCGGTGAGGTGGGCTGGGGAGACCGGTGTGCTGGGCTCTGCTGCTGGGGAGCCGTGTGGAAAGGCTCTGCTGGCGAGTGGCTTGAACAGGCTCTGCTGGAGAGCCAGGCGGGCTGTGGTGCTGGGGGGCCCTGTGTGCTGTGCTGGGGAGCCCGGTGTGCTGGGCTGTGGTACTGGCGAGCCGTGTGGACAGGCTCTGAGGAGGAGCGGTGTGAACAGGCTCTGATGGAGAGTCAGGCGGGCTGTGGTGCTGGTGGGCCCCGTGTGCTGTGCTGGTGAGCCCGTTGAGCTGTGCTGGGGAGCCCGGTGTGCTAGGCTGCTGTGCTGGGGAGCCGTGTGGACAGGCTCTGGTGGGGATTGGTTTGAACAGGCTCTGCTGGAGAGCCAGGCGGGCTGTGGTGCTGGGGGCCCCCGTGTGCTTTGGTCGGGAGCCCAGTGAGCTGGGCTGGGGATCCCGGTGTACTGGGCTGTGGTGCTAGGGAGCCGTGTAGACAGGCTCTGCTGGGGAGCGGTGTGAACAGGCCCTGCTGGTGAGCGGTGTGAACAGTCTCTGATGGAGAGTCAGGCGGGCTGTGGTGCTGGGGGGGCCGGTGTGCTGTGCTGGGGAGCCCGGTGTGCTGTTCTGTGGTGCTGGGGAGCCGTGTGGACAGGCTCTGCTGGGGAGCGGTGTGAACAGGCTCTGATGGAGAGCCATTCGGGCTGTGGTGCTGGGGGGCCCCGTGTGCTGTGCTGGGGAGCCCAGTGTGTTGTGCTGGGGAGCCCCGTGTGCTGGGCTGTGGTGCTGGGGAGCCCGGTGTCCTGGGCTGTGGTGCTGGGGAGCCGTGTAGACAGGCTCTGCTGGGGAGCCATTCGGGCTGCGGTGCTGGGGTGCCCGGTGTGCTGTGCTGGGGTGCCCGGTGTGCTGGGCTGGGGAGCCCGGTGTGCTGGGCTGTGCTGTTGGGTTGCCGTATGGAGAGGCTCTGCTGGGGAGTGGTTTGAAAGGGCTCTGATGGAGAGCCAGGCGGGCTGTGGTGCTGGGGGGCCCCGTGTGCTGTGATGGGGAGCCCGGTGTGCTGGGCTGGGGAGCCCCGTGTGCTGGGCTGTGGTGATGGGGAGCCGTGTAAACAGGCTCTGCTGCGGAGCGGTGTGAACAGGCTCTGATGGAGAGCCATTCGGGCTGTGGTGCTGGGGGGCCCCGTGTGCTGTGCTGGGGAGCCCGGTGTGCTGGGCTGTTGTGCTGGGGAGCCGTGTGGACAGGCTGTCCTGGGGAGTGTTTTGAACAGGCTCTGCTGGAGAGCCAGGCGGGCTGTGGTGCTGGGGGCCCCCGTGTGCTGTGCTGGGGAGCCGGGTGAGCTGGGCTGGGCAGCCCGGTGTGCTGGGCTGTGGTGCTGGGGAGCCGTGTAGACAGGCTCTGCTGTGGATTGGTTTGAACAGGCTCTGATGCAGAGCCAGGAAGGCTGTATTGTTGGGGGGCCCCGTGTGCTGTGCTGGGGAGGCCGGTGTGCTGGGCTGTGGTGCTGGTGAGCCGTGTGGACAGGCTGTGCTGGGGAGCGGTGTGAACAGGCTATGATGGAGAGCCAGGCGGGCTGTGGTGCTGGGGGGCACCGTGTTCTGTGCTGGGGAGCCCGGTGAGCTGGGCTGGGGAGCCCGGTGTGCTGGGCTGTTCTGCTGGGGAGGCGTGTGGACCGGCTCTGCTGGGGAGCGGTGTGGTGATGAGACAGGATGGAGAGCCAGGTGGGCTGTGGTGCTGGGGGCCCCCGTGTGCTGTGCTGGGGGCCCCCGTGTGCTGTGCTGGGGAGCCCGGTTTGCTCGGCTGTGCTGCTGGGGAGCCGTGTGGACAGGCTCTGCTGGGGAGTGTTTTGAACAGGCTCTGCTGCAGAGCCAGGCGGGCTGTGTAAATGGGGGCCCCCGTGTGCTGTGCTGGGGAGCCCGGTGTGCTGGGCTGTGGTGCTGGGGGGCCCCGTGTGCTGTGCTGCGGAGCCCGGTGAGATCGGCTATGGAGCCCGGTGTGCTGGGCTGTGCTGCTGGGGAGCCAGGCGGGCTGTGGTGCTGGGGGCCCCCGTGTGCTGTGCTGGGGAGCCCGGTGTGCTCGGCTGTGCTGCTGGGGAGCCGTGTGGACCGGCTCTGCTTGGGAGGGGTTTGAACAGGCTCTGCTGGAGAGCCAGGCGGGCTGTGCTGCTAGGGAGCCGTGTGGACAGGATCTGCTGGGGAACGGTTTGAACAGGCTCTGATGGAGAGCCAGGCGGGCTGTGCTGCGGTGTGCTGGGCTGTGCTGCTGGGGAGCCCGGTGAGCTGGGCTGGGGAGCCCGGTGTGCTGGGCTGTGGTGCTGGGGAGCCGTGTAGACAGTCTCTGCTGCGGAGCGCTGTGAACAGGCTCTGATGGAGAGCCAGGCGGGCTGTGGTGCTGGGGAGCCCGGTGAGCTGGGCTGTGGTGCTGGGGAGCCGTGTAGACAGGCTCTGATGGAGAGCCAGGCGGGCTGTGGTGCTGGGGGGCCCCGTGTGCTGTACTGGGGAGCCCGTTGAGCTGGGCTCCGGTGTCCTGGGCTGTTGGGCTGTGGTGCTGGGGAGCTGTGTAGACAGGCTCTGATGGAGAGCCAGGCGGGCTGTGATGGTGTGGGCCCCTGTGTGCTGTGCTGGGGGGCCCGGTGAGGTGGGCTGGGGAGACCGGTGTGCTGGGCTCTGCTGCTGGGGAGCCGTGTGGAAAGGCTCTGCTGGCGAGTGGTTTGAACAGGCTCTGCTGGAGAGCCAGGCGGGCTGTGGTGCTGGGGGGCCCTGTGTGCTGTGCTGGGGAGCCCGGTGTGCTGGGCTGTGGTACTGGCGAGCCGTGTGGACAGGCACTGCTGAGGAGCGGTGTGAACAGGCTCTGATGGAGAGTCAGGCGGGCTGTGGTGCTGGGGGCCTCCCTGTGCTGTGCTGGGGAGCCCGGTGAGCTGGGCTGGGGAGCCCGGTGTGCTGGGCTGTGGTGCTTGGGAGCCGTGTCGACAGGCTCTGCTGCGGAGCGGTGTGACAGGCACTGATGGAGAGCCAGGAAGGCTGTGGTGCTGGTGGGCCCCGTGTGCTGTGCTGGTGAGCCCGTTGAGCTGTGCTGGGGAGCCCGGTGTGCTAGGCTGCTGTGCTGGGGAGCCGTGTGGACAGGCTGTGGTGGGGATTGGTTTGAACAGGCTCTGCTGGAGAGCCAGGCGGGCTGTGGTGCTGGGGGCCCCCGTGTGCTTTGGTCGGGAGCCCAGTGAGCTGGGCTGGGGATCCCGGTGTACTGGGCTGTGGTGCTAGGGAGCCGTGTAGACAGGCTCTGCTGGGGAGCGGTGTGAACAGGCCCTGCTGGTGAGCGGTGTGAACAGTCTCTGATGGAGAGTCAGGCGGGCTGTGGTGCTGGGGGGGCCGTTGTGCTGTGCTGGGGAGCCCGGTGTGCTGTTCTGTGGTGCTGGGGAGCCGTGTGGACAGGCTCTGCTGGGGAGCGGTGTGAACAGGCTCTGATGGAGAGCCATTCGGGCTGTGGTGCTGGGGGGCCCCGTGTGCTGTGCTGGGGAGCCCAGTGTGCTGTGCTGGGGAGCCCCGTGTGCTGTGCTGTGGTGCTGGGGAGCCCGGTGTCCTGGGCTGTGGTGCTTGGGAGCCGTGTAGAACGGCTCTGCTGGGGAGCCATTCGGGCTGCGGTTCTGGGGTGCCCGGTGTGCTGTGCTGGGGTGCCCGGTGTGCTGGGCTGGGGAGCCCGGTGTGCTGGGCTGTGCTGTTGGGTTGCCGTATGGAGAGGCTCTGCTGGGGAGTGGTTTGAAAGGGCTCTGATGGAGAGCCAGGCGGGCTGTGGTGCTGGGGGGCCCCGTGTGCTGTGATGGGGAGCCCGGTGTGCTGGGCTGGGGAGCCCCGTGTGCTGTGCTGTGGTGATGGGGAGCCGTGTAAACAGGCTCTGCTGCGGAGCGGTGTGAACAGGCTCTGATGGAGAGCCAGGCGGGTTGTGGTGCTGGGGGGCCCCGTGTGCTGTGCTGGGGAGCCCGGTGTGCTGGAATGTTGTGCTGGGGAGCCGTGTGGACAGGCTGTCCTGGGGAGTGGTTTGAACAGGCTCTGCTGGAGAGCCAGGCGGGCTGTGGTGCTGGGGGCCCCCGTGTGCTGTGCTGGGGAGCCGGGTGAGCTGGGCTGGGCAGCCCGGTGTGCTGGGCAGTGGTGCTGGGGAGCCGTGTAGACAGGCTCTGCTGTGGATTGGTTTGAACAGGCTCTGATGCAGAGCCAGGAAGGCTGTATTGTTGGGGGGCCCCGTGTGTTGTGCTGGGGAGGCCGGTGTGCTGGGCTGTGGTGCTGGTGAGCCGTGTGGACAGGCTGTGCTGGGGAGCGGTGTGAACAGGCTATGATGGAGAGCCAGGCGGGCTGTGGTGCTGGGGGCCCCCGTGTTCTGTGCTGGGGAGCCCGGTGAGCTGGGCTGGGGAGCCCGGTGTGCTGGGCTGTTCTGCTGGGGAGGCGTGTGGACCGGCTCTGCTGGGGAGCGGTGTGAACAAGATTTGATGGAGAGCCAGGTGGGCTGTGGTGCTGGGGGCCCCCGTGTGCTGTGCTGGGGGCCCCCGTGTGCTGTGCTGGGGAGCCCGGTTTGCTCGGCTGTGCTGCTGGGGAGCCGTGTGGACAGGCTCTGCTGGGGAGTGTTTTGAACAGGCTCTGCTGCAGAGCCAGGCGGGCTGTGTAAATGGGGGCCCCCGTGTGCTGTGCTGGGGAGCCCGGTGTGCTGGGCTGTGGTGCTGGGGGGCCCCGTGTGCTGTGCTGCGGAGCCCGGTGAGATCGGCTATGGAGCCCGGTGTGCTGGGCTGTGCTGCTGGGGAGCCAGGCGGGCTGTGGTGCTGGGGGCCCCCGTGTGCTGTGCTGGGGAGCCCGGTGTGCTCGGCTGTGCTGCTGGGGAGCCGTGTGGACCGGCTCTGCTTGGGAGTGGTTTGAACAGGCTCTGCTGGAGAGCCAGGCGGGCTGTGCTGCTGGGGAGCCGTGTGGACAGGATCTGCTGGGGAACGGTTTGAACAGGCTCTGATGGAGAGCCAGGCGGGCTGTGCTGCGGTGTGCTGGGCTGTGCTGCTGGGGAGCCCGGTGAGCTGGGCTGGGGAGCCCGGTGTGCTGGGCTGTGGTGCTGGGGAGCCGTGTAGACAGTCTCTGCTGCGGAGCGCTGTGAACAGGCTCTGATGGAGAGCCAGGCGGGCTGTGGTGCTGGGGAGCCCGGTGAGCTGGGCTGTGGTGCTGGGGAGCCGTGTAGACAGGCTCTGATGGAGAGCCAGGCGGGCTGTGGTGCTGGGGGCCCCGTGTGCTGCTGGGGAGCCCGTTGAGCTGGGCTTCGGAGCCCGGTGTGTTGGGCTGTGGTGCTGGGGAGCTGTGTAGACAGGCTCTGATGGAGAGCCAGGCGGGCTGTGGTGCTGGGGGCCCCCGTGTGCTGGGCTGGGGAGCCCGGTGTGCTGGGCTGTGCTGCTGGGGAGCCATGTGGACAGCCTCTGCATGGGAGTGGATTGAACAGGCTCTGATGGAGAGCCAGGCGGGCTGTGGTGCTGGGGGCCCCCGTGTGCTGTGCTGGGGAGCCCGGTGTGCTGGGCTGGGGAGCCCCGTGTGCTGGGCTGTGGTGCTGGGGAGCCCGGTGTGCTGGGCTGTGGTGCTGGGGAACTGTGTAGACAGGCTCTGCTGGGGAGCGGTGTGAACAGGCTCTGATGGAGAGCCAGGCGGGCTGTGGTGCTGGGGGGCCCCGTGTGCTGTGCTGGGGAGCCCGGTGTGCTGGGCTGTGGTGCTGGGGAGCCGTGTGGACAGGCTCTGCTGTGGAGCGGTGTGAACAGGCTCTGATGGAGAGTCAGGCGGGCTGTGGTGCTGGGGGCCTCCATGTGCTGTGCTGGGGAGCCCGGTGAGCTGGGCTGGGGAGCCCGGTGTGCTGGGCTGTGGTGCTGGGGAGCCGTGTCGACAGGCTCTGCTGCGGAGCGGTGTGACAGGCACTGATGGAGAGCCAGGGAGGCTGTGGTATTGGCGGCCCCCGTGTGCTGTGCTGGGGAGCCCGGTGAGCATGGCTGGGGAGCCCGGTGTTGCTGGGCTGTGCTGCTGGGGAGGCTTGTGGAAAGGCTGTGCTGGGGAGTGTTTGAACAGGCTCTGCTGGAGAGTGTTTTGAACAGGCTCTGCTGCAGAGCCAGGCGGGCTGTGTAAATGGGGGCCCCCGTGTGCTGTGCTGGGGAGCCCGGTGTGCTGGGCTGTGGTGCTGGGGGGCCCCGTGTGCTGTGCTGCGGAGCCCGGTGAGATCGGCTATGGAGCCCGGTGTGCTGGGCTGTGCTGCTGGGGAGCCAGGCGGGCTGTGGTGCTGGGGGCCCCCGTGTGCTGTGCTGGGGAGCCCGGTGTGCTCGGCTGTGCTGCTGGGGAGCCGTGTGGACCAGCTCTGCTTGGGAGTGGTTTGAACAGGCTCTGCTGGAGAGCCAGGCGGGCTGTGGTGTTGGCGGCCCCCGTGTGCTGTGCTGGGGAGCCCGGTGAGCTGGGCTGGGGAGCCCGGTGTTCTGGGTTGTGCTGCTGGGGAGGCTTGTGGACAGGCTCTGGTGGGGAGTGGTTTGAACAGGCTCTGCTGGAGAGCCAGGCGGGCTGTGGTGCTGGGGGCCCCCGTGTGCTGTGCTGGGGAGCCCGGTGAGCTGGGCTGGGGAGCCCGGTGTGCTGGGCTGTGGTGCTGGGGAGCCGTGTCGACAGGCTCTGATGCGGAGCGGTGTGACAGGCACTGATGGAGAGCCAGGAAGGCTGTGGTGCTGGTGGGCGCCGTGTGCTGTGCTGGTGAGCCCGATGAGCTGTGCTGGGGAGCCTGGTGTGCTAGGCTGCTGTGCTGGGGAGCCGTGTGGACAGGCTCTGGTGGGGATTGGTTTGAACAGGCTCTGCTGGAGAGCCAGGCGGGCTGTGGTGCTGGGGGACCCCGTGTGCTTTGGTCGGGAGACCAGTGAGCTGGGCTGGGGATCCCGGTGTACTGGGCTGTGGTGCTAGGGGGCCGTGTAGACAGGCTCTGCTGGGGAGCGGTGTGAACAGGCCCTGCTGGGGAGCGGTGTGAACAGTCTCTGATGGAGAGTCAGGCGGGCTGTGGTGCAGGGGGGGCCGGTGTGCTGTGCTGGGGAGCCCGGTGTGCTGGGCTGTGGTGCTGGGGAGCCGTGTGGACAGGCTCTGCTGGGGAGCGGTGTGAACAGGCTCTGATGGAGAGCCATTCGGGCTGTGGTGCTGGGGGGCCCCGTGTGCTGTGCTGGGGAGCCCAGTGTGCTGGGCTGGGGAGCCCCGTGTGCTGGGCTGTGGTGCTGGGGAGCCCGGTGTCCTGGGCTGTGGTGCTGGGGAGCCGTGTAGACAGGCTCTGCTGGGGAGCCATTCGGGCTGCGGTGCTGGGGTGCCCGGGGTGCTGTGCTGGGGTGCCCGGTGTGCTGGGCTGGGGAGCCCGATGTGCTGGGCTGTGCTGTTGGGTTGCCGTATGGACAGGCTCTGCTGGGGAGTGGTTTGAAAGGGCTCTGATGGAGAGCCAGGCGGGCTGTGGTGCTGGGGGGCCCCGTGTGCTGTGATGGGGAGCCCGGTGTGCTGGGCTGGGGAGCCCCGTGTGCTGGGCTGTGGTGATGGGGAGCCGTGTAGACAGGCTCTGCTGCGGAGCGGTGTGAACAGGCTCTGATGGAGAGCCAGGCGGGCTGTGGTGCTGGGGGGCCCCGTGTGCTGTGCTGGGGAGCCCGGTGTGCTGGGCTGTTGTGCTGGGGAGCCGTGTGGACAGGCTGTCCTGGGGAGTGGTTTGAACAGGCTCTGCTGGAGAGCCAGGCGGGCTGTGGTGCTGGGGGCCACCGTGTGCTGTGCTGGGGAGCCGGGTGAGCTGGGCTGGGCAGCCCGGTGTGCTGGGCTGTGGTGCTGGGGAGCCGTGTAGACAGGCTCTGCTGGGGAGCGGTGTGAACAGTCTCTGCTGGGGAGCGGTGTGAACAGGCACTGATGGAGAGCCAGGCGGGTTGTGGTGCTGGGGGGCCCCCTGTGCCGTGCTCGGGAGCCCGGTGAACTGGGCTGGGGAGCCCGGTGTGCTGGGCTGTTCTGCTGGGGAGCCGTGTGGACAGGCTCTTCTGGGGAGCGTTGTGGACAGGCTCTGCTCGACAGCCAGGCGGGCTGTGGTGCTGGGGGGCCCCGTCTGCTGTGCTGGGGAGCCCGGTGAGCTGGGCTGGGGAGCCCGGTATGCTGGGCTGTGCTGCTAGGGAGCCGTGTTGAAAGGCATTGCTGGGGAGTGGTTTGAAAAGGATCTGCTGGACAGCCAGGCGGGCTGTGATGCTGGGGGGCCCCGTGTGCCGTGCTCGGGAGCCCGGTGAGCTGGGTTGGGGAGCCCGGTGTGCTGGGCTGTGGTGCTGGGGACCCTTGTGGAGAGGCTCTGCTGGGGAGCGGTGTGAACAGGCTCTTATGGAGAGCCAGGCGGGCTGTGGTGCTGGGAGCCCTGGTGTGCTGTGATGGGGAACCCGGTGAGATGGGCTGGGGAGCCCGGTGTGCAGGGCTGTGGTGCTGGGGAGCCGTGTGGACAGGCTCTGCTGGGGAGCGGTGTGAACAGGCTCTGATGGAGAGCCATTCGGGCTGTGGTGCTGGGGGGCCCCGTGTGCTGTGCTGGGGAGCCCAGTGTGCTGGGCTGGGGAGCCCCGTGTGCTCGGCTGTGGTGCTGGGGAGCCCGGTGTCCTGGGCTGTGGTGCAGTGGAGCCGTGTAGACAGGCTCTGCTGGGGAGCCAATCGGGCTGCGGTGCTGGGGTGCCCGGTGTGCTGTGCTGGGGTGCCCGGTGTGCTGGGCTGGGGAGCCCGGTGTGCTGGGCTGTGCTGTTGGGTTGCCGTATGGACAGGCTCTGCTGGGGAGTGGTTTGAAAGGGCTCTGATGGAGAGCCAGGCGGGCTGTGGTGCCGGGGGGCCCCGTGTGCTGTGATGGGGAGCCCGGTGTGCTGGGCTGGGGAGCCCCGTGTGCTGGGCTGTGGTGATGGGGAGCCGTGTAGACAGGCTCTGCTGCGGAGCGGTGTGAACAGGCTCTAATGGAAAGCCAGGCGGGCTGTGGTGCTGGGGGGCCCCGTGTGCTGTGCTGGGGAGCCCGGTGTGCTGGGCTGGGGAGCCCGGTGTGCAGGGCTGTGGTGCTGGGGAGCCGTGTGGACCGGCTCTGCTGAGGAGCGGTGTGGTCAGGCTCTGATGGAGAGCCAGGCGTGCTGTGGTGCTGGGGGGCCCCTTGTTCTGTGCTGAGGAGCCCGTTGAGCTGGGCTGGGGAGACCGGTGTGCAGGGCTGTGGTGCTGGGGAGCCGTATGGACAGGCTCTGCTGGGGAGCGGTGTGAAAAGGCTCTGATGGAGAGCCAGGCGGGCTGTGGTGCTGGGGGGCCCCGTGTGCTGTGCTGGGGAGCCCGGTGAACTGGGCTGGGGAGCCCGGTGTGCTAGTCTTTGGTGCTGGGGAGCCGTGTCGACAGGCTCTGCTGCGGAGCGGTGTGAACAGGCTCTGATGGAGAGCCAGACGGGCTGTGGTGCTGGGGGCCCCCGTGTGCTGTGCTGGGGGGCATGGTGAGCTGGGCTGTGGTGCTGGGGAGCCGTGCAGACAGGCCCTGCTGGGGAGCGGTGTGAACAGGCTCTGCTGGGGAGCGGTGTGAACTGGCTCTGATTGAGAGCCAGGCGGGCTGTGGTGCTGAGGGTCCCGATGTGCTGTGCTAGGGAGCCCGGTGTGCTGGGCTGTGGTGCTGGGGAGCCGTGTGGACAGGCTCTGCTGGGGAGCGGTGTGAACAGGCTCTGATGGAGAGCCATTCGGGCTGTGGTGCTGGGGGCCCCGGTGTGCTGTGCTGGGGACCCCGGTGAGTTGGGCTGGGGAGCCTCGTGTGCTGGGCTGTGGTGCTGGGGAGCCGTGTGGACAGCCTCTGCTGTGGAGCCGTGTGGACAGGCTCTGCTGGGGAGCGGTGTGAACAGGCTCTGCTGGGGAGAGGGTTGAACAGGCTCTGATGGAGAGCCAGGCGGGCTGTGGTGCTGGGGGGGGCCCGGTGTGCTGGGCTGGGGTGCCCGGTGTGCTGGGCTGTGGTGCTTGGGAGCCGTGTGGACAGGCTCTGCTGAGGAGCGGTGTGAACAGGCTCTGCTGGGGAGCGGACTGAAAAGGCTCTGATGGAGAGTCAGGCGGGCTGTGGTGTTTGGGGGTCCCGTGTGCTGTGCTGGGGAGCCCGTTGAGGTAGGCTGGGGAGCCCGGTGTTCTGGGCTGTGGTGCTGGGGAGTTGTGTGGACAGGCTCTGCTGGGGAGCGGTGTGAAATGGCTCTGATGGAGAGCCAGGTGGGCTGTGGTGCTTGGGGCCCCCGTGTGCTGTGCTGGGGAGCCCTGTGAGCTTGGCCGGGGAGTCCGGTGTGCTGGGCTGTGGTGCTGGGGAGCCGTGTAGACAGGCTCTGCTGTGGAGCGGTGTGAACAGGCTCTGATGGAGAGCCAGGTGGGCTGTGGTGCTTGGGGCCCCCGTGTGCTGTGCTCGGGAGCCCGTTGAGCTGGGCTGGGGAGCCTGGTGTGCTGGGCTGTGGTGCTGGCGAACCGTGTAGACAGACTCTGCTGCGGAGCGGTGTGAACAGGCTCTGATGGAGAGCCAGGCGGGCTGTGGTGCTGGGGGCCCCCGTGTGCTGTGCTGGGGCGCCCGGTGAGCTGGGCTGGGGAGCCCGGTGTGCTGGGCTGTGGTGCTGCGGAGCCGTGTAGACAGGCTCTGCTGGGGAGCGGTGTGAACAGGCTCTGCTGGAGAGCCAGGCGGGCTGTTGTGCTGGGGAGCCGTGTAGATAGGCTCTGCTGCGGAGCGGTATGAACAGGCTCTGATGGAGAGCCAGGCGGGCTGTGGTGCTGGGGGCGCCCGTGTGCTGTTTTGGGGGGCCCGGTGAGCTGGGCTGGGGAGCCCGGTGTGCTGGGCTGTGGTGCTGGGGAGCCGTGTAGACAGGCTCTGCTGGGGAGCGGTGTGAACAGGCTCTGCTGGGGAGCCAGGCGGGCTGTGGTGCTGGGGGCCCCCGTGTGCTGTGCTGGGGAGACCGGTGAGCTCGGCTGAGGAGCCCGGTGTGCTCGGCTGTGGTGCTGGTGTAACGCTTTTTGGGCTGGCGGTTGACTACGGCTACCAGAGCGGCAACAGAAGACTGTTCTTTTAAGGAGCCTGAATTTTTGAATGAACACCAAGGCAGCAGTGTAGTTGAGTGTGTGTATTTACAAAAAAATAAATTTACAAAAACCAACCAATACAACCAATATACAATTCCAGTAAGGGGGGAAAAAAAATTGTCCACAATAAATCAAAGGTTCATGTCAAATCTTTTAAATCCAAGCAGGTTTGTCCATAGGGTGTGAGTTTCTGACTTGTCCTACCAGTAGTGGGTCTAGCTCGCCATTGGAGTTGAGAGGTATGAATGAAAGTCCATCAGGAAGAACTCCAAAATTTATCCGGGGGAAAAAAAACCTGACCTGGAAGGTCAAAAATACACATAAGTACTGCATTTCAAATAGTCAAGTCAGTATCAAAATAAAATCAATGTATGCATAAACATACAAGCTAAATAAAATGCATTCAAATACATACATACATTAATTTTTTAATTAATTAATTGTCACTAATAAATTAAAGTTCCAATAATGCCAAAAAAAATAACACCTTAATCTAGTACAGCAGTACCACATCAATATTCATAATCAAAATCAACATCAAAGTCAACCTTTTGTAATTTATCAAACTATTCAATATTGAATTTCAACTTTTTAAAACAGGGTTTCAATTATTGCGCAATATTTATTCATTCAAATCCGTAGCTACGTTTACATCAAAGCAAATGGTGACCAAACCTCATAGCCTTTGTAGCGCCAATCACAAAAAGTAATGGAACTGCTCGAAACAAAAATAACGCTCCAAATTACCTGAGCGAGTAATTAAAATAGCATAACACATACAATTCGGCTGTTTCCATTTTAAACAAAAATCATCGGTTACCTTTAAAATGAATATTAAAGCTTCGCTTCAACGCTCGGCCGACAGGAAATCTGCGGAGTTCCCCTGACGGAGTATTGAACAGGATTTGGTCAATGCCGATTCTAGCAAAACAGTGTATAAATAACAGTTCTATGGTTTCATTACTTGAAACTTGTCGGTAATCTGAAATTTGTCAGGAAAGAACTCACCTTTGACTGGCATTGATTGATTTTCCGATGATCATTAATTCGGTCAATTTTTTGTGACGCTGATGCATGCCACAGCCACAGTGGAGACGGAGAAGAAGTGAACCCTTGTGACCCCTAATTTATAGGAAGTTTAGAAAGGGCCCGCAAAATGAATAAATAAATAAATAAATAACTAAATGTGGGTTACAGGTTCCCCCCCTAAACTCATGTACGGCCTCGTACATGCAGGTGGCTGGCAGCGTACAGGATCTTCACAAGGAGCAGTGATCAGAGGAGTCTCCTCAAGTTGTAATGCAGAGGTAAACATAGTGCTGAGCCCTTGAAACAGAGACTGAATACTCTGCAGGAACGGATGCCCAGGCTTGGAATACTGCAGGTGAGTGGGAGGCCGTCGTATTCTAGCAGGGCGTCGGGCTGGCAGTTCAGATTCTGGGCTGGAGAGTTCAGGTGCAGTGGATGGTTCCAAATCACTTGAGATGCTGACTGGTTCTGGAGAGACTTCAGGTTCTGGCTGAGAGGAGGCGTTTTCCTCTGGTGGGTCCGAGTGAACAGCAGGATCCGAGTCAATTTCCTCTGGGTGTTCTGCATCCTCATCCAGCTCAATCGATTCAAGTTCAGGTTCAAGATCAGCAATGGGTTTGGGTTCCGACTCCATTCCCCCTTCAACTCCAACAGGTTTCTCTTCAGTAACGTGCTGTGGACGCTGGCCAGGCGGAACCACAGGAACTGGAACAACTGCAGGCACTGGAACAGGTAAGTCAATGACAGTTGTGAATCGGGCAGGATTGGAACCAAAGTTATCAGGTAAATGAGGTGTAAAGAATTCTTGCAGATCAGGGTCTTCAGGATCGGGAAGGTCTGAGCTTCCTGAAGTCACTGGAGTCGATGACGTCATTGATGTTGGTTTCGGTTTGTCTGAGTTGCTGGCTGGTGACAAGTAGCCACAAGGCAGCAGCAGATCACGGTGGAGGGTTCTGATGGGACTGTCTTTGGTTTCTGGCTTGACTGTGTACACTGGAAGAGTACCGGCTTTCTTCTGGACGATATACACATCTGGCTCCCATCGGTCTGCGATCTTGTGCTTACCTCGTAGTCTGACATTTCTGACCAGAACTCTATCTCCAACAGAGAGATCTGAGGCAGTGACTTGCTTGTCGAATCTGAGCTTGTTCCGCCCCATAACCTTTGCTGAGTTCTCAGTTGCAATCTTGTAACTTTCTTCAAGATGTGACTTTAGTTTTTCAACATACTGTGAATGAGATGTAGACATTTTCTTTGACACAGGAAGTCCAAAAGCAAGATCAACAGGAAGGCGTGGTTGTCGACCAAACATCAGTTCATATGGTGAGTAACCAGTGACGTCATTTCGAGTACAGTTGTAGGCGTGTACCAGTGGCTTGATGAAATCTCTCCAGTGAGCTTTGTCTTGTTCTTGTAGAGTGCCCAACATGTTCAGGAGTGTTCGGTTGAACCGTTCGACAGGGTTGCCACGTGGATGGTAAGGTGTGGTCCTGATTTTGTGGATTCCAGCCATCTGACAGAGCTCTTTGATGGTGTACGATTCAAAGTCACGCCCTTGATCACTGTGGAGTCGCTCTGGTATTCCATAGTGGACCAGGTAATTGTCCCATAGGGCTTTTGCCACTGTCTTGGCTTTTTGATTCGGGGTTGGCACGGCTACAGCGTACTTTGTGAAGTGATCCGTAATGACAAGAACATCTTTGGTGTTACTCCGATCTGGTTCCAGTGACAAGAAATCCATGCAGACGAGCTCGAGCGGTCGTGATGTTTTAATGTTGATAAGAGGTGCAGCTTTTTCTGGTTGTGCTTTCCTCCGGATGCATCTCTCACATGTCTTCACTTTATGGCAGACATCTGCTGACATTCGTGGCCAGAAGAACCGTGATCTGACAAGATCCAGTGTTCTCTCTGTGCCCAAATGACCCATTTGATCATGCAGCTGGAAGAGGACCTCAGACCGACACTCCTCTGGAAGGACGAGTTGGAAAGTAGGCTCACCTCCGATGTTCCTCCTCCTAACGAGAACATTATTATGGAGCTCCAGACGTGTAAGCTCTCGCAGGAGTAATGGCAGATCAGGGAGATGTTCCCGCAGAGATGGTGGCAGAGTTTCTCCTCTCTCCAGTTGGGCAATGACATGCTGGATGACTGGATCAGCTTGCTGTTTAGCGGCAATCTCAGCATCAGAGAAGGATGGCACAACAGGTGAAGAGAACTGCAGATCATTTACAAAACTGTCCGGCAGGCTGTCAGTGTTGATGGAAAGCGTTTGCACAAGAGCAGCGACTTGATCACAGGCAGGTGAGCTGTACACCAGTTGTCTGTCACATACTGCTTGGACCGAGTGCTGGTCAATAGATACACAGGTTGGGTCTTCCAGATGTTGTTCTGTGAATCTCAGTATTCTCTCTCTTTCCTTTTGAAACATGGCGTCCTCCATTTGCTCAGTGTGGGGTCGCCGAGAGAGTCCATCGGCATCAGCGTTCAACTTCCCAGCTTGGTAGATGATCTTAAAGGTGAAAGTTGAAAGAGCTGAAAGCCACCTGTAGCTTGTAGCATCTAATTTTGCAGAAGTTAGCAAATATGTTAATGGATTGCTGTCTGTGACCACAGTGAAAATAGATCCATACAAATAGTCATGGAACTTCTCGGTCACTGCCCATTTGAGCGCCAAAAACTCGAGTTTATGGGCAGAGTATCGACTTTCACTGTGTGACAGGCCTCTGCTGGCGTATGCAACCACTCTGTTTCGTCCATCATGTTCTTGGTATAAAACAGCGCCAAGACCAGTAGAGCTAGCATCCGTGTGCAGGACGTAGGGTTTTCTTGGATCTGCAAAAGCGAGGACTGGGGCTGTAGTGAGCTTCTGGATGATCTCTTCAAAGGCTTGCTGGCAAGCAGGAGTCCAACGAGCAGCAAAAGGTTCTTTTGGGTTCAGGTAGTGCTGCGCTCTGCCCCCATTCTTGGACCTTTTCTGGCTGGGTGGATATCCAGATGTTAACTCATTGAGGGGTCTGGCAATTGAGGAGTACCCCTGCACGAACCGCCGGTAATACCCTGAGAATCCAAGGAATGACCTGAGCTCTTTAAGATTTTGAGGGACTGGCCAAGTTGTTAAAGTGGCAATCTTGTCTGGGTCTGTTTCCACACCATCCCTCGAAACCACATGCCCAAGGTAGCGAACAGATGTTTGAAAGAAGACACATTTCTCGACTGATAGCTTCAATCCAAACTCCTTCAGGCGTTGGAGGACTTTCATCAGCCGTTCCTCATGTTCCTCCAGAGTTGGTGCAAACACTATGAGATCGTCTATGAACACGAGTGCTTCTTTCAGGTTCATATCTCCCATGCACCGTTCCATGAGACGTTGGAATGTACTGGGAGCATTAGTCACCCCTTGAGGCATGCGGTTGAATTCATAAAATCCATGAGGACATACGAATGCGGTTTTACTCTTGTCACTTTCCTCCATCTCTATCTGGTAGTACCCAGATTTCAGATCCAATGTCGAGAACCATGTGGAGCCAGAGAGTGCCGAAAAGGTGTCCTCTAGTTTTGGTAACGCATACGCATCCCTGATGGTCTGTGCGTTCAACCTCCTGTAATCGATACAGAGCCTCACTGTGCCATTTTTCTTTCGCACCTCAACTATGGGAGAAGCAAAAGGTGAACTGGATTCCCGTATAACACCAGATTGCAACAGTTCTTGAATGTGCAGGCGAACAGCATCCACATCTTGAGGGTGTATCGGTCTTGGTCGTTGCTTGAAAGCAGTTGGGTCAGACAGTTTGATTTCATGCTTGACCTTATCCGTGCGACCAAAATCAAGATCGTGCTTGGCAAACACTTCTGGGATACTGTCGAGCATGGTAGTTACACGTTGCTTCCATTCCATTGAGAGTGGTGAATCTCCAAAGTTGTAGTTCAACTTGGTCTGATTTGGCTCTGTAGAGGCAGAAGGTTGAGGCACTCTTTGCTCTTCATGGAGGATGGTCTGAATGGCACTTAACTCGGCAATGGCTGCTCTGGCAGGAATTACAATGTCATGGTCAGAGTCATTAGTAATTACCACTGGCAGAGGGCCAGGTTGGATAGGAGGTAAATTAACAAGAGCAGATTTTACCATTAAACCACCGGGCAGGGAGAAGGATGTCGGGTGTTGAATGACCACTTCTTTCACACCTTGCAGAAAGGGACAGATAGCAAGAGCGTCCAGCACAACAGTCATCCGAGCAGGAATAGTCTGTGGGATAGTGGACTGCATCTTGACAATGCCATGGTAATCATCAGTGGTTAACCTGCGTCGTATCTCCAAAATCTTGTGCACTGCTCTGTATCCAAATGGCACAGGATGAAAATCAGACTGTGACTGACAGTGCTGGTCGTAGACGACATCTAGAGTGTTGGTGCCAATCAAAACAGAGGGCTGTGAAGGTCGCAGGTCAGGAATAACCAAGGCAAGGGTGTCAATGTCCATTTCTTCTCCTATGAACTCCGGCGGAAAAGTCAGACTGAGTTCCACATATTCAATGTATGGCACGCGCTGCCCATTTGCGCCCTCTACCTCCAGAAGATCATTTAATGGCTTTATTTCATGGTCTGACAGGTAGGTGTTGTAGAAAGAATGTGAAACTGTGGTGACTTAGGAACCTGTGTCGAAAAGGCAATGGAAGTTGGTGCCTTTAATTTTTGCTTCACCGGTGCTTCTTGTACCCACTAGTCCCTTTGGCAATGGGGGTTGTGGTGATAGGTGCTTGGTGTGGGGACACTCATGGATCGCAGCTCCCACTTGTCCCTCCGTAGAAGCTGCTTCTAGTTTGATGGCTTCTTGTTTTCCCAGGTTTGCTGCTGGCGTCTTAGCTGGCGGCGTTTTTCTTCGACCAGGCTAGGCTTCGACTGAGTGGAACAGTTGGGAGAGATGTGGCCATCTTGTCCGCACTTGAAACAAAACCAGGGCTTTGGCTTGCTGGTTGCGTGGCCAGATTTTGGTTTTTGCTTATTCTGCTGATGCTCCTGTTTAGCAGAGGTGGAATTCTTTGACAGCAGGGCGGACATTTGGCTCTGAAGTTTCAACATTTGCTTCCTCAGGTCTTCAATAGCACTTACATCTGAGGAATGGCCACATGAACATGCACTGGTGCTCTGAGTTTGAAGGTTAGCACGGTGCTTGACCGTTGGGATGTGCTTCTTCATCAGTGTTTCTTTTGCTAACTGCCTGTCTTCTTCTGTTCTCAGCATGAATAACAGTTCTGAGAACAGTGGGGGTTGGTCTTTTTTCTGTTCTAATTGTAGTTTGTTTATGACTGTGTTGTCCCAGCAACCTCTGCAAAATTGCTTTAGCAGGTATTTGTTTGTTTCAACTGCTGGAACCCCACCGCGCTTCACCACTGTGCTGAGAGTAAGCTGGAGCCTCTGCAGATATGCAGATGGTCGTTCCCCATGGTCTCGAAGAGTATTAAGAAATTTGGCAAATAACTCTTCTCCTTCTTCAACAGTGGCATAAGCAGAATCAAGAACATGCAGAAAAGTAGCAGGCAATGCATTAGGTCCCAAACTCTTCACCAGGTCAGTAGCTGGGGGAAGCAAGCTTTCCAGAATACGTCTTGTGATATGTACTGGTGCAAGGCTTGGATCTGCATTCAAAAGCTCAATTTGAGACCTCCAAGAATCATAATCTGCTTCATGTTGTGGTTTTGGAAGCTTCCCTGAGAAGGTGCGTAGTCGGAGTGGAGACAGAGGTTGTATATTTACATCATCTCTGCGCACTATATGTTCAACTACAATTCTCTGTACCTCAGGGGGGTTCAAGTCATTTCCAGAGAGCGAAATTCTCGGTCCTAGATTTACAGATGGATTTGGCTGAGGTTGAGGCTCTTGCTGGTCAGTGGAGGAATGACCCGCTTGCTGTGAGGATATTCCCTCAACAGTGTCCTCCTCTTCATACTCACCTTCAGGCTCTCCTCCAGCAGCCGCCATTCCCAAATGTGCACTTACTTGGTCAAAGATTCCCTTCAAAACGCTGTCCAAGGACTGGCCACTCTGCCGGGAAAGACGCCTCAGTACTTGGAGGTAGTCAAGGGAAGGGGTAGACTCCACTCTGACTGTGGCAGCATGGTCACTCGGAATTAATGAAACAACATATTCAACGTCTGCAGCTACACGAGATGTGTAAGTATATGGCAAATGCGGTTTTAGCTGTGCCAAAGCGGCAGCATTAATAAATTCGACGGCCAGGTTTGTGTAAAATGGACTTTCACGGTCTGTAACAGTAAACGATGCTTTAATTTCACCGTAACTACGTAGATGATCAATAATCTCTTTTTCAGTTTGAGTGTTTGTTACACCAGTAATGATAACAGAATGAGAAACATTGACACCAGTTTCTTCAAAGAGATCCATATTTCAACTCACCCCTTTTTTTTTTTTAAAATACAACACATTGGTAAGTACACACACACACAAAACCATCCACAATACAGGCTCCTGGCTAGCTCGCCACAGATGTAACGCTTTTTGGGCTGGCGGTTGACTACGGCTACCAGAGCGGCTACAGAAGACTGTTCTTTTAAGGAGCCTGAATTTTTGAATGAACACCAAGGCAGCAGTGTAGTTGAGTGTGTGTATTTACAAAAAAATAAATTTACAAAAACCAACCAATACAACCAATATACAATTCCAGTTAGGGGGGAAAAAAATTGTCCACAATAAATCAAAGGTTCATGTCAAATCCTTTAAATCCAAGCAGGTTTGTCCATAGGGTGTGAGTTTTTGTGACTTGTCCTACCAGTAGTGGGTCTAGCTCGCCATTGGAGTTGAGAGGTATGAATGAAAGTCCATCAGGAAGAACTCCAAAATTTATCCGGGGTAAAAAAAACCTGACCTGGAAGGTCAAAAATACACATAAGTACTGCATTTCAAATAGTCAAGTCAGTATCAAAATAAAATCAATGTATGCATAAACATACAAGCTAAATAAAATGCATTCAAATACATACATACATTAATTTTTTAATTAATTAATTGTCACAAATAAATTAAAGTTACAATAGTAACAAAAAAAATAACACCTTAATCTAGTACAGCAGTACCACATCAATATTCATAATCAAAATCAACATCAAAGTCAACCTTTTGTAATTTATCAAACTATTCAATATTGAATTTCAACTTTTTAAAACAGGGTTTCAATTATTGCGCAATATTTATTCATTCAAATCCGTAGCTACGTTTACATCAAAGCAAATGGTGACCAAACCTCGTAGCCTTTGTAGCGCCAATCACAAAAAGTAATGGAACTGCTCGAAACAAAAATAACTCTCCAAATTACCTGAGCGAGTAATTAAAATAGCATAACACATACAATTCGGCTGTTTCCATTTTAAACAAAAATCATCGGTTACCTTTAAAACGAATATTAAAGCTTCGCTTCAACGCTCGGCCGACAGGAAATCTGCGGAGTTCCCCCGACGGAGTATTGAACAGGATTTGGTCAATGCCGATTCTAGCAAAACAGTGTATAAAAACAGTTCTATGGTTTCATTACTTGAAACTTGTCGGTAATCTGAAATTTGTCGGGAAAGAACTCACCATTGACTGGCATTGATTGATTTTCCGATGATCATTAATTCGGTCAATTTTTTGTGACGCTGATGCACGCCACAGCCACAGTGGAGACGGAGAGGAAGTGAACCCTTGTGACCCCTAATTTATAGGAAGTTTAGAAAGGGTCCGCAAAATGAATAAATAAATAAATAAATAACTAAACGTGGGTTACACTGGGGAGCCGTGTGGACAGGCTCTGCTGGGGAGTGGGTTGAACAGGCTCTGCTGGAGAGAAAGGCGGGCTGTGGTGCTGGGGGCCCCCGTGTGCTGTGCTGGGGAGCCCGGTGAGCTGGGCTGGGGAGCCCGGTGTGCTGGGCTGTGCTGCTGGGGAGCCGTGTGGACAGGCTCTGCTGGGGAGTGGTTTGAAGAGGATCTGCTGGAGAGCCAGGCGGGCTGTGGTGCTGGGGGCCCCCGTGTGCTGTGCTGGGGAGCCCGGTGAGCTGGGCTGGGGAGCCCGGTGTGCTGGGCTGTGCTGCTGGGGAGCCCTGTGGACAGGCTGTGCTGGGGAGTGGTTTGAACAGGCTCTGCTGGAGAGCAACGCGGGCTGTGGTGCTGGGGGCCCCCGTGTGCTGTGCTGGGGAGCCCGGTGAGCTGGGCTGGGGAGCCCGGTGTGCTGGGCTGTGGTGCTGGGGAGCCGTGTAGACAGGCTGTTCTGGGGAGCGGTGTCAACAGGCTCTGATGGAGAGCCAGGCGGGCTTTGGTGCAGGGGGCCCCTGTGTGCTGTGCTGGGGAGCCCGGTGAGCTGGGCTGAGGAGCCCGGTGTGCTGGGCTGTGCTGCTGGTTAGCCGTGTGGACAGGCTCTGCTGGGGAGCGGTTTGAACAGGCTCTGATGGAAATCCAGGTGTGCTGTGGTGTTTGGGGGCCCCCATGTGCTGTGCTGGGGAGCCCGGTGTGCTGTGCTGGGGAGCCCGGTGAGCTGGGCTGGGGAGTCCGGTGTGCTGGGCTGTGCTGATGGGGAGCCGTGTGGACAGGCTCTGCTGGGGAGTGATTTGAACAGGCTCTGCTGGAGAGCCAGGCGGGCTGTGGTGCTGGGGGGCCCCGTGTGCTGTGCTGGGGAGCGCGTTGAGCTGGGCTGGGGAGCCCGGTGTGCTGGGCTGTGGTGCTGGGGAGCCATGTAGACAGGCTCTGCTGGGGAGCGGTGTGAACAAGCTCTGCTGGAGAGCCGGGCGGGCTGTGGTTCTGGGGGCCCCCGTGTGCTGTGCTGGGGAGCCCGGTGTTCTGGGCTGTACTGCTGGGGAGCCGTGTAGACAGGCTCTGCTGGGGAGCGGTGTGAACAGGCTCTGATGGAGAACCAGGCGCGCTGTGGTGATGGGGGCCCCCGTGTGCTGTGCTGGGGGGCCCGGTGAGCTGGGCTGGGGAGCCCGGTGTTCTGGGCTGTGCTGCTGGGGAGCCCTGTGGACAGGCTGTGCTGGGGAGTGGTTTGAACAGGCTATGCTGGAGAGCAACGCGGGCTGTGGTGCTGGGGGCCCCCGTGTGCTGTGCTGGGGAGCCCGGTGTGCTGGGCTGTGGTGCTGGGGAGCCGTGTAGACAGGCTGTTCTGGGGAGCGGTGTCAACAGGCTCTGATGGAGAGCCAGGCGGGCTTTGGTGCAGGGTGCCCCCGTGTGCTGTGCTGGGGAGCCCGGTGAGCTGGGCTGAGGAGCCCGGTGTGCTGGGCTGTGCTGCTGGTTAGCCGTGTGGACAGGCTCTGCTGGGGAGCGCTTTGAACAGGCTCTGCTGGAGAGCCTGGCGGGCTGTGGTGCTGGGGGGCCCCGTGTGCTGTGCTGGGGGCCCCCGTGTGCTGTGCTGGGGAGCCCGGTGTGCTGGGCTGTGCTGCTAGGGAGCCGTGTGGACAGGCTCTGCTGGGGAGCGGTGTGAACAGGCACTGATGGAGAACCAGGCGCGCTGTGGTGCTGGGGGCCCCCGTATGCTGGGCTGGGGAGCCCGGTGTGCTGGGCTGTGCTGCTGGGGAGCCATGTGGACAGGCTGTGCTTGGGAGTGGTTTGAACAGGCTCTGCTGGAGAGCCACGCAGGCCGTGGTGCTGGGGGCCCCCATGTGCTGGGCTGGGGAGCCCGGTGTGCTGGGCTGTGCTGCTGGGGAGCCGTGTGGACAGGCTCTGCTGGGGAGCGGTGTGACCAGGCTGTGATGGAGAGCCAGGCGGGCTTTGCTGCTGGGGAGCCGTGTGGACAGGATCTGCTGGGGAGCTGTTTGAACAGGCTCTGATGGAGAGCCAGGCGGGCTGTGCTGCGGTGTGCTGGGCTGTGCTGCTGGGGAGCCGTTTAGACAGGCTCTGCAGGGGAGCCATTCGGGCTGTGATGCTGGGGGGCCCCGTGTGCTGTGCTGTGCTGGGGAGCCCGGTGAGCTGGGCTGGGGAGCCCGGTGTGCTGGGCTGTGGTGCTGGGGAGCCGTGTAGACAGGCTCTGCTGAGGAGCGCTGTGAACAGGCTCTGATGGAGAGCCAGGTGGGCTGTGGTGCTGGGGGCCCCCGTGTGCTGTGCTGCGGAGCCCGTTAAGCTGGGATGTGGAGCCCGGTGTGCTGGGCTGTGGTGCTGGGGAGCACGGTGAGTTGGGCTGTGGTGCTGGGGAGCCGTGTAGACAGGCTCTGATGGAGAGCCAGGCGGGCTGTGGTGCTGGGGGGCCCCGTGTGCTGTGCTGGGGAGCCCGTTGAGCTGGGCTTCGGAGCCCGGTGTGTTGGGCTGTGGTGCTGGGGAGCCGAGTGCATAGGCTCTGCTGGGGAGTGGTTTGAACAGGCTCTGCTGGATAGCCAGGCGGGCTGTGGTGCTGGGGGCCCCCGTTTGCTGTGCTGCGGAGCCCATTGAGCTGGGATGTGGAGCCCGGTGTGCTGGGCTGTGGTGCTGGGGAGCCGTGTGGACAGGCTCTGCTGGGGAGCCGTGTGGACAGGCTCTGCTGTGGAGGGGTGTGAACAGGCTTTGTTGGAGAGCCAGGCGGGCTATGGTGCTGGGGGGCCCCGTGTGCTGTGCTGGGGGAGCCCTGTGAGCTGGGCTGGGGAGCCCGGTGTGCTGGGCTGTGGTGCTTGGGAGCCGTGTGGACTCGCTCTGCTGGGGATTGGTTTGAACAGGCTCTGATGGAGAGCCAGGCGGGCTGTCGTGCTGGGGGGGACCGTGTGCTGTCCTGGGGAGCCCTGTGAGCTGGGCTGGGGAGCCCAGTGTGCTGGGCTGTTGTGCTGGGGAGCCGTGTGGACAGGCTCTTTTGGGGAGTCGTTTGAACAGGCTCTGATGGAGAGCCAGGCGGGCTGTGGTGCTGGGGAGCACGGTGAGCTGGGCAGAGGAGCCCGGTTTGCTGGGCTGTGCTGCTGGGGAGCCGTGTAGACAGGCTCTGCTGGGGAGCGGTGTGAACAGGCTCTGCTGGAGAGCCAGGCGGGCTGTGCTGCGGTGTGCTGGGCTGTGCTGCTGGGGAGCCGTGTAGACAGGCTCTGCTGGGGAGCCATTCGGGCTGTGATGCTGGGGGGCCCCGTGTGCTGTGCTGGGGAGCCCGGTGAGCTGGGCTGGGGAGCCCGGTGTGCTGGGCTGTGGTGCTGGGGAGCCGTGTAGACAGGCTCTGCTGAGGAGCGCTGTGAACAGGCTCTGATGGAGAGCCAGGCGGGTTATGGTGCTGGGGGCCCCCGTGTGCTGTGCTGCGGAGCCCGTTAAGCTGGGATGTGGAGCCCAGTGTGCTGGGCTGTGGTGCTGGGGAGCCGTGTGGATAGGCTCTGCTGGGGAGTGGTTTGAACAGGCTCTGCTGGATAGCCAGGCGGGCTGTGGTGCTGGGTGCCCCCGGGTGCTGTGCTGCGGAGCCCGTTGAGCTGGGATGTGGAGCCCGGTGTGCTGGGCTGTGGTGCTTGGGAGCCCGGTGAGCTGGGCTGTGGTTCTGGGGAGCCGTGTGGACAGGC
The DNA here is from genome assembly GCA_024666655.1 of Dascyllus trimaculatus. Taxonomy (NCBI): domain Eukaryota; kingdom Metazoa; phylum Chordata; class Actinopteri; family Pomacentridae; genus Dascyllus; species Dascyllus trimaculatus. The sequence goes on along the minus strand of JAMOIN010000626.1, from coordinate 24,955 downwards.
TCTGCTGGGGAGCCGTGTGGACAGGCTCTGCTGTGGAGGGGTGTGAACAGGCTTCGTTGGAGAGCCAGGCGGGCTATGGTGCTGGGGGGCCCTGTGTGCTGTGCTCAGGAGCCCGTTGAGCTGGGCTGGGGAGCCCAGTGTGCTGGGCTGTGGTGCTGGGGAGCTGTGTAGACAGGCTCTGCTGGGGAGCGGTGTGAACAGGCTCTGCTGGAGAGCCAGGCGGGCTGTGGTGCTGGGTAGACGTGTGGACAGGCTCTGCTGGGGAGTGGTTTGAACAGGCTCTGCTGGAGAGCAAGGCAGGCTGTGGTGCTGGGGGGCCCCGTGCTCTGTGCTGGGGTGCCCGGTGAGCTGGGCTGGGGAACCCGGTGTGCTGGGCTGTGGTGCTGGAGAGCCGTGTGGATAGGTTCTGCTCGGGACTGGTTTGAAAAGGCTCTGCTGGAGAGCCAGGCGGGCTGTGGTGCTGGCGGGCCCCGTGTGCTGTGCTGGGTAGCCCGGTGAGCTGGGCAGAGGAGCCCGGTGAGCTGGGCTGTGGTGCTGGGTAGCTGTGTAGAAAGGCTCTGCTGGCGAGTGGTTTGAACAGGCTCTGCTGGAGAGTCAGGCGGGCTGTGGTGCTGGGGGGCCCCGTGTGCTGTGCTGGGGAGCCCGGTGTGCTGGGCTGTGGTGCTGGGGAGCTGTGTGGACAGGCTCTGCTGGGGAGTGGTGTGAACAGGTTCTGATGGATAGCCAGGCTTGCTGTGGTGCTGGGGGGCCCCGTGTGCTGTGCTGGGGAGCCCAGTGAGCTGTGCTTAGGAGCCCGGTGTTCTGGGCTGTGGTGCTGGGGAGCCGTGTGGACAGGCTCTGCTGGGGAGTGGTTTGAACAGGCTCTGATCGACAGCCAGGCGGGCTGTGGTGCTTGGGGGCCCCGTGTGATGTGCTGGTGACCCAGGTGGGCTGGGCCGGGGAGCCCGGTGTGCTGGGCTGTGGTGATGGGGGGCCGTGTAGACAGGCTCTGCTTGGGAGCGGTGTGAACAGGCTCTGATGGAAGGCCAGGCCGGCTGTGGTGTTGGGGGCCCCCGTGTGCTGTGCTTGGGTGCCCGGTCTGCTGGGCTGTGGTGATGGGGGGCCGTGTAGACAGGCCCTGCTGGGGAGCGGTTTGAACAGGCTCTGCTGGAGAGCAAGGCGCGCTGTGTTACTGGGGGCCCCCGTGTGCTGTGCTGGGGAGCCCGGTGTGCTGGGCTGTGGTGCTGGGGAGCCGTGTGGACAGGCTCTGCTGGGGAGTGGTTTGAACAGGCTCTGATGGAGAACCAGGCGGGCATTGGTGCTGGGCGGCCCCGTGTGCTGTGCTGGGGAGCCCGGTGTGCTGGGCTGTGCTGGTGGGGAGCCGTGTAGACAGGCTCTGCTGGGGAGCTGTGTGAACAGGCTCTGATGGAGAGCCGTCTGAACAGGCTCTGATGGAGAGCCAGGCGGGCTGTGGTGTTGGGGGGTCCCGTGTGCTGTGCTGGGGAGCCCGTTGAGGAAGGCTGGGGAGCCCGGTGTTCTGGGCTGTGGTGCTGGGGAGTTGTGTGGACAGGCTCTGCTGGGGAGCGGTGTGAAATGGCTCTGATGGAAAGCCAGGCGGGCTGTTGTTCTGGGGGCCCCCGTGTGCTGTGCTGGGGAGCCCGGTGAGCTTGGCCGGGGAGTCCGGTGTGCTGGGCTGTGGTGCTGGGGAGCCGTGTAGACAGGCTCTGCTGCGGAGCGGTGTGAAAAGGCTCTGATGGAGAGCCAGGCGGGCTGTGGTGCTGGGGGCCCCCGTGTGCTGTGTTCGGGAGCCCGTTGAGCTGGGCTGGGGAGCCCGGTGTGCTGGGCTGTGGTGCTGGCGAACCGTGCAGACAGACTCTGCTGCGGAGCGGTGTGAACAGGCTCTGATGGAGAACCAGGCGGGCTGTGGTGCTGGGGGCCCCCGTGTGCTGTGCTGGGGCGCCCGGTGAGCTGGGCTGGGGAGCCAGGTGTTCTGGGCTATGGTGCAGGGCAACCGTGTAGACAGGCTCATCTGGGGGGCCCCGTGTGCTGTGCTGGGGAGCCCGGTGAGCTGGGCTGGGGAGCCCGGTGTGCTGATCTGTGGTGCTGGTGAGCTGTGTGGACAAGGTCAGCTGGGAGCGGTTTGAACAGGCTCTGCTGGAGAGCCAGGCGGGCTGTGGTGCTGGGGGGCCCCGTGTGCTGTGCTGGGAAGCCCGGTGAGGTGGGCTGGGGAGCCCGGTGTGCTGGGCTTTACTGCTGGGGAGCCGTGTTGAAAGGCTCTGCTGGGGAGCGGTGTGGATAGGCTCTGCTGGAGAGCCAGGCGGGCTGTGGTGCTGGGGGGCATCGTGTTCTGTGATGGGGAGGCCTGTGAACTGGGCTGTGCTGCTGGGGAGCCGTGTGGACAGGCTCTGCTAGGGAGCGGTGTGAACAGGCTCTGATGGAGAACCAGGCAAGCTGTGGTGCTGGGGGGCCCCGTGTGCTGTGCTGGGGAGCCCGTTGATTTGTGCTGGGGAGCCCGGTGTGCTGGGCTGGGGAGCCCCGTGTGCTGGGCTGTGGTGCTGGGGGGCCCCATGTGCTGTGCTGCGGAGCCCGGTGAGCTGCTGGGGAGCCGTGTGGACAGGCTCTGCTGGAGAGCGGTGTGAAAAAGCTCTGATGGAGAGGCAGGCGGGCTGTAGTGCTGCGGGCCCCCGTGTGCTGTGCTGGGGAGCCCGGTGAGCTGGGCTGTGCTGCTGGGGAGCCGTGTGGACCGGCTCTGCTGGGGAGTGGTTTGAACAGGCTCTGCTGGAGAGCCAGGCGGGCTGTGGTGCTGGGCGCCCCCGTGTGCTGTGCTGGGGAGCCCGGTGTGCTGGGCTGTGCTGCTTGGGAGCCGTGTGGACAGGCTCTGCTGGGGAGCGGTGTGAACAGGCTCTGATGGAGAGCAAGGCAAGCTGTGGTGCTGGGGGGCCCCGTGTGCTGTGCTCGGGAGCCCGTTGATTTGTGCTGGGGAGCCCGGTGTGTTGGGCTGTGGTGCTGGGGAGCCGTGTGCACAGGCTATGCTGGCGAGTGGTTTGAACAGGCTCTGCTGGGGAGCCAGGCGGGCTTTGGTGTTGGGGGCCCCCGTGTGCTGTGCTGGGGAGCCCGTTGAGCTGGGCTGGGCAGCCCGGTTTGCTGGGCTGTGGTGCTGGGGAGCCGAGTGGACAGGCTCTGCTCTGGAGTGGTTTGAACAGGCTCTGCTGGAAAGCCAGGCGGGCCGTGGTGCTGGGGGCCCCCGTGTGCTGTGCTGGGGAACCCGTTGTGCTGGGCTGGGGAGCCCGGTGTCCTGGGCTGTGCTGCTTGGGAGCCGTGTGGACAGGATCTGCTGGGGAGCGGTTTGAACAGGCTCTGCTGGAGAGCCAGGCGGGCTGTGTTGCTGGGGGCCCTCGTGTGCTGTGCTGGGGAGCCCGGTGTGCTGGGCTGGGGAGCGCGGTGTGCTGGGCTGTGGTGCTGGGGGGTCTCGTGTGCTGTGCTGCGGAGCCCGGTGAGATCGGCTGTGGAGCCTGGTGTGCTGGGCTGTGCTGCTGGGGAGCCGTGTGGACAGGCTCTGCTGGGGAGCGGAGTGACGAGGCTCTGCTGGAAAGCCAGGTGGGCTGAGGTGCTGGGGGGCCCCGTGTGCTGTGCTGGGGAGCCCGGTGAGCTGGGCTTGGGAGGCCAGTGTGCTGGGCTGTGCTGCTGGGGAGCCGTGTGGACCGGCTCTGCTTGGGAGTGGTTTGAACACGCTCTGCTGGAGAGCCAGGCGGGCCGTGGTGCTTGGGGCCCCCGTGTGCTTTGCTGGGGAACCCGGTATGCTGTTCTGTGCTGCTGAAGAGCCGTGTGGACCGGGTCTGCTCGGGAGCGGTGTGAACAGGCTCTGGTGGAGAGCCAGGCGGGCTTTGCTGCGGTGTGCTGGGCTGTGCTGCTGGGGAGCCGTGTAGACAGGCTCTGCTGGGGAGCGGTGTGAACAGGCTCTGATGGAGAGCCAGGCGGGCTGTGGTGCTGGGGGCCTCCGTGTGCTCTGCAACGGTGCCCGGTGAGAAGGGCTGGGGAGCCCGGTGTGCTGGGCTGTGGTGCTGGGGAGCCGTGTGGAAAGGCTCTGCTGGGGAGCGGTGTGAAGAGGCTCTGATGGAGAGCCAGGCTGGCTGTGGTGCTGGGGGCCCCCGTGTGCTGTGCTGGGGAGCCCGGTGAGCTGGGCTGGGGATCCCGGTGTGCTGGGCTGTGGTGCTGGGGAGCCGTGTATACAGGCGCAGCTGGGGAGCGGTGTGAACAGGCTCTGATGGAGAGCCAGGCGGGCTGTGGTGCTGGGTTGTCCCGTGTGCTGTGCTGGGGAGCCCGTTGAGCTGGGCTGGGGAGCCCGGTGTGCTGGGCTGTGGTGCTGGGGAGCCGTGTGGACAGGCTCTGCTGGGGAGAGGGTTGAACAGGCTCTGATGGAGAGCGAGGCGGGCTGTGGCGCTGGGGGCCCACGTGTGCTGTGCTGGGGGGCCTGGTGAGCTGGGCTGTGGAGCCCGGTGTACTGGACTGTGGTGCTGGCCAACCGTTTAGACAGGCTGTGCTGGGGAGCCCCGTGTGCTGTGCTGGGGAGCCCGGTGAGCTGGGCTGGGGAGTCCGGTGTGCTGGGCTGTGGTGCTGGGGAGCCGTGTGGATAGGCTCTGCTGGGGAGAGGGTTGAACAGGCTCTGATGGAGAGCCAGGCGGGCTGTGGCGCTGGGGGCCCCCGTGTGCTGTGCTGGGGGGCCTGGTGAACTGTGCTGGGGAGCCCGGTGTACTGGACTGTGGTGCTGACCAACCTTGTAGACAGACTGTGCTGGGGAGCCCCGTGTGCTTTGCTGGGGAGCCCGGCGAGATGGGCTGGGGAGCCCGGTGTACTGGGCTGTGCTGCTGGGGAGCCGTGTGGACAGGTTCTGCCGGGGAGTGGTTTGAACAGGCTCTGCTGCAGAGCCAGGCTGGCTGTGGTGCTGGGGGTCCCCGTGTCCCATGCTGGGGAGCTCGTTGAGCCTGGCTGGGGAGCCCGGTGTGCTGGGCATTGGTGCTGGGGAGCCGTGTGGACAGGCTCTGCTGGGGAGCGGTGTGAACAGGCAATGATGGAGAGCCAGGCGTGATGTGGTGCTGGTGGCCCCCGTGAGCTGTGCTGGGGAGCCCGTTGAGCTTGGCCGGGGAGCCCGCTGTGCTCGGCGGTGCTGCTAGGGAGCCCTGTGGACAGGGACTGCTGGGGAGTGGTTTGAACAGGCTCTGCTGGGGAGCCAGGCGGGCTGTGGTGCTGGGGGGGCCCGTGTGCTGTGCTGGGGAGCCCGGTGAGCTGGGCTGGGGAGCCCGGTGTGCTGGGCTTTGGTGCTGGGGAGCCGTTTAGACAGGCTCTGCTGGGGAGCGGAGTGAACAGGCTCTGCTGGGGAGCGGTGTGAACAGTCTGTGATGTAGAGTCAGGCGGGCTGTGGTGCTGGGGGCCCCCGTGTGCTGTGCTGGGGAGCCCGGTTAGCTGGGCTAGGGAGCCCGGTGTGCATGGCTGTTCTGCTGCGGAAGCCGTATGGACAGTCTCTGCTTGGGAGAGGTTTGAACAGGCTCTGATGGAGAGCCAGGCGGGCTGTGGTGCTGGGGAGCCTGGTGAGCTGGGCAGAGGAGCCCGGTTTGCTGGGCTGTGCTTCTGGGGAGCCGTGTAGACAGGCTCTGCTGGAGAGCCAGGCGGGCTGTAGTTCTGGGGAGCCATGTTGACAGGCTCTTCTGTGGAGTGGTTTGAACAGGCTCTGCTGGAGAGCCAGGCGGGCTGTGGTGCTGGGCGCCCCCGTGTGCTGTGCTGGGGAGCCCGGTGTGCTGGGCTGTGCTGCTTGGGAGCCGTGTGGACAGGCTCTGCTGGGGAGCGGTGTGAACAGGCTCTGATGGAGAGCAAGGCAAGCTGTGGTGCTGGGGGGCCCCGTGTGCTGTGCTCGGGAGCCCGTTGATTTGTGCTGGGGAGCCCGGTGTGTTGGGCTGTGGTGCTGGGGAGCCGTGTGCACAGGCTATGCTGGCGAGTGGTTTGAACAGGCTCTGCTGGGGAGCCAGGCGGGCTTTGGTGTTGGGGGCCCCCGTGTGCTGTGCTGGGGAGCCCGTTGAGCTGGGCTGGGGAGCCCGGTGTGCTGGGCTGTTCTGCTGGGGAGCCGTGTGGACCTGCTCTGCTGAGGAGCGGTGTGAACAGGCTCTGATGGAAAGCCAGGCGGTCTGTGGTGTTGGGGGCCCCCCTGTGCTGTGCTAGGGAGCCCGGTGAGCTGGGCTGGGGTGCCCGGTGAGCTGGGCTGGGGTGCCCCGTGTGCTGTGCTGCGGAGCCCGGTGAGATCTGCTGGGGAGGCCAGTGTGCTGGGCTGTGGTGCTGGGGAGCCCGGTGTGCTCGGCTGTGGTGCTGGGGAACCGTGTAGACAGGCTCTGCTGTGGAGCGGTGTGAACAGGTTCTGATGTAGAGCCAGGCGGGCTGTGGTGCTGGGGGGCCCCGTGTGCTGTGCTGGGGAGCCCGGTGTGCTGGGCTGTGGTGCTGGGGAGCCGAGTGGACAGGCTCTGCTGGGAAGCGGTGTGATCAGGCTAAGCTGCAGAGCCAGGCGGGCTGTGGTGTTGGGGGCCCCCGTGTGCTGTGCTGGGGAGCCTGGTGAGCTGGGCTGGGGAGCCGTGTGGACAGGCTCTACTGGGGAGCGTTGTGAAAAGGTTCTGATGGAAAGCCAGGCGGGCTGTGGTGCTGGGACGCCCCGTGTGCTGTGCTGGGGGGCCCCGTGTGCTGTGCTGGGGAGCCCGTTGAGCTGGACTGGGGAGCGCGGTGTGCTGGGCTGTGGTGCTGGGGGGCCCGGTGTGCTGTGCTGAGGAGCCCGGTGTGCTGGGCTGTGGTGCTGGGGAGCCGTGTCGACAGGCTCTGCTGCAGAGCGGTGTGAACAGGGTCTGATGGAGAGCCAGCCGGGCTGTGGTGGTGGGGGCCCCCGTGTGCTGTACTCGGGAGCCCAGTGAGCTGGGCTTCAGAGCCCAGTGTTCTGGGCTGTGGTGCCGGGAAGCCGTGTGGACATGCTCTGCTGGGGAGAGGGTTGAACAGGCTCTGCTGGGGAGCCAGGCGGGCATTGGTGCTGGGGGGCCCGGTGTGCTGTGCTGGGGAGCCCGGTGTGCTGGGCTGTGGTGCTGGGGAGCCTTGTGGACAGGCTCTGCTGGGGAGTGGCTGAACAGGCTCTGCTGGATAGCCAGGCGGGCTGTGGTGCTGGGGGCCCCCGTGTGCATTGCTGCGGAGCCCGTTGAGCTGGGATGTGGAGCCCGGTGTGCTGGGCTGTGGTGCTTGGGAGCCGTGTAGACAGGCGCTGATTGAGAGCCAGGCGGGCTGTGTTGCTGGGGGGCCCCGTGTGCTGTGCTGGGGAGCCCGGTGAGCTGGGCTTGGGAGGCCAGTGTGCTGGGCTGTGCTGCTGGGGAGCCGTGTGGACCGGCTCTGCTTGGGAGTGGTTTGAACAGGCTCTGCTGGAGAGCCAGGCGGGCCGTGGTGCTTGGGGCCCCCGTGTGCTTTGCTGGGGAACCCGGTATGCTGTTCTGTGCTGCTGAAGAGCCGTGTGGACCGGGTCTGCTCGGGAGCGGTGTGAACAGGCTCTGGTGGAGAGCCAGGCGGGCTTTGCTGCGGTGTGCTGGGCTGTGCTGCTGGGGAGCCGTGTAGACAGGCTCTGCTGGGGAGCGGTGTGAACAGGCTCTGATGGAGAGCCAGGCAGGCTGTGGTGCTGGGGGCCCCCGTGTGCTCTGCAACGGAGCCCGGTGAGCAGGGCTGGGGAGCCCGGTGTGCTGGGCTCTGGTGCTGGGGAGCCGTGTGGAAAGGCTCTGCTGGGGAGTGGTGTGAAGAGGCTCTGATGGAGAGCCAGGCGGGCTGTGGTGCTAGGGGCCCCCGTGTGCTGTGCTGGGGAGCCCGTTGAGCTGGGCTGGGGAGCCCGGTGTGCTGGGCTGTGGTGCTGGGGAGCCGTGTGGACAGGCTCTGCTTGGGAGCGGTGTGAACCGGCTCTGGTGGAGAGCCAGGCGGGCTGTGTTGCTGGGGGGCCCCGTGTGCTGTGCTGGGGAGCCCGGTGAGCTGGGCTGGGGAGCCCGGTGTGCTGAGCTTTTTTGCTGGGGAGCCGTGTAGACAGGCTCTGCTGCGGAGGGGTGTGAACAGGCCCTGATGGAGAGCCAGGCGGGCTGTGGTGCTGGGGGCCCCGTGAGCTGTGCTCAGGAGAACGGTGAGCTGGGAAGGGGATCCCTGTGCTCTTGGCTGTGGTGACGGGGAGCCGTGTAGAGGCTGTGCTGTTGAGCTGTGTGAACAGGCTCTGCTCGGAGCGGTGTGAACAGGCTCTGATAGAGAGCCAGGCGGGCTGTGGTGCTGGGGGCCCCCATGTGCTGTGCTGGGGGCCACGGTGAGCTGGGATGGGGAGCACGGTGTGCTGGGCTGAGGAGCCTGGTGTGCTGGGCTGTGGTGCTGGGGAGCCGTGTGGACAGCCAGGCTCTGTGGAGCCACAGGCTCTGCTGGGGAGCCCGGCTGGTCTTGAGACAGGCTCTGATGGAGAGCCAGGCTTGGGCTGTGGCTGCTGGGGGGCCCTCTGATAGCCAGGCGGGCTGTGGTGCTGCTGTGCTGGGGAGCCCGTTGAGCTGGGCTGGGAGCCCGGTGTATGGGGCTGTGGTGTGCTGCTGCTGGGGAGCCGTGTGGACAGGCCCTGCTGGCGAGTGGTTTGAACAGGCTCTGCTGGGGAGCGGAGTGAAAAGGCTCTGATGGAGAGCCAGGCGGGCTGTTGTGCTGGGACGCCCCGTGTGCTGTGCTGGGGGGGCCCGTGTGCTGTGCTGGGGAGCCCGTTGAGCTGGGCTGGGGAGCCCGGTGTGCTGGGTTGTGGTGCTGGGGAGCCTTGTGTACAGGTTCTGTTGGGGAGTGGTTTGAACAGGCTCTGCTGGGGAGCGGAGTGAATAGGCTCTGATGGAGAGCCAGGCGGGCTGTGGTGCTGGGGGGCCCCGTGTGCTGTGCTGGGGATCTCGTTGAGCTTTGCTGGGGAGCCCGGTGTGCTGGGCTGTGGTGCTGGGGAGCCGTGTGGACAGGCTCTGCTTGGGAGCGGTGTGAACCGGCTCTGGTGGAGAGCCAGGCGGGCTGTGTTGCTGGGGGGCCCCGTGTGCTGTGCTGGGGAGCCCGGTGAGCTGGGCTGGGGAGCCCGGTGTGCTGAGCTTTTTTGCTGGGGAGCCGTGTAGACAGGCTCTGCTGCGGAGGGGTGTGAACAGGCCCTGATGGAGAGCCAGGCGGGCTGTGGTGCTGGGGGCCCCGTGAGCTGTGCTCAGGAGCCCGGTGAGCTGGGAAGGGGATCCCTGTGCTCTTGGCTGTGGTGACGGGGAGCCGTGTAGAGGCTGTGCTGTTGAGCTGTGTGAACAGGCTCTGCTCGGAGCGGTGTGAACAGGCTCTGATAGAGAGCCAGGCGGGCTGTGGTGCTGGGGGCCCCCATGTGCTGTGCTGGGGGCCACGGTGAGCTGGGATGGGGAGCACGGTGTGCTGGGCTGAGGAGCCTGGTGTGCTGGGCTGTGGTGCTGGGGAGCCGTGTGGACAGGCTCTGCTGGGGAGTGGTTTGAACAGGCTCTGATGGAGAGCCAGGCTTGCTGTGGTGCTGGGGGGCCCCGTGATCTGTGCTGGGGAGCCCGTTGAGCTGGGTTGGGGAGCCCGGTTATCTGGGCTGTTCTGCTGGCGAGCCGTGTGGACAGGCTCTTCTGGGGAGCGGTATGGAAAGGCTCTGCTGGACAGCCAGGCGGGCTGTGGTGCTGGGGGCACCCGTGTGCTGTGCTGGGGAGCCCGTTGAGCTGGGCTGGGGAGCCCGGTGTGCTGGGCTGTAGTGCTGGGGAGCCGTGTAGACAGGCTCTGATTGAGAGCCAGGCGGGCTGTGGTGCTGGGGGGCCCCGTGTGCTGTGCTGTTGAGCTGGGCTTCGGAGCCCGGTGTGTTGGGCTGTGTGCTGGGGAGCCGTGTGGACAGGCCCTGCTGGCGAGTGGTTTGAACAGGCTCTGCTGGGGAGCGGAGTGAAAAGGCTCTGATGGAGAGCCAGGCGGGCTGTTGTGCTGGGACGGAGCCCCGTGTGCTGCTGGGCTGGGGAGCCCCCTGTGGTGCTGCTGTGCTAGACAGGCTCGTTGAGCCCCGTGTGCTGTGCTGGGGAGCCCGGTGTGCTGGGCTGTACCGTGTAGACAGGCTCTCTTGGGGGGCCCCGTGTGCTGTGCTGGGGAGCCCGTTGAGCTGGACTGGGGAGCCAGGTGTGCTGGGCTGTGGTGCTGGTGAGCCCGTTGAGGTGTGCTGGGGAGCCGTGTGGACAGGCTCTGCTGCGCAGCGGTGTGAACAGGCTCTGATGGAGAGCCGTCTGAACAGGCTCTGCTGGACAGCCAGGCGGGCTGTGGTGCTGTGGGTCCCTGTGTGCAGTGCTGGGGAGCTCGTTGAGCTGGGCTGGGGAGCCCGGTGTTCTGGGCTGTGGTGCTGGGGAGCCGTGTGGACAGCCTCTGCTGGGGAGCCGTGTGGAAAGGCTCTGCTGGCGAGTGGTTTGAACAGGCTCTCCTGGGGAGCGGAGTGAAAAGGCTCTGATGGAGAGCCAGGCGGGTTGTTGTGCTGGGACGCCCCGTGTGCTGTGCTGGGGGGCCCCGTGTGCTGTGCTGGGGAGCCCGTTGAGCTGGGCTGGGGAGCCCGGTGTCTGGGTTGTGGTGCTGGGGAGCCTTGTGTACAGGCTGTTGGGGAGTGGTTTGAACAGGCTCTTCTGGTGTGCTGGGGAGCCTTGTGTACAGGTTCTGTTGGGGAGTGGTGTGAACAGGCTCTGCTGGGGAGGGTGAATAGGCTCTGTGGAGAGCCAGGCGGGCTGTGGTGCTGGGGGCCCCCGTGTGCTGTGCTGGGGGCCCCCGTGTGCTGTGCTGGGGGACTCCATGTGCTGTGCTGGGGGCCCCCGTGTGCTGTGCTTGGGAGCCCGGTGTGCTGGGCTGTGCTGCTGGGGATCCGTGTGGACAGGCTCTGCTGCAGAGCCTAGCGGGCTGTGGTGCAGGGGGGCCCCGTGTTGTTTGCTGGAGGCCCCCGTGTGCTGTGCTGGGGGCCCCCGTGTATTGGGCTGTGGAGGCCAGTTCGCTGGGCTGTGCTGCTGGGGAGCCGTTTGGACAGGCTCTGCTGGGGAGAGGGTTGAACAGGCTCTGCTGGAGAGCCAGGCGGGCTGTGGTGCTGGGGGCCCCCGTGTGCTGTGCTGGGGAGTCCGGTGAGCTGGGCTGGGGAGCCCGGTGTGCTTGGCTTTGGTGCTGGGGGGTCCCGTGTGCTGTGCTGGGGAGCCCGGTGAGATCGGCTGTGGAGCCTGGTGTGCTGGGCTGTTCTGCTGGGGAGCCGTGTGGACAGGCTCTGCTGGGGAGCGGTGTGAAAAGGCTCTGCTCGAAAGCCAGGTGGGCTGATGTTCTGGGGGCCCCCATGTTCTGTGCTGGGGAACCCGGTGTCCTAGGGTGTGCTGCTGGGGAGCCGTGTGGAAAGGCTCTGAAGAGGAGCGGTGTGAACAGGCTCTGCTGGAGAGCCAGGCGGGCCGTGGTGCTGGGGGCCCCCGTGTGCTGTTCTGGGGAACCCGGTGTACTTTTCTGTGCACCTGGGGAGCCGTGTGGACCGGGTCTGCTGGGGAGCGGTGTGAACAGGCTCTGCTGGAGAGCCAGGCCGGCAGTGCTGCGGTGTGCTGGGCTTTGCTGCTGGGGAGCCGTGTAGACAGGCTCTGCTGGGGAGCGGTGTGAACAGGCTCTGATGGAGAGCCAGGCAGGCTGTGGTGCTGGGGGCCCCCGTGTGCTCTGCAACGGAGCCCGGTGAGCAGGGCTGGGGAGCCCGGTGTGCTGGGCTCTGGTGCTGGGGAGCCGTGTGGAAAGGCTCTGCTGGGGAGTGGTGTGAAGAGGCTCTGATGGAGAGCCAGGCGGGCTGTGGTGCTGGGGGCCCCCGTGTGCTGTGCTGGGGAGCCCGTTGAGCTGGGCTGGGGAGCCCGGTGTGCTGGGCTGTTCTGCTGGGGACCCGTGTGCACAGGCTCTTCTGGGGAGCGGTGTGGACAGGCTCTGCTGGGGAGAGGGTTGAACATGCTCTGATTTACAGCCAGGCGGGCGTTTGTGCTGGGGGCCCCTGTGTGCTGTGCTGGGGAGCCCGTTGAGCTGGGCTGGGGTGCCCGGTGTGCTGGGCTGTGGTGCTGGGTAGCCGTGTGGACAGGCTCTGCTGAAGAGAGTTTTGTACAGGCTCTGATGGAGAGCCAGGCGGGCTGTTGTGCTGGGAAGCCCCGTGTGCTTTGCTGGGGTGGCCGGTGTGGTGTGCTGGGGGGCCCCGTGTGCTGTGCTGGGGAGCCCGTTGAGCTGGGCTGGGGAGCCCGGTGTGCTGGGCTGTTCTGCTGGGGAGCCGTGTGGACAGGCTCTGCTGGGGGAGTGGTTTGAACAGGCTCTGCTCGAGAGCCAGGCGGGCTGTGGTGCTGGGGGGGTCCGTGTGCAGTGCTGGAGAGCCCGGTGAGCTGGGCTGTGGTGCTGGGGATCCGTGTAGACAGGCTCTGCTGCGGAGCTGTGTGAACAGGCTCTGATGGAGAGCCAGGCGGGCTGTGATTCTGGGCGCCCCCGTGTGATGTGTTGGGGGGCCCGGTGAGGTGGGCTGGGGAGCCCATTGTGCTGGGCTGTTGTGCTGGGGAGCCGTGTGGACAGGCTCTGCTGGGGAGCGCTGTGACCAGGCTCTGATGGAGAGCCAGGCGGGCTGTGGTGCAGGGGGGCCCCGTGTGCTGTCCTGGGGAGACCGGTGAGCTGGGCTGGGGAGCCCGGTGTGCTGGGCTGTGGTGATTGGGAGCCGTGTAGACAGGCTCTGCTGTGGAGGGGTGTGAACAGGCTTTGATGGAGAGCCAGGCGGGCTATGGTTCTGGGGGGCCCCGTGAGCTGTGCTGGGGAGCCCGGTGAGCCTGGCTGGGGAACCCGGTGTGCTGGGCTTTCGTGCTGGGGAGCCGTGTAGACAGGCTCTGCTGCGGAAGGGTGTGAACAGGCCCTGATGGACAGCCAGGCGGGCTGTGGTGCTCGGGGCCCCCGTGAGCTGTGCTGGGGAGCCCGGTGAGCTGGGCTGGGTATCCCTGTGTGCTTTGCTGTGGTGATGGGGAGCCGTGTAGACAGGCTGTGCTGTTGAGCGGTGTGAACAGGCTCTGATGGAGAGCCAGCCGGGCTGTGGTGCTGGGGTCCCCCGTGTGCTGTTCTCGGGAGCCCAGTGAGTTGGGTTTCGGAGCCCAGTGTGCTGGGCCGTGGTGCTGGGAAGCCGTGTGGACAGGCTTTGCTGGGGAGAGGGTTGAACAGGCTCTGATGGAGTGCCAGGCGGGTCGTTGTGCTGGGTAGCCCCGTGTGCTGTGCTGGGGGGGCCCGTGTGCTGTGCTGGGGAGCCCGTTGAGTTAGGCTGGGGAGCCCGGTGTGCTGGGCTGTGGTGCTGGGGAGCCCGTGTGGACAGGCTCTTCTGGTGAGAGGGTTGAACAGGTTCTGATGGAGAGCCAGGCGGGCTGTGGTGCTGGGGGGCCCCGTGTGCTGTGCTGGGGAGCCTGGTGTGCTGGGCTGTGGTGCTGGGGAGCCGTGTGGACAGGCTCTGCTGGGGAGAGGGTTTAACAGGCTCTGATGGAGAGCCAGGCGGGCTGTGGTTCAGGGGAGCCCGGTGAGCTGTGGTGGGGGCCCCCGTGTGCTGTGCTGGGGAGCCGGGTGAGCAGGGCTGTGGTGCTGGGGAGCCATGTGGACAGGCTCTGCTGGGGAGTGGTTTGAACAGGCTCTGATTGAGAGCCAGGCGGGCTGTGGTTCTGGGGGCCCCCGTGTGCTGTGCTGGGGAGCCCGGTGTGCTGGGCTGTGGTGCAGGGGAGCCGTGTAGACAGTCTCTGCTGGGCAGAGGGGTGAAAAGGCTCTGATGGAGAGCCAGGCGGGCTGTGGTGCTGCGGGCCCCCGTGTGCTGTGCTGGGGATCCCAGTGTGCTGGGCTTTGGTGCTGGGTAGCCGTGTGGACAGGCTCTGCTGAAGAGAGTTTTTTTACATTCTCTGATGGAGAGCCAGGCGGGCTGTTGTGCTGGGAAGCCCCGTGTGCTTTGCTGGGGGGGCCCGTGTGCTGTGCTGGGGGCCCCGTGTGCTGTGCTGGGGAGCCCGTTGAGCTGGGCTGTGGAGCCCGGTGTGCTGGGCTGTTCTGCTGGGGAGCCGTGTGGACAGGCTCTTCTGGGGGAATGGTTTGAACAGGCTCTGCTCGAGAGCCAGGCGGGCTGTGGTGCTGGGGGGCCCCGGGTGCAGTGCTGGAGAGCCCGGTGAGCTGGGCTGTGGTGCTGGGGATCCGTGTAGACAGGCTCTGCTGCGGAGCTGTGTGAACAGGCTCTGATGGAGAGCCAGGCGGGCTGTGATTCTGGGCGCCCCCGTGTGATGTGTTGGGGGGCCCGGTGAGATGGGCTGGGGAGCCCAGTGTGCTGGGCTGTGGTGTTGGGGAGCCGTGTGGACAGGCTCTGCTGGGGAGCGCTGTGACCAGGCTCTGATGGAGAGCCAGGCGGGCTGTGATTCTGGGCGCCCCCGTGTGATGTGTTGGGGGGCCCGGTGAGATGGGCTGGTGAGCCCAGTGTGCTGGGCTGTGGTGCTGGGGAGCCGTGTGGAAAGGCTCTGTTGGGGAGTGGTTTGAACAGGCTCTGATGGAGAGCCAGGCGGGCTGTGGTGCTGGGGAGCCTGGTGAGCTGGGCAGAGGAGCCCGGTTTGCTGGGCTGTGCTTCTGGGGAGCCGTGTAGACAGGCTCTGCTGGAGAGCCAGGCGGGCTGTAGTTCTGGGGAGCCATGTTGACAGGCTCTTCTGTGGAGTGGTTTGAACAGGCTCTGCTGGAGAGCCAGGCGGGCTGTGGTGCTGGGGGCCCCCGTGTCCTGTGCTGGGGAGCCCGGTGAGCTGGGCTGGGGAGCCCGGTGTGCTGGGCTGGGGATCCCGGTGTGCTGGGCTGTGGTGCTGGGGAGCCGTGTGGACCGGCTCTGCTGGGGAGTCGCTTGAACAGGCTCTGATGGAGAGCCAGGCGGGCTGTTGTGCTGGGAAGCCCCGTGTGCTGTGCTGGGGGGCCCCGTGTGCTGTGCTGGGGAGCCCGATGAACTGGGCTGGGGGCCATGGTGAGCTGCGCTGGGGAGTACGGTGTGCTGGCCTGTGGTGCTGGGGAGTTGTGTGGACAGGCTCTTCTGGGGGGTAGTTTGAACAGGCTCTGCTGGAGAGCCAGGAGGGCTGTGGTGCCGGGGGCCCCCCTGTTCTGTGCTGGGGACCCTGGTGAGCTGGGCTGGGGAGCCCGGTGTGCTGGGCTGTGGTGCTGGGGAGCCGTGTGGACAGGCTCTGCCGGGGAGCGGTGTGAAAAGGCTCTGATGGAGAGCCAGCCGGGCTGTGGTGCTGGCGGCCCCCGTGTGCTGTGCTCGGGAGCCCAGTGAGCTGGGCTTTGGAGCCCAGTGTGCTGGGCTGTAGTGCTGGGAAGCCGTGTAGACAGGCTCTGCTGCGGAGCCATTCGGGCTGTGGTGCTGGGGGGCCCCGTTTAGCTTGGCCGGGGAGCTCGGTGTGCTGGGCTTTGGTGCTGGGGAGCCTTGTAGACAGGCTCTGATGGGGAGCGGTGTGAACAGGCACTTATGGAGAGCCAGGTGGGCTGTGGAGTAGGGGGCCGCCGTGTGCTGTGCTGGGGAGCCCGGTGAGCTGGGCTGGGAAGCCCGGTGTGCTGGGCTGTGGTGCTGGGGAGCCGTGTGGAAAGGCTCTGCTGGGGAGTGGTTTGAACATTCTCTGCTCGAGAGCCAGGCGGGCTGTGGTGCTGGGGGGCCCCGTGTGCAGTGCTGGGGAGCCCGGTTTGCTGGGCTGTGGTGCTGGGGAGCCGTGTAGACAGGCTCTGCTGCGGCGCTGTGTGAACAGGCTCTGATTGAGAGCCAGGCGGGCTGTGATGCTGGGGGCCCCCGTGTGCTGTGCTGGGGGCCCCGGTGAGGTGGGCATGGAAGCCCGGTGTGCTGGGCTGTGGTGCTGGGGAGCCGTGTTTTCAGGCTCTGCTGGGGAGCGGTGTGAAATGGCTCTGATGAAGAGCCAGGCGGGCTGTGGTGCTGGGGGGCCCCGTGTGCTGTGCTGCCGAGCCCGTTGAGCTGGGCTGGGGAGCCCGGTGATCTGGGCTGTGGTGCTGCGGAGCCCTTTTGCCAGGCTCTGCTGGGGAGCCGTGTGGACAGGCTCTGCTGGGGAGTGGTTTGAAAAGTCTCTGCTGGAGAGCCAGGCGGGCTGTGGTGCTGGGGGCCCCCGTGTGCTGTGTTGGGGACCCCGGTGAGCTGGGCTGGGGAACCCTGTGTGCTTGGCTGTTGTGCTGGGGAGCCGTGTGGACAGGCTCTGCTGGGGAGCGGTGTGAACAGGCTCTGCTGGACAGCCAGGCGGGCTGTGGTGCTGTCGGCCCCCGTGTGCTGTGCTGGGGAGCCCGGTGAGCTGGGCTGTGGTGCTGGGGAGCCGTGTAGACAGGCTCTGCTGGCGAGCCTTTCGGGCTGTGGTGCAGGGGGGCCCCGTGTGCTTTGCTGGGGAGCCCGGTGTGCTGGGCTGGGGAGCCCGGTGTGCTTGGCTGTGCTGCTGGGTTGCCGTGTGGACAGGCTCTGCTGGGGAGCGGTGTGAAAGGGCTCTGCTGGAGAACCAGGCGGGCTGTGCTGCGTTGTGCTTGGCTGTGCTGCTGGGGAGCCGTGCAGACAGGCTCTGCTGGGGAGCTGTGTGAACAGGCACTGATGGAGAGCCAGGCGGGCTGTGGTGCTGGGGGGCCCCGTGTGCTGTGCTGGGGAGCCCATTGAGCTGGGCTGAGGAGCCCGGTTTGCTGGGCTGTGCTGCTGGGGAGAGGTGTGGACAGGCATTGCTGGGGAGTGGTTTGAAAAGGATCTGCTGGACAGCAAGGCGGGCTGTGGTGCTGGGGGGCCCCGTGTGCCGTGCTCGGGAGCCCGGTTAGCTTGGCTGGGGAGCCCGGTGTGCTGGGCTGTGGTGCTGGGGAGCGGAGTAAAATGGCTCTGATGGAGAGCCAGGCGGGCTGTGGTGCTGGGGGGCCCCGTGTGCTCTGCTGGGGAGCCCGTTGAGCTGGGCTTCGGAGCCCGGTGTGTTGGGCTGTGGTGCTGGGGAGCCGTGTGGACAGGCTCTGCTGGGGAGTGTTTTGAAAAGGGTCTGCTGGATTGCCAGGCGGGCTGTGGTGCTGGGCGCCCCCGTGTGCTGTGCTGGGGAGCCCGGTGTGCTGGGCTGGGGAGCCCGGTGTGCAGGGCTGTGCTGCTTGGGAGCCCTGTGGACAGGCTCTGCTGGGGAGCGGTGTGAACAGGCTCTGCTGGAGAGCCAGGCGGGCTGTGGTGCTGGGGGCCCCCGTGTGCTGTGCCGGGGTGCCCGGTGAACTGGGTTGGGGAGCCCGGTGTGCTGGGCTGTGGTGCTAGGGAGCAAATTGGACAGGCTCTGCTGGGGAGCGGTTTGAACAGGCTCTGCTGGAGAGCAAGGCGCGCTGTGTTGATGGGGGCCCCCGTGTGCTTTACTGGGGAGCCCGGTGAGCTTGGCTGGGGAGCTCGGTGTGCTGGGCTGTGGTGCTGGATTGCCGTGTGGACAGGCTCTGCTGGGGAGTGGTTTGAACAGGCTCTGATGGAGAGCCAGGCGGGCTGTGGTGCTGGGGGGCCCCGTGTGCTGTGCTGTGGAGCCCGGTGTGCTGGGCTGTGGTGCTGGGGAGTCGTGTGGACAGGCTCTGCTTTGGAGCGGTGTGAACAGGCTCTGATTGAGAGCCAGGCGGGCTGTGGTGCTGGGGGTCCCCGTGTGCTGTGCTGGGGAGCACGTTGAGCTGGGATGGGGAGCCTGGTATGCTGGGCTGTGGTGCTGGGGGGCCCCGTGTGCTTTGATGCGGAGCTCGGTGAGATCGGCTATGGAGCCCGGTGTGCTGGGCTGTGCTGCTGGGGAACCGTGTGGACAGGCTCTGCTGGGGAGCTATGTGAAGAGGCTCTGCTGGATAGCCAGGCGGGCTGTGTTGCCGGGGGCCCTCGTGTACTGTGCTGGGGAGCCCGGTGAGCTTGGCTGGGGAGCCCGGTGTGCTGGGCTGTGCTGCTGGGGAGCCGTGTATACAGGCTCTGCTGGGGAGCGGTGTGAACAGGCTCTGATGGAGAGCCAGGCGGGCTGTGGTGCTGGGGGTCCCCGTGTGCTGTGCTGGGGAGCACGTTGAGCTGGGATGGGGAGCCCGGTGTGCTGGGCTGTGGTGCTGGGGGGCCCCGTGTGCTTTGCTGCGGAGCCCGGTGAGATCGGCTATGGAGCCCGGTGTGCTGGGCTGTGCTGCTGGGGAGCCGTGTGGACAGGCTCTGCTGGGGAGCTATGTGAAGAGGCTCTGCTGGATAGCCAGGCGGGCTGTGGTGCCGGGGGCCCTCGTGTACTGTGCTGGGGAGCCCGGTGAGCTGTCCTGGGGGCCCCGTGTGCTGTGCTGGGGAGCCCGGTGTGCTGGGCTGTCGTGCTGGGGAGCCGTGTGGACAGGCTCTTCTGGGGGAATGGTTTGAACAGGCTCTGCTCGAGAGCCAGGCGGGCTGTGGTGCTGGGGGGCCACGTGTGCTGTGCTGGGGAGCCCGGTGAGCTGGGCAGAGGAGCCCGGTGAGCTGGGCTGTGGTGCTGGGTAGCCGTGTAGACAGGCTCTGCTGGCGAGTGGTTTGAACAGGCTCTGCTGGAGAGTCAGGCGGGCTGTGGTACTGGGGGGCCCCGTGTGCTGTGCTGGGGAGCCCGGTGTGCTGTGCTGGGGAGCCCGGTGTGCCGGGCTGTGGTGCTGGGGGGCCGTGTAGACAGGCTCTGCAGGGGAGAGGGTTGAACAGGCTCTGATGGAGAGCCAGGCGGGCTGTGGTTCAGGGGCGCCCAGTGAGCTGTGCTGGGGGCCCCCGTGTGCTGTGCTGGGGAGCCCGATGAGCTGGGCTGGCGAGCCCGGTGTGCTGGGCTGTGGTGCTGGGGAGCCGTGTAGACAGGCTCTGCTCGGCGTGGTGTAAACAGGCTCTGATGGAGAGCCAGGCGGGCTCTGGTGCACATGGGGGCCCCCATGTGCTGTGCTGGGGGCCACGGTGATCTGGGCTGGGGAGCACGGTGTGCTGGGCTGTGGTGCTGGGGAGCTGTGTGGACAGGCTCTGCTGGAGGGTGGTTTGAACAGGCTCTGCTGGAGACCCAGGCCGGCTGTGGTACTGGGGGGCCCCGTGTTCTGTGCTGGGGACCCTGGTGAGCTGGGCTGGGGAGCACGGTATGCTGAGCTGTGCTGCTGGGGAGCCGTGTCGACAGGCTCTGCTGGGGAGCGGTGTGAAAAGGCTCGGATGGAGAGCCAGACGGGCTGTGGTGCTGGGGGCTCCCGTGTGCTGAGCTGGGGAGCCCGATGAGCTGGGCTGGCGAGCCCGGTCTGCTGGGCTGTGCTGCTGGGGAGCCGTGTAGACAGGCTCTGCAGGGGAGCGGTGTGAACAGGCTCTGATGGAGAGCCAGGCTGGCTGTGGTGATGGGGGCCACCGTGTGCTCTGCTGGGGAGCCCGTCGAACTGGGCTGGGGAGCCGGGTGTGCTGGGCTGTGCTCCTGGGGAGCCGTGTGCACAGGCTCTGCTGGGGAGCGGTTTGAACAGGCTCTGCTGGAGAGCAAGGCGCGCTGTGTTGCTGGGGGCCCCCGCATGCTGTGCTGGGGAGCCCGGTGAGCTGGGCTGGGAAGCCCGGTGTGCTGGGCTTTGGTGCTGGGTAGCCGTGTTGACAGGCTCTGCTGGGGAGCGGTGTGAACACGCCCTGATGGAGAGCCAGGTGGGCTGTGGTGTTGGGGGCCCCCGTGTGCTGTGCTGGGGAGCCCGGTGAGCTGGGCTGGGGAGCCCGGTGTTCTGGGCTGTGTTGCTGGGTAGCCGTATGGACAGTCTCTGCTTGGGATAGGTTTGAACAGGCTCTGATGGAGACCCAGGCGGGCTGTGGTGTTGGGGGCCCCCGTGTGCTTTGCTGGGGAGCCCGTTGAGCTGGGCTGGGGAGCCCGGTGTGCTGGGCTGTGCTGCTGGGGAGGCGTGTGGACAGGCTATGCTGGGGAGTGGTTTGAACAGGCTCTGCTGGACAGCCAGGCGGGCTGTGGTGCTGGGGGCCCCCGTGTGCTGTGCTGGTGAGCCCGGTGAGCTGGGCTGGGGAGTCCAGTGTTCTGGGCTGTGGTGCTGGGGAGCCGTGTGGACAGGCTCTACTGGGGAGCGTTGTGAAAAGGTTCTGATGGAAAGCCATTCGGGCTGTGGTGCTGGGGGGCCCCGTGTGCTGTGCTGGGGAGCCCGGTGAGCTGTCCTGGGGGCCCCGTGTGCTGTGCTGGGGAGCCCGGTGTGCTGGGCTGTCGTGCTGGGGAGCCGTGTAGACAGGCTCTGCTGGGGAGCGGAGTGAACAGGCTCTGCTGGGGAGCGGTGTGAACAGTCTCTGATGGAGAGCCAGGCGGGCTGTGGTGCTGGGGGCCCCCGTGTGCTGTGCTGGGGAGCCCGGTGTGCTGGTCTGTGGTAATGGGGAGCCGTGTAGACAGGCTGTGCTTTTGAGCGGTGTGAACAGGCTCTGCTGGGGAGCGGTGTGAAAAGGCTCTGATGGAGAGCCAGGCGGGCTGTGGTTCTGGGGGGCCCCATGTCCTGTGCTGGGGAGCCCGGTCAGCTTGGCTGGGGAGCCCGGTTTTCTGGGCTGTGGTGCTGGGGAGCCGTGTAGACAGGCTATGCTCGGAACGGTGTGAACAGGCTCTGATGGAGAGCCAGGCGGGCTGTGGTGCTGGGGGGGACCGTGTGCTGTCCTGGGGAGCCCGTTGAGCTGGGCTGGGGAGCCCAGTGTGCTGGGCTGTGGTGCTGGGGAGCTGTGTGGACAGGCTCTGCTGGGGGGTGGTTTGAACAGGCTCTGCTGGAGTCCCAGGCCGGCTGTGGTCCTGGGGGGCACCGTGTTCTGTGCTGGGGACCCTGGTGAGCTAGGCTGGGGAGCCCTGTATGCTGGGCTGTGCTGCTGGTGAGCCGTGTGGACAGGCTCTCCTGGGGAGCGGTGTGAAGAGGCTCTGATGGAGAGCCAGCCTGGCTGTGGTTCTGGGGGGCCCCGTGTGCTTTGCTGGGGAGCCCGTTGAGCTTGGCTGGGGAGCCCGGTGTGTTGGGCTTTGGTGCTTGGGAACCGTGTGGACAGGCTCTGCTGGGGAGTGGTTTGAAAAGGCTCTGCTGGATAGCCAGGCGGGCTGTGGTGCTGGGGCCCCCCTTGTGCTTTGCTGGGGAGCCCTCTGAGCTGGGCTGTGGAGCCCGGTGTGCTGGGCTGCGGTGCTGGGGAGCCGTGTTGACAGGTTCTGCTGGCGAGTGGTTTGAACAGGCTCTGCTGGGGAGCGGAGTGAACAGGCTCTGATGGAGTGCCAGGCGGGCTGTTGTGCTGGGAAGCCCCGTGTGCTGTGCTGGGGGGCCCCGTGTCCTGTGCTGGGGAGCCCGCTGAGCTGGGCTGTGGTGCTGGGGAGCCGTGTTGTAAGGCTCTTCTGGCGAGTGGTTTGAACAGGCTCTGCTGGGGAGTGGTTTGAACAGGCTCTGCTGGGGAGCGGAGTGAACAGGCTCTGATGGAGAGCCAGGCGGGCTGTGGTGCTGGGGGCCCCCGTTTGCTTTGGTCGGGAGCCCGGTGAGCTGGGCTGCGGATCCCGGTGTGCTGGGCTGTGGTGCTGGGGAGCCGTGTAGTCAGGCTCTGCTGGGGAGCGGTGTGAATAGTCTCTGATGGAGAGCCAGGCGGGCTGTGGTGCTGGGGGGCCCGGTGTGCTGTGCTGGGGAGCCCGGTGTGCTGGGCTGTGGTGCTGGGGAGCCGTGTGGACAGGCTCTGCTGGGGAGCGGTGTGAACAGGCTCTGCTGAGGAGAGGGTTGAACAGGCTCTGATGGAGAGCAAGGCGGGCTGTGTTAATGGGGGGCCCCGTGTGCTGTGCTGGGGAGCCCGGTGTGCTGGGCTGGGGAGCCCGTTGAGCTGGGCTGGGGAGCCCGGTGTGCTGGGCTGTGGTGCTGGGGAGCCGTGTTGACAGGCTCTTCTGGGGAGCAGTGTGAACAGGCTCTGAGGGACAGCCAGGCGTTCTGTGGTGCTGGTGGCCCCCGTGTGCTCTGCTGGGGAGCCATTCGGGCTGTGGTGCTGGGGGGCCCCGTCTGCTGTGCTGGGGAGCCCGGTGTGCTGGGCTGGGGAGCCCCGTGTGCTGGGCTGTGGTGCTGGGGAGCCCGGTGTGCTGGGCTCTGTTGATCGGGAGCCGTGTAGACAGACTCTGCTGCGGAGCGGTGTGAACAGGCTCTGATAGAGAGCCAGGCGGGCTGTGGTGCTTGGGGCCCCCGTGTGCTGTGCTGGGGAGCCCGGTTAGCTGGGCTGAGGAGCCCGGTGTGCTGGGCTGAGCTGCTGGTGTGCCGTGTGGAGAGGGTCTGCTGGGAAGCCGTGTGAACAGGCTCTGATGGAGAGCCAGGCGGGCTGTGCTGCGGTGTGCGGGGCTGCTGGGGAGCCGTGTAGACAGGCTCTTCTGGGGAGCTTTGTGAACAGGCTCTGATGGAGAGCCAGGCGGGCTGTGGTGCTGGGGGCCCACGTGTGCTGTGCTGGGGAGCCCGGTGAGCTGGGCTGGGCAGCCCGGTGTGCTGGGCTGTGCATCTGGGGAGCCGTGTGGACAGGATCTGCTGGGGAGCGGTTTCAACAGGCTCTGTTGGAGAGCAAGGCGCGCTGTGTTGCTGGGGGCCCCCGTGTGCTGTGCTGGGGAGCCCGGTGAGCTGGGCTGGGGAGCCCGGTGTGCTGGCCTGTGCTGTTTGGGAGCCGTGTGGACAGGCTCTGCTGGGGAGTGGTTTGAACAGGCTCTCTTTGGGACTGGTTTGAACAGGCTCGGCATGGGAGCCAGGCGGGCTGTTGTGCTGGGGGGCCCCGTGTGCTGTGCCGTGGAGCCCGGTGAGCTGGGCTATGGAGCCCGGTGTGCTGGGCCGTGGTGCTGGGGAGCCATGTAGAAAGGCTCTGCTGGGGAGCGGAGTGAACAGGCTCTGCTGGGGAGCGGTGTGAACAGTCTCTGATTGAGAGCCAGGCGGGCATTGATGCTGGGGGCCCCCGTGTGCTTTGCTGGGGAGCCCGGTTAGCTGGGCTGGCGAGCCCGGTGTGCAGGGCTGTGCTGCTGGGGAGACGAATGGACAGTCCCTGCTGGGGATAGGTTTGAACAGGCTCTGATGGAGAGCCAGGCGGGCTGTGGTATTGGGGGCCCCCGTGTGCTGTGCTGGTGAGCCCGGTGAGCTGGGCTGGGGAGCCCGGTGTTCTGGGCTGTGCTGCTGGTTAGGCATGTGGACAGGCTGTGGTGGGGAGTGATTTGAACAGGCTCTGCTGGAGAGCAACGTGGGCTGTGGTGCTGGGGGCCCCCGTGTGCTGTGCTGGGGAGCCCGATGTTCTGGGCTCTGGTGATCGGGAGCCGTGTAGACAGACTCTGCTGCGGAGCGGTGTGAACAGGCTCTGATGGAGAGCCAGGCGGGCTCTGGTGCTGGGGAGCCCGGTGAGCTGGGCAGAGGAGCCCGGTGTGCTGCGCTGTGCTGCTGGCGAGCCGTGTAGACAGGCTCTGCTGGAGAGCCAGCTGGGCTGTGGTGCTGTGGGGCCCTGTGTGCTGTGCTGTGGAGCCCGGTGAGCTGGGCTGGGGAGCCCGGTTTGCTGGGCTGTGGTGCTGGGGAGCCGTGTAGACAGGCTCTGCTGCGGAGCGGTGTGAACAGGCTCTTATGGAGAGCCAGGCGGGCTGTAGTGCTGAGGGCCCCCGTGTGCTGTGCTGGGCGGCCCTGTGAGCTGGGCTGGGGAGCCCGGTGTGCTGGGCTGTGGTGCTGGGGAGCCGTGTAGACAGGCTCTTCTGGGGAGCGGAGTGAACAGGCTCTGCTGAGGAGCGGTGTGAAGAGGCTCTGATGGAGAGCAAGCGGGCTGTGGTGCTGGGAAGATCCGTGTGCTGTGCTGGGGGGCCCCGTGTGCTGTGCTGGGGAGCCCGGTGTGCTGGGCTGTGGTGCTGGGGAGCCGTGTGGACAGGCTCGGCTGGTGAGCGCAGTGAACAGGCTCTGATGGAGAGCCATGCGGGTTGTGGTGCTGGGATGACCCGTGTGCTGTGCTGTGGAGCCGGTTGAGCTGGGCTGGGAATCCCCGTGTGCTGTGCTGGGGGCCCCCTGTGCTGTGCTGGGGGGCCCCGCTTGCTGGGCTGTGGTGCTGGGGAGCCGTGTAGACAGGCTCTGCTCTAAAGTGGTTTGAACAGGCTCTGCTGGGGAGCGGAGTGAACAGGCTCTCATGCAGAGCCAGGCGGGCTGTGGTGCTGGGGGGGACCGTGTGCTGTCTTGGGGAGCCCGTTGAGCTGGGCTGGGGAGCCCAGTGTGCTGGGCTGTGGTGCTGGGGAGCCGTGTGGACAGGCTCTGTTGGGGAGTGGTTTGAACAGGCCCTGATGGAGAGCCAGGCGGGCCGTGGTGCTGGGGAGCCCGGTGAGCTGGGCAGAGGAGCCCGGTGTGCTGGGCTGTGCTGCTGGGGAGCCGTGTAGACAGGCTCTGCTGGGGAGCAGTGTGAACAGGCTCTGCTGGAGAGCCAGCCGGGGCTCTGGTGCTGTGGGGCCCTGTGTGCTGTGCTGTGGAGCCCGGTGAGCTGGGCTGGGGAGCCCGGTGTGCTGGGCTGTGGTGCTGGGGAGCCGTGTAGACAGGCTCTTCTGGGGAGCGGAGTGAACAGGCTCTGCTGAGGAGCGGTGTGAAGAGGCTCTGATGGAGAGCAAGCGGGCTGTGGTGCTGGGAAGATCCGTGTGCTTTGCTGGGGGGCCCCGTGTGCTGTGCTGGGGAGCCCGGTGTGCTGGGCTGTGGTGCTGGGGAGCCGTCTGGACAGGCTCGGCTTGGGAGCGGAATGAACAGGCTCTGATGGAGAGCCATGCCGGCTGTGGTGCTGGGAAGACCCGTGTGCTGTGCTGGGGAGCCAGTTGAGCTGGGCTGGGAAGCCCCGTGTGCTGTGCTGGGGGCCCCCGTGTGCTGTGCTGGGGAGCCCGGTGTGCAGGGCTGTGGTGCTGGGGAGCCGTGTGGACAGGCTCGGCCTGGGAGCGGAGTCAACAGGCTCTGATGGAGAGCCAGGTGGGCTGTG